>CM028384.1:45624421-45791818 GCA_013146195.2 Codonopsis lanceolata | reverse complement strand
TGTGTCGGCTCTTGGTGACCATTTTATCTTTGACTATCGTGTCGACTTAATGCTACTTGAAGTATACTGCATAAGTTAGTCAAGCCAAATGTATCTTTCTATGACATTATAAGCATTCTAATTCTCCTCTAAAATTCAAATCATAATCGGCTTTTAGGGCTTTTGTAAAAATGTCGGCTAATTGAAATTCGAGAGGAACATATTCTAGCTGAACATTTCCTTTTCAACATGATCTTTCAAAAAAATGATATCGATGTCTATGTGCTTGGTTTTTAGAATGCATGAAGTTTTAGGAAGCTAAAATAGCGAAATATTATCACAATAAATAGAACCGGGTTCCCATGGGCATTTCATAGTCCGATAGCTTCTTGTTTCATCCAAGAATAAAGAGAACAACAACTTCAGCGGCAATATATTCAGCTTCGATTGTTGAAGTGGAAGCGAGCTTGCTTCATGCCCATGAAACCGATCATTTCAGGCCGACATGTTCTGATGCTTTTTATTAACTCTGCAGGCTTGAGGTCGGCATCCCGAATATCTGTTAAATTAAATGAAGAGTCTACGGGATACCAAATGCCAAACTTTTTCGGTATCAATCAAATATCTAATGATTCTTTTTGCTTGCAATCATATGAGATTCCTTAGGATTAGCTTGAAAGCGAGCACATATACATACGACAAACATGATATCGGTCTGTTAGGCGTTAAATAAAGAAGAGATCAACTATACCTCGTACTCGGTTGTATTAGCGGCTTACCCTTTTCATCGGTGACTAGATGACATTCAACTCCCATTGGAGTGTTTTTTGAATTAGCTTCTTGAAGATTGTATTCTTGATCGACTCTAGTGTATTTAGATTGATGAATGAAAATTCCTTCCTCGGTTTGCTTGATTTGCAAACCTAAAGTATGTTAGTTCTCCCATCATACTCATCTCAAACTTTCCTTTCATAAGATGCTCAAATCTCTTGCACAAAATTTCATTAGTAGATCCAAAATAATATCATCAACATAAATTTGGACTAGTAAAATATTACCTTTGTGCTTCAAAGAGAAAAGAGTAGTGTCGATTTTACCTCTTTGAAATCCTTTTTCCATAAGGAATTTGGATAGAGTTTCGTACCATGCTCTTGGTGCTTAAGACCATAAGGCTTTTCTTAACTTGTATACATGGTCCTTCTTTTTGAGGTCAAAGAGCAGGAGGTTGTTCAACAAATACTTGTTCTTGAAGATCTCCATTCAGAATGCACTTTACATCCATTTGGTATACCTTGAAGTCCTTGAAGGTTATAGGCAAGAAATAATCGATGGCTTAAGTCTTCTGAGGAGCAAAAGTTTGGTCATAGTCAATGCCTCCTCTGTCTATATCCTTGGGCTACCAACCTTGCTTTATTTCTTGTAACATTTCCTTCTTCATCCAACTTGTTTACGAACACCCATTTTGTTCCAATGACTTGTTGATACGTGGGTCTAGGCACGAGTTCCCAAACTTTACATCTTTCAAGCATTATTTCTTCTTGCGTGGCCTCAATCATGAGGGATCTTCCAAGGCTTCATCAATCTTTTTTGGGTTCAATGGAAGAGACAAAGGCATGAGAATCAAGAGTTTCATTTTAAGAGCTACTTAGGTTCTTAGACCCGCGAGGGTCTCAATGATATTTGAAGCTGGATGATGTCTAGCTTCCCCTAATTTCCTTAGGAAGATCGGCCAGAGGCTCGGTTTGTAAAGGTAGAGATGGGTGTGTCGGTTAATTTGAATGGCTTCGGGACTAAGTGTGTCGGTGACGAAGGGTGTCGATCTGCATTTTGGGTTCATTATGAAGGTTTAGAGTTTACGTAGTAGGAGTTGAAGATGGAGGATTATTTTGAATTGAACCTGTACTGTTTCCTGTCTCAAATATTTCAAAATTGTTAGTAACATCAGGAGTTTCACAAGACTCAATTAAACTTGATTCATCAAAATTAACATGCATAGATTCAACAATTACTTGAGTTTTTCTATTATAAACTCTATAAGCTTTACTATGCTTGGCATAACCAACAAAAATACCTTCATCAGCTTTTTCATCAAATTTACCTCTGTAATCTCCACCATTGTAATGAATGAAGCATTTGCATCCGAAGATCTTAAAGAAAGCAATATTAGGTGTTCTACCTCTCCATATTTCATAAGGAGTCTTACCATGAAATTTGTTTATGAGAGATCTATTCTGAGTAAAACATGTTGTGTTCGGACTTACGCTTAAAAGTATTTTGGCAAATTTGCTTGACTATCATTGTTTTCCTTAAAGTCGAGTCAGTTCTTCCTTTCGGCTATACCATTTTCTTTGAGGTGTTCTACTTGAAAAGTTATGATCAATTCCATGATCATCACAGTATGTGTCCATCCCAAGATTTTTGAATTATGTACCATTGTCAGATCTAACACTTATAATCTCACATTCCTTTTGAGTTTGAAGATTTCTGAATAGGGAAGTGAGAATGTTGTAAGTTTCATCTTTGGATTGCATCATCTCAACCCAAGTATATCTGGAGTAGTCATCCACAACAACTAATGTATACTTGTTTCCTCTAAGCTTGCGATGATTCTGAGGCCAAATAAATCCATGTGTAGGAGCTCAAGAGTTCTTTTGGTAGAAAGACATGGTTTTGGTTTAAAAAGGGTTTTTGTTATTTTTCCCAAAATACAGGCATCACATTTTTTGTCAGTTGGACAATTTATGGAAGGCAAACCTTTTACCAAATCTCCTTTTGAAAGTTTTGAAAGATACTTAAAGTTTAAATGTGAAAGTCTTTTGTGCCAAAGCCATGAATTTTTGGAAATATTATTTGCTACCAGACAAATTTGAGTGCTGCTATTTAAGGAAAGTAAATCTATAGCAAAAACATTTCTTTTTCTAGTACCAGTAAGCAAAATTTCATTGGTGAGGCTATTTTTGATGAAAGCGATGTGTGGAGGAGAATGGCGGCTCATACCTTTATCACGAAATTGTGAGATACTTAGAAGATTGTGTTTCGGACCTTGTACCAAAGAGACATTTTCAATTATTATAGATCCTCGATAATGGATCCATAGCCGATAGTTTTTCCTTTTGAATTGTCCCCAATTTGAGATTCTGAGAAGGTCCTTTTCTTTGCAATAATGTTAGTAAGAAGTTCGGTGATCGATCATGTGCGGGCATCCAGCATCTAATATCCATATGTCGGTTGAATGATCATCGGCCATTAAGCATACGAAATATGAATATTTAAATCATGGTACCCTTTATACTTTTGGGTCCAAAGGGTTAGTTTTCTTCGGTATCAGGACTTGCTGTAATTAGGCTTTTTAATTACGTCGATAGGTTTAAATCTATATAAGCATTCATGTGTCGATGACCAAACGTAGAACAAATATTACACTTGTGATAACCAGGTTTATCGGTCATTTGAGGTGAATTCTTTGATTCTTTTGATTCGGACTTTGAGGTCTTAGCGGCAACAAAATTTATTGGCTTGAACTTGTCGGTTGCCTTTCTTACGAATCCTCCTCTTTTGTCGACTAGGCTAGGCGACTTGTCGGTTATTGACATTTGTCGATTGTTGAGTTAGGGCCGATTTTGAGGTTTGTGACGGAGAAGGCCGACAACTTTCATTGTTCACCCTATCCTTTTTGTTGATGTACCTCTTGTCTTCGACTCTTATTTCGGGATAAGTGAATGGTACGGCATTATAGACTAATCCCTTGTCCTTTTTCGAGAATCTTAGGTTCACCTTTTGGTATGTCGATCTCACGGCCTTCATCATCCTTTTGAGTATCCAAGACCATGTTGGTCTTCATGATCTTTGTTGTCGATGATAGTTTCTACATCAGCTTTTGACTTTGAGTAAGTGTCAACAATTGGTCATTGGGTCGAAGATTTCTTTCTACAAGGTCGACAATTTGGGCATCGAGATTTTTGCTTGAATCTCATATTTTTCATTGAGACTTTTAAGTTCCGGCAACTCTTTTTCTTGAACTTTGTAAAGCTCATTGATCTTTTTAAGCTCACAGTTTTCTTGAAATTCTTTCAAAATCACTAGATAAAAAAACATGGATTCTTTTAAGTGTTTCAAATTTGGAATACATTTCTTGCATTTGTTCGACAAATCATCAACACTTGAGTCGATAATCTTCTCCTCACGCCTTTTTGAATCATGAGTTATTTTAGCAGTCCTTGGAGAAGCTGACTTGACTTTCTTTTACAGGCGACTTATGATTCCTTGTCCATAAAATCCATTTCCTATTTTCTTAACCACAAGCGATCGGGTTTGATGACCTTTGTCGGTTTGGAGTTTGTAATAGGTGAGCTTGAAAGCTCATTATCGAGGCATCTTTGAGTATTTAGGACTTGGAAACTCATTTTCGATCATATATAGTTGATTACGCTACAAGACACAAATTTGCTTCTTGCTCAAAATCGGCGATTCATCTTGAGAATCTGTTTCAATCTAAGTTGCAAGATTATGATCTTCGCCAAACCTTTTTGTTTTTCAAAATTTAAGGAGCTCTTTTATAATACTCATTTTTTGTAAAAGGACAATTTGAAGCAAAGTGACCGGGCTTTCTCTGATTAAAGCACACAGTTTTCTTTCTCAACCTTGTCTTCATTTGTTTTGAAGTAAGGTTTTTGAAAGTTGGAGTAGATGGTTTTGGAAGCTTGGAGAAGGTTTTGATAATTTGAAGAAGACTTTTGAAAATTTCTTTGAAGGTTTTTAAAGTTCTTTTTAAAAGATTTGTACTTTCTAAATTGTCTAGCAAAGGCGACAAATTCATCTTCATCAAAGTCATCATCGTGAGATGTAGAAGTTTTGATGTTTCTTCTTCTTGACTTGAAGAGATATCCCCTTAAAATTTTCTCAATTTCTTGAGTTTTGAGAACTTCTTTTTCATAAATTTTTAGACTTGCAACAAGACTACGTATATGAGTTTTGTTCAAGTCTCTACTTCCTTTATGGCGTTACTTTTACATGCCATCTACTTCCCAAACTGCTAAGAAAGCATATTTAAATCTTTCATACTATAAACTTTACCAAGAGAAGAACATCTATTACTTACCTCGAGAAATGCATCGTAGGCATTTTTTAAAAGATTCTTTTGGGTCCTTGAATGCATCAAATTCTTGTATGCAATCATACGGTTTGTTGTCCTTGGTATTACGATCTCCTTCTACATATTCTACAAGAGCATCCCAAATTTCCTTAGCGATCACACAATCATATATCGCTTGTAGTTTTCATCAGTGCGACACTTGACGGGATATGCGGCTCGGCATCCGATCCATCGGTAATCTTGTCTTCCTCGGTCCATTACGTTTGAGGTTTGAGAACATATTCTTCTTCTAGGAGCAAGAGGGTTTCTGGTATCATCATCTGCGGCGGAAGATTTACCAACTTTAGTATTTATTTTCATAGGTTGCATAGGACCACCTCTTACACATTCCATCAACCGTTTATCTATATTGTTCATATATCTTGTTATTCTTTCCTTCCAGATATCAAAGTGATCTTCATCAAAAATGGGAACTTGAGTGACATTGTTTGATTGAAAAGCTTTTAGAGTTGCCATGATCGAGCTTTCAAGCTGTTAGGCTTGGAAAATAATTTTTCAAAAAGCTAGGCTCTGATACCAATTGTAAGTGCAGATGGCAACAGTTAAGGCTAGAGGGGGGGTGAATAGCCTTTAAAAACTTTGAGATTAATTTGAAAATCTTAAAATTGGCGTGGAAAACTTGATCTTGTCGGTCAAGCGAAGAATTGGTCAGTTGGCTGACACTTTTGAAATTCCTTAAGCTGAGGAAAGTTGGTCAGCTGACTGACACAACATTTATCAAAAGAAATCTGTTTTAATGATTGATCACTGAATATAGAGAGGAAACTCAAATACAAGTTAGCGAACAAGTAAGCAAACAATTGTTGTAAGCGGGCGACACTTAATCGGTTGAATAACTTCTTAAGTGTTAAGTCGGTTTGCAGAAATATAAGAAATGGTCGACAAATCGGTTGAAGTGGTTCACGCAGATAAAGCGCTACTCCACTACCAAGTTGGTCGGACTTGGATTTTTGAAGTGCACTAATTTTATTAAAAATCTATTTGATCTCTAATGGATCAGTGTACAACAAAAGACCGGTGTTTGGTGAGAATGATTGAGAGACAATCAAACTCGTGAGACAAACTGACTGAGTTCTAAATAATTTGAAATGAAATACTCAGTGTTTTTGTCTAAACAATAACTAGAGAGAAATTTTCAAAGAGAAGTATCTAGCTAAAGTTTTCGTGAAGACAACGTCTGAGAGATTGTGAGTAGAAAATTTCTTGACTTCAAAAATTGTTCAGATTCTTGTCTTCACCAATGCTTCCAATGGGTATTTATAGATAGTCTTTGCAAGCAACCCGTTAGGAACACATTTGAATTTGAAAATGTGTTAAGGCAGAGGCAAGATCTGAAAGGATCTTGTGAGATATTATATGGCAGGACATCTACCAAAAACACAAAGTGGAAAAGAGTTAGTACAAGTGTATGATTAAACAAATAAGGAAAGATAAACTCATTCTTTTAGTTACGTATAGATCAGCTGAGAAAGTTGGCTGACAAAATGATATTCAGCTGACCAATTATAATCTATTTGTCCTGGCTGACAATCAAGTGAAATGTTTTTAAGCAAATCTTTTTAATTTCAAGATTCAACAGCATGGCTTGGCATTAGACATTCCAATACGAGCTAAGAGATCCAATGTATATTACTTTTAGGAGAGGAATAGCCCACGAGCATGAGACTCGACCTGAATACCCAAAAATAAATGTAGAGAACCCAAGTCACGAAGAGAGAAATCAGAGCCAAAAGTTTGAATAATAGAGGCAAGATGAGACGGGGAATTGCTGGTAATGATAATATCGTCAGCGTAAACAAGAACGTATACAAGAATCGAATTGTGAGAGTAAACAAATAGAGAACTATTTGTTTTGGAAGGAGTGAAGCCATGACGAACCAATGAAGTAGATAAATGTTGGAACCAGGCACGAGGAGCCTACTTGAGGCCATATAAGGATTTATGGAGTTTGGAGACATAGTCGGGGTGGACTGGATCGCCGAAGCCTGGTGGTTGAGAAATGTAAATTGTTTCATAAAGAAGCTCATGGAGAAAGGCATTATTGATGTCTAGTTGTCGAATGGGCCACCCATTAGATGTGGCAATTGAGAGAACAGTGTCAATTGTCGTAGGCTTAATAACCAGACTGAAAGTCTCAGTATAATCAATGTCGGGTTGTTGGTGAAACCCTTTGGCAACGAGACGGGCCTTATAAAGATCAACACTACCATCCGCACGACGTTTAATTTGGTACACCCATTTGCAGCCAATGAGATTTACAGAATGAGGGCGAGGGACAAGAGACCAAGTTCCATGACGTAAGAGAGCATCAAATTCGGTAGCCATGGCACGACACCACTCGGGGGTTTTGTTGACAGTGGTGAAGCAGGTAGGTTCAGGTGAGGGAGAAGCTTGAGAGAGAGAGACGTTGGGTTTGGATGGATATTCAGTCGATGCCATGGGGCGAGGACAAAGTTGCATGGGATGAGGATGGATGGAACATGGAATTGAAATAGAAGAAGTGGGCTCAATTGGGATAGAAGATACAAGAGGTATGTTAACAGGAGAAGAAGAGGGTTGAGGATTAGAAAGGGGGGATGCATGTGCGTAGGAGGGAGTGGTAGATTGAGTGGGTAACATGGCTGTGGGGACAGTGGAATAAGGAATACAGGTCATAGGAAAAAGTTACTAGAGAGGTGCAAGGGATGGCTCGTTGGGAATAGGATGAGGAGTGACCACAGGTTGGGTAGGGAAAGATAAATTTGTAGGAGCAGCGGCCCAAGGAGTGGGAGACGGACTGGAAGTAGAGGTAGGAGAAGGGCCAAGTATGGATGGGCCAGAAAAAGGAAATAAGAATTCATCAGTATATATTAATTCAAGCACAGAAGTGCTACAAATTTTATTTGCATAAAGAGGAAACCTAAAAGACTTGCCAAGTTGGAAAACATTACATAAAAAAATGAGAAGAGACAGAAGAACAAGGTAAATTATTCATATTTATTATTTGACGTAACGTCTTGAGATGTGGATGACCAAGACGTCGATGCCAACAATCCAACGACTTTTTCAAAGAGAGAAACTGACGGGGGCATGGAAGAGAATGAATAAAGTCCATCTTTACTCGGACCGGTGAGAGGAGTTTGCCTGGTTACCTGATCGTTGACACATAAAAAAGGAAGGATGAAATTCAAAGAAAACATTATATTCCTTAGTTATAAAGTGTTGAACGGAAAGAAGAGATTTGGAGATAGAAGGAACATGAAGAACATAAGGTAAACAGAAAGGACGAGATTTAGAAAGAAAAGAATAGGAACCAGTATGAGAAATAGAAAGAGACTTACCACTTCCAACATGAAGAGTGCCGACACCATGATAGTCATCGTATTAAGAGAGACTCGCAAGATCAGGCGTTACATGATAAGTGGCACCCGTATTAGGAAACCAGGTAAACAGATTCGGGGTTGGCTGGTGATGGGTGAAGTGAGCTTGAAGAAGGTAAGACGGGGTAGACGGGGGAGTGGGCAGAAGACCGGGTTGATTGTAGAAACATGTGACAGTGACATGGTTGTTACGACCACATGTGGTGCAAGAGGGACGAGGAGTAAATGAGTGATCTTGGGGATGGGAATAATGAGGGTTAGAGTAATGGTGACTATGACCACAACCCCTAGTATTACGACCACGATCGCAACCACGAGGAGTGGGGTTGCCATTGTGCTAGGAGTAATGGGCAGTAGGAGTAGGAGATGGGTCGGGGTTGGATGGAGTAATTTTGAGCGAAGAGAACTGATTACGGTTCAGGAACTCGTGACTAAGAAGGAGGCTATGGAGTTCGGGATAAGTGACATGATTAGCTCTAGCAGAGAGAGTGGTAACGAGAGGTTTAAACTCGTAGTTGAAACCCCGAAAGACATAAATGTTGAAATCGGGATCCAACACTGGACAACCAGCGGCGGCGAGTTCGTCAGCGCACGATTTTGCATGCTGGAAATAGGTAGTGCCACTATCATTATCTTGGCAAAGATCGTGAAGATGTGCGTGAAGATTATGGATTCATGTGTGAGAAGGGGATGCAAAAGCAGAAGATGGAGTGTTCTGAATCTTGGCAGAGGTGGAACAACTCACAACCATGGGAAAGATAGACTCGGAAAGAAACAAGATGAGCATGCTCATCATAGTTTGGTCCTATGCGAACCAAGATTGGTTGGTTAGGTTGGGCTGAGGGTCAGTTTTGTCTGGGACAGTGATATGAACAGGAGGTTGAGGAAGAGAGCCATCAGTAAAACCAATTAATTTTTTACCATGAAGAAAAGGGAGAATTTGAATTTCCAATATCGAAAATTAGTGGTTGTTAATTTTAAATAAAGAAAATGATGAGCATAGTTCATAGATGGAATGGTTGGAGTAGAGGGAGAGGAGGACGAGTCATTGGTGGTGGTCATGGTGCCCTAGATACTTAGGTGCTCTTATACCAAATTGAAACTAATAGATCGTAAATGCAAGAATCTCACTTGCTGATTATGGGAGATTTTGTATTGTATTTTATAGTAACAAGGTATATAAGAGATAAAGATTACAAGATATATACAGATACATAATGATAAGAAGATAACTTCAACAAGATACAAACTTGGTGATAGATAACAACAAGGAGATTATGGCGGGAGCAACTGATATGGTTCAATACTGACTACCAAACAGAACCTTTGGGTAGAGTGTAGGAAGCATCTATAACTATTACTAAGACAGAAATCACTGCTGCCACGTGTTGGCTTTCTGTGAAAATCTAAAAGTTTTAAAAGGTTTTTGTGTTGCCATGTGTCACATTCGAAATGGTAAAAGTTTTTTTTTCAAAATCGATTAGTTTAAGATAAAAAAAAAATTATATATATTGAGTGTCCCTCTTTTTATTTATATTTTCCTACCCCAATCAGAATAAAATATATATACTTTAAATTTTATATTTTATAAACAAATATTATATGTTTTGATTACTTCAATTACTTTTATTTTAATAAAGTCGTGTGATGATTTTTAATATTTTCAATATGCCCGTAATTTTTAGTTATAAATAATAAAAAAGGGGAATGTAAAAAAATTATGAAAGCAGATCATCAAATATGATAGACATACTATCTATTATACAATAGAGCTCAGTGGGATAAAGAACGGCTGAGATTGATTATTTTACTTTATATCAAACGGCTTAGATTGATTATTTTACTTTATATCAAACGGCTGAGATTGATTATTTTATTTTATATCAAACGGTCCCTCTGCGTCTCCCTCTTCCTATACAACTACAACTCCTCTTTCCTTTCCTAGTGTTTCTCCGGCAATTCGCGTCTTCCAATTCCAATAGGTTTCTCCTCCTTTTACAGTTTAAAATTAAGATATGTATGTGATTTTTTTGGTAAGAAGATTCTTGCTGAGGTGAAGAAAAAAAAATAAAAAATTTATTTAGATTTGATTTCGAAAATATTAGGAGTACTAATTAAAAAAATTATTGTAAATTCATCAACAAGCAAAAGCTATTTTTTTCTGTAATCAAAATCTAAATTAATTTGTTTTTTTTTTTTTTTCAAACTCATTAGCTTAAAGGCGTTAAAAATCTATCACGAAAATAAGCCACATATCTCATTCTAATTAGTAATGCGTGAAAAGATACAAAAGAGTGGTACATGATGTTGTTAGCACCTACTCGAGGAGCACCCAAGTTAATCTATTGGGGCACGGGCACGAGCTGTAATATATATTAATTTATTCTACCTACTCGCGCCGTGCCATGGGCACGGGCACGAGCTGTAATTTATTCCCCGCACAACTCTTATTGGGTTTTTCTTACAAAATATGTTTGTTTTTTTTATTTTGTTAAAATCACTCTAAAAGAAAAAATTTGTTTTTATTACTGTTTTTATTTTAATTTTTAATATATTTTTTAATACATCGTTCTCAATTATGGGACGTGTCAGTATTCGAATAAATGTCGATATATCCAAGAATTTTAAAACCATTTTTTATTGTTTAATACATTTTTAATTATTTAATGAAAAATATATAAAATACAATTTTAGACTTTTTTTGAAACATGATTAAAATATATATTGATTTATTCTTTCTACTCGCGTCGTGCCATGAGCACGGGCACAAAGACTAGTTTTATATATAAAGACTCGTGAATAGGAAGAATGCAGTGTTCAGTAAAACACTAAAACTCACCCAATATTTTGGAAGCGAATTAACTAATTTTAGGGATATAACATTTGATAGAGTGTCCACTGTAGGTATCAAGATAGGTAAAAACTCTAAAAAAAAGTTTAAGGATGGTAGTAAAGGGAACTACTGTGGATACTCTAACCCCCAAAAATATTGAGTGTGTTTTACCGAAATCTGGATTCTTCCTAGAGTAGGTCTCTTGTTAGACGGTCTTACGGATCTTAATTCGTAAAATAAAGTCTTACTCTCTTACAACTCAACCCATTAACACACGATGGGTCAAAAAAGGGAGGATCTGTCTTACAAATAAAATACGTAAGACCGTCTTACCTAAGTTTTTGTTATATATTATAGTGCTATGACAATTCCCTAAAACTAACCCACAAACCTCAACTTTTTCTTTCAATTTTTTTTATTTTAAAAATAAAATCAATTTGTTTCATAAGTATATATATATATATATATGTTTATATTTTATCAATTTTAAATTTAAAAGATTCATTGTTTGAAATGTAAATGTATTTCTTGCATACAATTGCACAGGCCCACACATACATCTAACCGGGTGTCGCGTGTCACACTGGCACTTTAGAGTTTAGATATAGACCCTCTCAAGTCATATATAGAAGTATAGAACTATAGAAGCAAGAATCACGAACCCAATTTTCTTTATTTAAACCCACCCATCATCCATAACACTTGTTCTTCAACTCCATCGAGTCTGTTTACTTTCATCAGAGAGAGAGAGAGAGAGTTCTAATTCAATGGAGGCTTTGCGCAAGACCTTGGAATTGGTATGTGGGAAGGAAAATAGTGAGTATGAAAGAGTAGAGATGGAGAAGAAAATGATGATCAAAGGGAGAGTGGTGTTGATGAAGAAGAATTTTCATGACGTGAATGATTACGTAGCTTCTTTTCTTGATCGACTCTATGAACTCTTTGGCAAAGGTGTCTCTATCCAACTCATCAGTGCCTCTCATTCCAACCCATGTCAGTCTCTCTCTCTCTCTCTCACCCCCGTTCGTTTGCAGAGCGTTTTAAAAATGCTGTTTTTTCAAAATGTATTATTTTTAAATATATAGATTTTTTTTCCATACAAACATGTTTTGTAAACCATTTCAAAATATTATTTTTCATAAACAGACTAGTCGTAAAAAAATGATTCAGCATTCTAAAACCTTTTTTTTATCCTTACCGTTTCAAATTGAAGTATTTCTAAATACAACACATATTTAAAATATTATGTTTTAAAATATTGTATTGAAATACTTCAAAACATATTTTTTACTAGCATTTAAGTAAAAGACGTTCTACCAAACAAGCTATTTCTGTATCCATCTCTCACTAGTGAAGTCACACAAAGTACACACAATCATTTATCTATTATTCTATTTAAAATATATTTTTATTTATTTAATCTGTATTAATGTATTTTAAGTTTTTAACAAAGCAATTGAATTAAGCAATGCTAAATTAATATGTATATAACCAAAATCCAAGAGTACATGGTATTATCATAATTGTGATCGTTCAATCTTTAGAAAGCCTAAAGGTTTGGCTTTTTATTTATTTTTAGCAAATGGATTAGGGGGGAGACTTAGCAAAGCAGCATTCTTGGAGAACTGGGGTTCGAAGATCAGTTCAGCAACAACTGGAGAAGCCGATTTCAGTGTAACAATCGAGTGGGATGAATCCATGGGCATTCCGGGTGCTTTCGTTATCGAAAACCATCACCATAGTCAGTTCTACCTCAAGACACTCACCTTAGCAGATGTTCCCGGTCACGGCAATGTTCAGTTTGTCTGCAATTCTTGGGTCTACCCAGCTCGTCGTTACAAATACAATCGCGTCTTCTTCACAAACAAAGTAACTATTTTTCGCATATTTGATCGATTTTAAGTACACTAATCAAAAGAGTAATATAAGAACACTAATCCAAAGAGTTCATAATTTCTGGAATCTACGTACCAAGTAGGGCTAAAAAGGGTTATTAAGTACACTAATCAAAAGTATTCATGACTTCTGCAATCAGACGTACATAACATGTGACACACCAGAACCATTGCGCCAATATAGAGAAGCAGAATTAAAATGTCTTCGCGGAGACGGGTCAGCAGGCATGCTTAAGGAATGGGACAGAGTTTACGACTACGATTACTACAATGATTTAGGTTCGCCCGATAAGGGCCCTGAATATGCACGACGCGTCCTTGGGGGATCTAAGGAGTACCCCTATCCACGAAGGGGGAAAACAGGTCGTCCGAGAAACAAGAAAGGTAAGACAACACAGATTAGAATAATATTGTTCTAAGTTCAGCAGCTACAAGAACATTTTTGTTTAAAGTAAACAGTTTTATTTGATTATCTTATCTACAGATCCTAGTACAGAGAGCAGATTGCCACTTCTAGATTTGAACATTTATGTTCCACGAGATGAGCGATTCTCTCGTATCAAGTATTCAGACTTCCATGCGTATGCTATAAAATTTTTAGCTAGGATTGTGGGGACAGAGATCAAAGCTGTATTCGATAAAACTCCTAACGAGTTTGATTGTTTACAAGATGTGCTGGACCTGTATGAAGATAAGCTCCCTGAAGATGGTCACTCAATAAGTAAGCTCAGGGAATGCATCTCATGGGAGATGCTTAGAGAACTATTGCGTTCTGATGGAGAGAAGAATCCATTTAAGTTCCCAACGCCTGCCGTGATCAAAGGTATAATAAGCAGTATTTCTAGCATTGCGTTTGTATATAGAACCATTTATTCACGAAAAATATGTTGGGTATAAATGTGGAATTTTGTATTATACTTATTGAACAGGAGTACATTATAACGTTTGTAATATATTTCCTATATCAAAATTATGAGCTTTAATTTGATGTGGTTGGTGTAGAGGACAAGTCTGCCTGGAGGACAGATGAAGAGTTTGGACGAGAAATGCTTGCTGGAGTTAACCCTGTTGTTATACGTCGACTCCAGGTAACATATAACTTCCATAATATCAGTAGGTACTGTATGATTTCCGTGCTTTTTCTTTTTTCTATTTAAAGACCTTTTTTTCCTTCTTTTCATGTTTCGTCTAGGAGTTTCCACCTGCTAGCAAGCTAGACCCGAAAGTATATGGTAACCAAACCAGCTCAATGAAGAGGGAGCAAATCGAGAACAACATGAACGGGCTAACCGTAGATGAAGTAAGACTTGCTCATTTTATTCATAATTAGCCACATAATAACCAGAAAAAGAAGAAGAGATCAGCAATGAATAATGATGTGCGTTCAACTTTTGCTTTGTGCATATACAGGCAATTGAGAATAAGAAGCTATTCATATTAGATCATCATGATGCATTGATGCCGTATCTGAGGAACATTAACAACAACACATCCTCAAAGATCTATGCTAGCAGGACAGTCCTCTTTCTCCAAGAAGACGGGACTCTAAAGCCTCTTGCGATTGAATTAAGCTTACCGCATCCACTGGGAGACACGCACGGTGCTACCAGCGATATATTTACACCAGTTAAGCATGGCGTTGAATCTTCCAAGTGGCAGTTGGCCAAAGTTTATGCTGCTGTCAATGATTCTGGCTATCATCAACTCATTAGCCACTGGTAGATAATACGTTAATACACTTGATCCTATAAACAAAAAAAGAGAAACTTTACCAAAACAGCGCTTAACCAAACACGTTTTTTTTATTGTGATGGCAGGTTAAATACCCATGCAGTACTAGAACCGTTTGTGATTGCAACGAATAGACAACTGAGTGTTGTCCATCCAATTTATAAGCTTTTGTATCCACACTTCCGCGATACGATGCATATAAATGCGTTGGGTCGCCACGCCCTCGTGAACGAAGGTGGCATAATTGAATTGACGGTTTTTCCAGCTAAATATTCGATGGAAATGTCTGCCGTAATCTATAAAGATTGGGTCTTCCCAGATCAGGCGCTTCCTGCTGATTTGTTAAAGAGGTCTGCCGCGGGAAAACTACTTTCCACTATTGAAACCTTTGACGTAGTAAATTTTTGATTATTTCATTTTGGATAATGCAGAGGAGTGGCAGTTGAAGACCCGAGCGAGCCCCGAGGATTGAGACTCTTAATAGAAGACTACCCTTTTGCAGTAGATGGACTTGAGATCTGGTTTGCAATTGAAAGTTGGGTTAGTGAATACTGCTCTATCTATTACCATACAGATAAATCGATCAAAGATGATACTGAAATTCAGTCATGGTGGACGGAGCTTCGGACAGAGGGCCATGGTGACTTGAAAAAAAAGTCGTGGTGGCCTCAAATGCAGACACGATCTGAACTCATCAATGCATGCACCATTATCATATGGGTGGCTTCCGCTCTCCATGCAGCCGTCAATTTCGGGCAATACCCTTACGCCGGCTACCTCCCAAACCGCCCAACTGTAAGTCGCCGCTTCATGCCTCAGCCTGATACAACAGAGTATGCTGAGATGGAATTGGAGCTTGAAAAGGCAATCCTGAAAACAATCACAAGCCAATTCCAAACGGTCCTTGGAATATCTCTAATTGAGACTTTGTCACGACATTCGGCCGATGAGATTTACCTTGGGAAGAGAGACACTCCTGATTGGACTTGTGATTCTGATGCTTTAGAGGCCTTTCAGAGATTTGGAGAAAAACTGATGGAGATTGAGAAGAGAATCATGGATAGGAACAAAGATGAGAGATTTAAGAACAGACGCGGACCTGTCGATGTGCCTTACATCTTGCTCTATCCTAACACCTCTGATGATGATGACTGTAGAAAAGGCGGACTTACGGGTAAAGGAATTCCCAACAGCGTATCAATCTAATTCATTTTGAAGATAGTAATCAAGTTTATAGTTTTAGTTTCAAGTTATTTTTTCTTTTGGTTATTGTGATTTGTGTGCGTGTGTGTATAGAGAGAGAGAGAGAGAGAGAGGGAGAGTTCATGTTCATGTATTCTGTTAAAATTGGTGTCTCAAATCCCTTTGAGATTATGATCGATAAATTGTTAAAAGATTAGGAGTATGTTAAACTTAATTAGTGAAAGATAATGTTTATTAACATGACTTGTATAAGGACATGTACATACCGTATAGATGGAGTGCCAAAAACGAGTTTGTGATACAAAGTGGAGACGGACGACAACGATACAATTGGTGTTCGAGAGTCTCGAGGTCATGGTGTTGTTAGACAAAATAATGTGTGGCTATTTTGGGCTGTGAGAGGTGTGGTACTTTGTAGGATCGTATTAATCCTTTGTGACCCTTGTCCTAGGTAGAGTGGGTATATTGAAAACTCTCTATTATAATTCTTCATCGTTTATAGTGAAATTATTGTTTGCCTTAGAGTGGATTAAACCACATAAAATCCTTTGTTCCATTTTGCTTTATTCTGTTATATTTTCTATTATCTAGCCATTATTTGTCTAAATACTTGGTACTATTATTTTCGACCGATTCGCTTCCGCATTGAAAATAGAAACTTAGAATTCTTAATTCAAGAATTTCTCCATTTTTATAACAAACTGGTACTAGAGCTTTGGGTTAGTGATGTAGAACAAGTGGTCGAAACGTATTTAAACAAACTTTCGGGAAGAGTTGGAAGTTGAGGGAGTCCAATGGAAATTTTTGAAAATTTGGTCGGCGGGAAGTTTCCTCAGTTTTCCGTTAGTGCATAACGGAAAATGTCGCCAACCCAACTTTCAGAAATTACCGTTGGACCCCCTCCATTTTGAACTTTTCCCGAAAGCCTTTCTTTAATACGTTTCGGCAATTTGTTCTACATCAGTTAGTCAAAATTTTGAGATCAAGAGATTGAAGTTTTTTTAAGATGGCAAAATTTGGAAATTCTACACAATTCCAATTAGAGAAATTTAATGGAAGCAATAACTTTAGCTTGTAGTAAGTTAAAGTTAGGGATGTGTTTATCCAAGCAGATCAAGAGATTGCTTTGGAAGGAAAAGAAGTAAAACCCGAGATGGAATAATGGGGATAACCGATTGATGAAATTTGAGTCAAGGTGGAGATTTGTTAAAATAGGTGTCTCAAATCTTTTTGAGATTATGATTGATAAATTGCTAAAGGATTAAAAATATGTTAATCCTAATTAGTGAAGGATAATGTTTATGAACATGACCTATATAATAAGGGCATGTATATGCCGTATAGATAGAGTGTCAAAGACGAGTTTGTGATACAAAGTGGAGACGGACAACAACGATTCAATTGGTGATCGAGGGTTTCGAGATCTTGGCGTTGTTAGACAAAATAGTGCGTGATATTTTGGGCTGTGAGAGGTGTGGTACTTTGTGGGATCGTATCAATCCTTGTAACCATTATCCTAGGTAGGGTGGGCACATTAAAAACTCTCTATTGTAATTCATCATCGTTTATAGTGAAGTTATTGTTTGCCTTATGGTGGATTAAACCACGTAAAATCATTTGTTCCATTTTGCTTTATTTCATTATATTTTCTATTATCTAGTCGTTATTCGTCTAAATATTTGGTGCTAATTGGCTGATTTACTTTTGCATTGAAGATAGAAACTTGGAATTTTTAATTCAAGAATTTCCCCATTTTTATAACATATTCAATGATGAAGTTATCTTATAGAGAAAATGATCATACACAAAAAGGCTCGATCGTGTCAAGGGTCCACGTGGGTAGACAAGTAATGACTGGCGTGATTTTATGGCTTGGATATATATCTAGACTTAGTTTTTTTGAATATGAACTTGGTGACCCGAATGAACTCTTTGGAATACCTTGCAACCTGAAATCACTAGCAACACTGTAAGAAGGTTCGGGGTTTGCCCAACCAATAACCTTCCGGTGTGAGAATAGGTATAGATGGTCCTTCAACATTCACTCGTGGGGAAAGATCAAAGACAATAACAAGAACACTAGAGAATGGGGTTTTGGAAGTTAAGAGAGAGTCGAACCTTGCTTGGAGAGATATGGAGGCCTTTTATAGTGAGTTGTGTGAGACAAGGTCTGAGCCTGATTCTTGGCGATGGGATGTTTATTCGCGAAGCTTTCTCGACGAGTGGAAGAAAAAGGTGTTTTAGCATTTATGACAATTGATTGGAGCACGGCGGGGTGGTTCCGGCGGTTATCTGATGGAAGGAGCTCAGTATTAATGATGATGGGATTGCTACACAAAAATCACTTTGTAGCCCCAACCTCAGCCCTGACCTCGATTACTTTCCTTACTTCTTGGTTAGCAATCATTGAGTCGGGCAGCCAAAAGTTTCGTGATGGTCGGTCATACTCATCAACTGGCAAGCTTCAAGAATCACTGCCGCCAACCCCGCCCTTTATCCAAGAACGGGAGCAATGGGCATTTGTGGCACGCCCTATGTAAATGTCTGTCCTTCATATTTTTTTATTTGAAGCTTGCCACGTGTACCCTGGCTATGCCAACATGGCAGCCATGTGGGGCCTTTTAGATTTGGTAGTACTCGACTTTTCGGATACAAGGATTTATCCTCAAAGTCGAGAAGTAAAATTACTTGCCGATCATGTTTGCCGACGACCTAATGTTACTCGTCACTTTGTTGAAATTTCTTCTACTTGCCTGTTCTAAAGATCTCCCAGTGATATCATCGGCACGGGCTTAGCTCAGTTGGTTAAGAATTAGTAGATTTGGATATAGGACCAATGATCGAGTCCTAGTAATCGCAGTGTGGGGGTTTCATCTTCTTGTGGGGTTGGCTCCTTGTAGGTACTAGGCACGGATCCTCCTAGCTACTTAATCACTGAGTTACCATGATTTTCCCTCTCACATTCTTATGGGGCTGGGGTGTGGGGGCTCTCGGGGTGAGAGTTTTCCCTTTTTGGATACCGACATACCAGTTTTGACTTTTACTACCTTAAATTATGATGTTTTACTTTTATTATAAAGCTTTAAATTTTTTTGGAATTTGAAACTTAAATTTAAAGTAAGCAAATTAAGTGAAAGGTGCACCAAAGAAAGAAAACTATACATGTGAAAGAAAAAATAGAAATAGACGCAAGGACGGATAACAATTAATAAGGTTCAGAATTGGTAGTTGATTCTAAGATGACCTTCAACCAATAAAATGAATGCAAGTGTTGAATTACACCTATACCCTTTCCCACCGACCCCCTCATGTAACTGTAAGCTTCTGAAAATATGATTATTCTCGCTCATGTGTTTGGTACTCATTTAGTTAGTTTTTGCAATTTAAGAGTTCCTTTGGTGCAACATTATTTAAACGCAGATTTTATAAAATACTTAAAAAAATGCCAGTTTCTTTTAAAAAATAAAACTCTAATTTGTAGTGTGAAAATGGATGAATCATTCGATAATACAGTTAAAACGGAATATAACTAGAAAAAAATACTCCAATATTTTGACTTAGCTGTGATAAAACGCAAGATCGAACGGGCAATGAGTGAAGTATTTAAGAATAAAAAATAGCGAGCAATTAGTTTTGCCATTTAAGTACCGATAAAAACAAATTTTTGTAGCTTTTATAAGTCAACTTATATTATTGAGTTTCTATAGAGTATGAATATTAACATGTCTATATGATTCAAATAATTCAATTCGAAAGTGAACAATAGTATTGGAGAAAGGAGTAACAATTTAGTTTATATCTTAAGACTTGAACATTTTGCTCAATGAACTCGGGGACTTCCTTTTAAGTTCAATTAATAAATTGGTTCATTTGGACTAGTTTTCTTACACCACGTTCACTCTATACATTTAAGAATTGGTTTTTAGATTCTGACGATGCTACATGTATTTTTAATAGTTTTAATATCTAGAAACGATGCATTATCTACTAATTAAGTGATAAGAATAAGATAGTGGATAAGCACTTTTGATTTTAATGAAAGATTGCTTCTCTCTCGTCTCTATAATAAAAATGTTTGCAACATTGCTATTTTAGTCTTACAATTAATTATACAACTTTTCGTACAATTAAACCATGAAGGACATAATTGTCTTTATCTAAAATAATTATACGTTTCTTCAATGCTTAAGTTATAAGAAAAATTGTAAGAATATAACATTTTCCAAATGTTTGACATTATTGGCTAAATCAACAAATCAGTAAAAATGCTGAGATATTACATATGTGGTTAATAAGTTTTAATGTTTCAAAAAAATAGTCTAACTTCTTAGTTTTTTATATTTTTTGGGTTCTGAAAAATAGTTTCATCTCTAACTTCTAACCTGTAATTTACATTATTTTTTATTTTTAATATGTTTTTAAACACAAAAACAATTATGCGTTTATGCTAATTAATATGAAAAAAATTGAAGTACAGTTACAATATTGAAATAATTGACATGTTTAACCCGGAGTAAATAATAATGAATTGTGTGACTCACAAAAGAAACATGCAGGATGCAGCCAAGAACCAAAGAAAGAATCTTTTAAGAATATATAGAAAATTCTAATTTATTAGTATTATTTTCCTTAAGGATATATAGAAAATTCTAATTTATTAGTATTGTTTTCTTTTTGAGATGGAGGGAATAGTAAAATTGCTGAAACATTGGAAACATTATGAAACATGAACTGTGTGACTTACATAATACACACGGCAGCCAAAAAGGCAAAAAGGCAACAAAAAAAAGTAATATAGCTCTCGTACCTATAAGTTGACCCCTTAAAATTCAAGCTTCCTAATTTACCTTTCTTTTCTACATCCAAACTCACCCCCCTTCAGAACCTCCTCCCTTCCCACCCGTCCCATCACTGCCTCCTCCCTTCCCACCCCCCTTACCGCCCTTCCCCCTTACCACCTCTTCCCTCCCCCCAATCCACTGCTTCTTCCCTCCCCTTCCATCACCACCTCCTCCCCCTCCCCCTTCCCCCATCATAGTATACTCCTTCTAGCACCACCTCTTCTTTCTCATTGCATCCCTTCCACTGTATCCTTTAACTTATCCCTTCCCACCCATCCCCGCCCAGCCAGTAAGCCTCAATCCCCGGCCACAGTCCCTTCTCCACCCCCTTCTTCCCCGTTTCCCCCTCTCTCTTTTTTTTTTAAAAAAAATAATTAAACGGTTGTTCGGTCCTAGTCGACCAAACAGCCTTGTTCTGTTCGGTCATGATCGACTGAATAACCTTGTATTATTCGGCCACAAGGTTGTTTGGTCGTTCATGGTCGAACAATACAAGGTTGTTTGGTTGACTATGATCAAACAAACCTTGAATTGAATTTTTTTTTTAAGAAAGGAAGAGTCGGGGAAAAAGGGAGGTGCTTGGAGGTGTAAGCTATGTCCGGGGTTGGTGGTGCTGGAAAAAAGAAGAAGAAAAGGACGAGTTTTGTTTGGATGGTAGGGAGGGAGGGAAGAAGAAGAAGGAAATACATTGGGAGGGAGAGATGGAGGATGGTGGGAGGGATGCAGAAGAAAGGAAAAGTGAGTGAAAAGAACGAAGTGGAAGGGAGAAAACGGTGGATGGTGGGGGAAGGGAGGAGGCGATGAAGGGGGTGAGAAGGGAGGAGGCTGTGAAAAAGGAGTGAGTTTGGATAAAAAATAGAAGTGTAAATTAGGAAATTTGAATTTTAAGGATGTCAATTTATAGGGAAGGAGGGTTACATAGCGTCACCGAAAAGGAATCATTTTCCTACTTTTGAAGTTAGAGTTTGGCCTTTGAAGTGTAAAAGTTATACTGGCACCCCTGAACTATACCTTAGGTGTGAAAAGACCCACCGTTCTACAAAAGGTTCTAACTAAGTCCACTTAGTTGAACCTACTTAACATTCCTAATAGAAATGCATTAAAAAAAAATTATCCCTAACAATGATACATGATTATCACTTTTACGGTTTTACCTTGAAAATATACTGCGTTGATCCCAATTTTAATAAACTTCGGCTTGATGAGTTTACAAATCTTTTTGAAATCCATTACACGCAAAACAATCTATCCACGACCAAAATGTAATGAAGAACTAGTTTGAATCCCTTGATGGACTTGAATTAGATAATGCTTAAATACCACCAACTCTCAATCAACAATGAACCCCTTCCTACCATATGTGCTCGGCCTTATCACTTATGTCTCTAACTAAAAGTAACTAGGTTTGTTTTGGCTTTTGTTTTTGGTTTTTAACTTTCAAATAAATACTTCTTCGTCATAAAATTATTGTCTTATTTGATTTGATATAAAAAATTTTAGAAAATTAATATTAATTTGATGTGTAGTTTCATTTGAAACTCATATATATATATGAGACATAATTAAAATATGATGAATAAATAAGGATTAAGTGGTAAAAATATTTTTCTTAAAAAAATTAAGTAAAACATTCATTTCAGAAGCAATGGACAAGAAAGCAAGATAATAATTTTAAGACGGAGAAAAAATAATACTAATTTAGAGTGTCTGTTTTAGATTATAAGCTAAATTTTAATAATTAAGGTACAACAACTTTTATGTATTAAAACTACAAAAACCAAAAGGCCTCAATTTTAAGCTTATTTGATTTCTTATAAACTGAAGGCATTATTCATTAGTGAACTTATAATTATTTCCATTTTGCCCTTCTCTCCAATCTTCTCCGATCTCCTATATTTTCTTCATTCCCGAATGGTTTTTATTTCATAACAATTTATACATCATTTTTAAACAAATACAATATATCGTCTATTAGACATCCGTTATATGTCAATCGTCCACTAGTGTTAATCATCAGCAATATGGAAATT
Source organism: Codonopsis lanceolata (assembly GCA_013146195.2). Classification (NCBI taxonomy): domain Eukaryota; kingdom Viridiplantae; phylum Streptophyta; class Magnoliopsida; order Asterales; family Campanulaceae; genus Codonopsis; species Codonopsis lanceolata. The sequence continues at coordinate 45,768,795 of CM028384.1, read as the reverse complement.
GCGGATCGGTCTGCTTTTCAAAGTTTTCAATCGAAAAAAGACATTTTTGGAAATAAAAAGATTACAATACCCTTAATGATCATAAGGCACGCTACGAAAATGAATCGCGATGCATTGACTATTAAACCGCAATGCATCAATTTTATTAAATTAATTTTTGTACCGCGGTTTATCAATTTAATTGTTAAGTTAATTTTTGGACCGCGATACATCAATGTTTGAATCGTGATTCATCAGTTTAATTGACTAGCATATTTTTACACAGTGATACATCAATGTTTGAACGCGATACACTAATCCAATATTTTTGCACCGCGATACAAAATTATAAAGAACCAAACCACGTTATTCAATTCATCTTCTTCTTCTTCCATCTCTTCCGTCGTAAGCCATCTTCTTCCTCCTCCTCCTTCTCCGCCTTTGTCTCTATCGAAAAATCACAATCCATCATATATCCATTACAGTTTCGTATTTTTCATAAATTAAAAAAAAGTTTACTTTTTGGGGACGTTGCCTCTGAACCCCCACGAAGGGGCCCTGCCCCCACGACCTGATCGAGTATATTGATCCCCGTTTCGTTTTATAACAATGGTGATTTTCGAATCCAATGTATTTATCGGAGCTGTTGAAGGAGACGATGACATTTTCAGAATAATATTTCAAAAAATAAATTTTTACGGTTGAAAAAAAAAACGATTAACTTTTGAGATTACAAACTTTGAAGAAAAAAACAGGGATCAAAATTTTACCCTAAACTATTAGACATAAGCCATGACAAACAAACCCTAAATATTCTTGGAACGGTTCGATCATGCTCATATTTACTCATTAAGATCATATTTTCATTTTTCACAAATTTAAACGTTTATTAACATTTAACATGAATTTTCTTCATATTCCCTCTTATTTGGTTTAGCGATTAAATGGTAATCTGATTCAATTTATGCAAACCTGGATCGATCCATTTTTTCGAACCGGTCAAAGCAGTCAACTCATAATGTCACCGCATAGAAATACCCAAGAAAATGTAGGGATTACAAAGTATATCTGAACGCGTGTGTATACACTTCAACGGGTGGCAATTCATGTATCCCGTGGTATTTGTGTTTTACTATTGGATTTTTATGTTATATATCTAATTTGATCATAAATATAAAATAATTATTATATTAAATATATTAACAATTTTATATTTTTTTATCATATCGTGTCTTGTCGTGTTGGTTTAATCATTTTGATTATTTTTATAATCGTATTTTATAATCGTATCATGTTGGTTCGTGCTATCACATCGTTTCAGACATCGTAAACCTGTGGACCAGGTTGAGAATCTGAATCTCAAACAAAAGACATTACCATTTACCACAAACCGCGATTATACGCATTGAACCCACCACCAATCCAAAGCTTTTATTCTTTATTTAAAGCCTCCCCAACTGTAGTATACTTGTTCCTTCAAATCGAATCAGTACTTTGGAGAGCTTTTTCCATCAATGAAGGGTCTGCAGGAGATATTAATTTGTGGGAAGGAAAATGGGGAGAATGAGGATGAAAGAAAGATAGTGAAGATGATGAAAAAGAAGAAGAAGAAGAAGAATATAATAGGGAGAGTGGTATTGATGAAGAAGAATGTTCTTGACATTACTGATTATGGCGCTACTTTTCTTGATCGACTCTATGAAATCTTTGGCAAATGTGTCTCTATCCAACTCGTCAGCGCCACCCATGGCGACCCATGTCAGTCTCTCTCTCTCTCTCTCTCTCTCTCACACACACACACACACACACACACACTCTCTATTAACTTTTTGAACCCATTCCTCTCACTCTGTCACACACACACACAACACACACACACAAAAGCATGAAATTGATTTCTTCATTAGAGTGAGGAAGAGAAAGAAAGAAATAGAATTGTCATCACAAATCATAATCACCTCATGCTGAATGAACTGTAACATTTCTGTTTGGGTGCTCAGAGAATGTGAGAGGAAAATAGAGACCATATCTCCAAGAAAATTGAAAGGCGTTCATTTCATTTTGGTTTCCCTCCAGTAAAACAATAGAGTTGCTTAATTGACTTACTAAACTGAAAAGTGTCTGTTTCTTTTTAATTTTCTATTCTTAATTATATTATATTTTAATATCAATAAAATTCTTTAACAGTACCCAAAAGCAATTGGAAAAATCTTATTAGGCCTTAAAAGATGAACCTGTTAACGTAATATAGAAACGAAGCATGAGAGTATGGTAGGAGCAATATCTAAATATTTGAGGTTTTCTTTTTACATCTTTCTAGCAAATGGTTTGAGGGGGAGACTTGGAAAACCAGCACTCTTGGAGAATTGGGGGACGATGATCAGCTCGGTAACAGCCCGAGAAGCCCCATTCTGCATATCATTCGAGTGGGATGAATCCATGGGTGTCCCCGGTGCTTTCGTTATAAAAAACCATCACCATAGTCAATTCTACCTCAAGACACTCACCTTGGAAGATGTTCCTGGTCACGGCAAGGTTCATTTTGTATGCAATTCTTGGATCTACCCAGCCCGGCGTTACAAATATAATCGTGTCTTCTTTACAAACAAGGTATCTTCTTTTCGTGCCTTCGTAACTGGGTTACGAATTATTCAGTAGATAACATTATTTATTTCCCTTTTGGAGCAAAAGAAAAAGAAAGAAAGATGGTATCTTTTGATTATTTGGCTTTGATCTCAAGATGGAGATTTATCATTTAAGTAGGAGCCATTACTTTTTACTCATTTATGCCATTTTTAATCTCAATGATTATGGTACAATTTTTCCTATACAATCTTTTATGAAAACCAGTCTTTGTCTTATGATTTAATTCTTGACAGATACCTAACTGATACACATTGAGTTTTTTTTTTTTTTTTATTCCCTAAATCTAACCAAACTCCCCAAACGTCTAGAGCAAAACAAGTTTGATTGCTAAGAAGGGTAAAAGCGTAATTAAGTACACTAATTAAAAAAATTCTTGATTCTGCTATCAGACATACTTACCATGTCAGACACCAGAGACATTGCGCCAATACAGAGAAGAAGAATTAAAATGTCTTCGTGGAAACGGGACATCAGGCATGCTTAAGGAATGGGACAGAGTTTACGACTATGCTTACTACAATGATTTGGGGACTCCAGAAAAGGGCCCTGAATATGCACGACCAGTGCTCGGAGGAACCAAGGAATACCCGTATCCACGAAGGGGGAAAACAGGTCGGCCAAGAAACAAAAAAGGTAAGAGACAGGATAGAACATTTCAAAATCTTGTATGTAATTTTCTTCTTAAAGTAAACAATTCAGTTCTATCACCATATCTACAGATCCTTGTACAGAGAGCAGATTGCCACTTCTAAGTTTGGACATTTATGTTCCACGAGATGAGAGGTTTAGTCATATCAAATTTTCAGATTTCCTAGCTTATGCTGTAAAATCCATAGCTCAGATATTGGTGCCAGAGATCAAAGACCTATTGGATAAAACTCCTAACGAGTTTGATAGTTTTGAAGATGTGATTAAACTGTATGAAGATAAGCTCCCAGAAGATGGCCTCACTGTAAGTAAACTCAGGGAACGCATCCCATGTGAGATGCTTAGAGAACTCTTGCGTTCTGATGGAGAGAAGAAATTGTTTAAGTTCCCTACACCTGACGTGATTAAAGGTACATACACAGTTTTTCATGCATCTCATTTTCTCTGTAGTATTCATTCTTAAAACCCTTTAATACCCCAATAATCCCTCCATCGTACTTTGTATGCCTTTATAATAGATCTCTAATATCAAATTTATGAGCTCTTATGTGCTTGGTGTAGCGGACAAGTCCGCCTGGAGGACAGACGAAGAGTTTGGACGAGAAATGCTGGCCGGAGTTAACCCTGTCGTTATCCGTCGACTCCAGGTAAGATACATCTTCCATAAGGACCATAACATTAGTCAATATACTCCGGTGATGGTTTCTGTTTTTTCTATTTAAGGACCTTTTTCCTTTTATAAATGTTTCGTCCTACCAGGAGTTTCCACCAGCAAGCAAGCTAAACCCTAGAGTGTACGGTAATCAAACCAGCTCAATGAAGAGGGAGCAAATCGAGAACAACATGAATGGACTGACTGTAGATGAAGTAACTTTTCTTATTCATTTATTTCCTCTGTAGCTACATAATTATCAACGAAAAGAAAAACAAGAAAAATAAAGAGAGCTGCAATAAGTAATGATGTGCATTCAACTTTCGTGCTTATACAGGCAATTGAGAATAACAAGTTATTCATACTAGATCATCATGATGCATTGATGCCATACCTGAGGAAGATTAACACAACAGCCTCAAAAATCTACGCCAGCAGGACGTTGCTCTTTCTCCAAGAAGACGGGACATTAAAGCCTCTCGCAATCGAATTAAGCAAACCGCATCCACAAGGAGACAAGCATGGTGCTACCAGCCACGTTTTCACTCCAGCCGAGCATGACATTGAAGGTTCGATTTGGCAGTTGGCCAAAGCTTATGCTGCTGTCAATGATTCTGGCTATCATCAGCTCATTAGCCACTGGTATGTTCAAAAATTTAATCCAAAACCAAATGAAATAAATCTTACTAAAACACACTGCAAGCTTACCTCCTATTTATTGATTCTGATGGCAGGTTGAATACTCATGCTGTAATAGAACCATTTGTGATCGCCACGAATAGACATTTGAGTGTCGTCCATCCAATATATAAGCTTCTGCATCCTCACTGCCGTGATACCATGAATATAAATGCATTGGCTCGTCAAATTCTAATCAATGCAGGTGGGGTTCTTGAAATGACGGTTTTTCCAGCTAAATTTTCAATGGAAATGTCATCTGCGATATATAAGAACTGGGTTTTCACTGATCAGGCGCTTCCTGCTGATCTGCTAAAGAGGTGGGCCACTGAAACTACTTTCCATTTTCGATCCTTTTTGTAGAAATACTTTTTGATTTTCTTTTTCGCTAATGCAGAGGAATGGCAGTTAAAGACTCGAGTGAGCCCCACGGATTAAGACTTTTAATTGAAGATTACCCTTATGCAGTAGATGGGCTTGAGATTTGGTTTGCAATTGAAAGTTGGGTCATTGAGTACTGCTCTATCTATTACCCCATGGATTACTTGGTCAAAGATGATACCGAACTTCGGTCATGGTGGACGGAGCTCAGGACAGAAGGTCATGGTGACAAGAAAGATGACCCATGGTGGCCTAAAATGCACACAAGAGAGGAACTAATTCACGTGTGCACCATTATCATATGGGTGGCTTCGGCTCTCCATGCAGCCGTCAATTTCGGTCAATACCCTTATGCCGGCTACCTCCCAAACCGTCCAACTATAAGCCGCCACTTTATGCCTGAGCCAGGTACTCAAGAGTATGCTGAGCTGGAGTCGGAGCCAGAAAAGGCTTTCCTCAAAACAATCACTAGCCAGTTTCAAACGCTCCTTGGAGTGTCTCTAATAGAGACTTTATCACGGCATTCCTCAGATGAGATTTACCTTGGCCAGAGAGACAGTCCTGATTGGACCTCAGATCCTGCAGCTTTAGAGGCATTTGAGAGATTTAGAGCAAACTTGATGGATATTGAGAAGAGGATAGTCGATAGGAATAAAGATGAGAGATTAAAGAACAGAGTCGGGCTTGTGAAGGTGCCGTACACATTACTCTATCCTAACACTTCCGATTACAGTAGAGAAGGCGGACTTACAGGTAAGGGAATCCCCAACAGTGTGTCGATCTGATTCAAAGTAAAATGACTAACTTTATAGTTGTAAGTATTATTTTTTTCCTTCCTTTTTACTTTCTTACATATTCAATTGTACCCACCAGCGTTTGAGAATCATGTTCGCAGCAATTTAAGAAAATTTTACAAAAATTGGGATTTGGCAAGTGCAGAATTTAGTCTATACATAATACATTCAACTAAAAGTTGGGATCTTTGTGAGTTAAAATCGCCCGTATTGGGTTTGTTGAAAATTGTGTCTAGTTTCATGCAGACAACAACAACGTAAACATTGGGCATGCATCTGATGCCACACCACACTGATGGCGTTTTGGAAATTCAGTAATGACTTGTAATACGGGCCAAACCGTTTAGGCGACGCCCCTAGTGGTTCGGGCCAAAAGCCGGGATGCAACCCACCTAACTGGTTCGGGGTCTTAAAACATAACTCTCACTTTTTCAGGTTTCAACGGACCTGTTCATCATGCCACATTGGATTAGGATTTATTTTACAATGACAGGTACTTTTCTCCGTGTCGATAATACGGTGTCAGTTTGAGAATTTATCAATAAATGAAGCAGATAATATGGAAATTAATTAATATTTATTTATAATTTGTACGGGTTTGATATATGTACGCTACACAACGAAAATGAGAGAAACCTCAAATACCTAACAAAATAAAACATTTTACTTCAATATTTATTTTATAAAAAAAACCAAGAAATAAATATTTTAATTATAACTACTGTTAAAAAACGAAGAAAAAAATATTCTTTTCTCAATAACGAAAACTCAGTCTTCTTCTTCTGGGGGTTCTTGCTTAACAATGGTTGGTTTGGAAACATGAGATACAATAACTTTGTCCATTATTTTCACCTACACATGAGACAAACAAAATTCAAACTGATGTGGCAAAATCACAGCTTGAGCCGTTCGTATGATGGGTTGGATATCTGGGCTTGAATCTGCTCCTTGAACCTGATTGAGAGCACAGAAAACCTGAGTAGAAGTGCAAGGCAGGGCCTCGCGAAACCCCTCCGACGTGAGAGTAAGTATCGAGTGTGAATGTCAAGAGAGAATTTGACAGAGTTTCTAGGCTCAAGGAAGAATGTGTACTTTTTTAGGTTTACGAAGGGATATTTATAGGCCCCCAATGTCCCTGAATCCGTCTAGGATTCACTGCCTTAGATTCCTTCTAGGATTAGGAGAGAATCCCTTGATTTTAGGCGTAATATGCGGCTGACCGCACAATTGTAGGAGTAGATATGGCAAGTGTCCTGCTCGGATATGGAAACCTTCGATCTGACTTGGAGAGCAACATACTGAGGCTCCCTGTTCGATACCTGTCCGGGCGAGCAAGGTTTTGCCCGGCCATAATAGGCTGGTTTGTAGATGATAAGTGGAATTCTCGTGCATGGCCCTTGGTCGGGCAGGCAGGGCCAGTGCTCGACCTAGGCTTGGACGGGGTGAGTCTGATTCTTTACCCGATGCGAGTGCGATCCCTAGGCATGGCCCCTGGTCGGGCAGGCAGGGCCTATGCACGGCCAGGTTTAGACAAGGTTGCTCCACTTGCTGCTCGGTACTTCGGTTGCTATGCCCGATAAACTGGCAGTCCACATGCTAGTTATGCCCGTGATAGGCACGTGATGCTAGCTCGTGCTTCGCTCGTGACCTAGTTTGGGCTGGGCACATCAGTGGCCCCTAGCTCCTTGTCTGGCGAGTATTCATGCTTGGAGCGGGGAACGTTTCTGTTTGACAACGTTGCTCTTGCGCCGGGCTTCAACACTAGTGAATTTTCAAAGATAGTCGCTAATGAGCCGGATGGACTTGTGGAAGGTTCTAGAATCTCTGTTGAGGGACGGCTGGAGCGTACCAATGAAGCTTGCCATTGAGAGTACCGTGGGGCGAGTAGGTGTGGAGCGCGTGAGCCGTCAAGAAAAGGTGACACTTGATAGGGGCTTGGATTTCGGTGCAGCGCATTAAATGTGCGTGCATGCTAATGACGGGTACCGTCTTTTCAAGTGCTGATGACGGCGAACCCATTTCGGCGTCCCCAAAACTTCCAGACCTCTGCCTATAAAAAGCCAACTCCTCTACCTCTCCAGCCTTTTACCAGCTCCGAGACTTAGAGAGAGAGAGAGAGAGAAAAAAAACCTCTGCCTTCTTGTTGCCGCTTCTCCTGAAGACTTCCAGTTTCCGGTGTTATTGTCGTTGCCCCTCAACTTCGGTTGCCACTCAGCTCACAATATCCAAGGTCTTTCCCAGTTTTCCTTTTAGTTCCGACGGTGCAGAGAAGACGAACTCAATCCGATCTTTGACAGTAAATTTTATCATCCCTTTCTGTTTCAATTTCTTTGTTTCTGGGTTTCCTCTTCATCTTCAAAACTTTTTGGGGAAAATTCGTGGGATTGGGAAAGACCATAGGCAGAGATCGAGGAGAATCACCCATACCGTCCTGCCTACTAAGCGGGCATGGCCCTTAGGTATACATAGACTTAGGGTTTCCCCCCTTTTTTTAATTGTTCTATGCCGCGAGCAAAGTCTGACCTTTATTTTCCTTGATCTCCATGTAGATGTCTGACGAAGAGTACTCGGAAAACGACAGAGAAGCTTTCAGTTATGGCGGGCAAAATGACCCATTGAGTAGCGAGAGGTCGCCTTCCGTGGACGTCGAAGTAGAAGAGGGAGATGAGTCCGTGGCCGGAGAGGACGTCATGGCGCGAGTCCGTGTGCCTGTGATCACACTTATCGATTCCTTGAGTGAGCCTAGCTTGTCCGATTGAGAGGTGGAACAAGGCCGGGTGGCCACTGGCGGGCAAGGCCCAGCACAGCTGCCCTAACGAATGGAGCCTGTGACCGAGGAGAGGGCTGGTGACGGGATGCTGCTTGTCGCTGTGGAAACTGTTGCAGTTAATGAGGCCTGTAACTCAGGGGGAGAGAGCTTTGATAACCTCCCAATAGCCCGGAGAAGGAGACAACTTGCCCGTGCAGGAGATGAGGCCACTACTTCTGTCCCCGTGCCTGATTGGATGTCCGAGGATGATGAAACCCTCTACGCCGCACACTGGGCTTCCCTATATACCCCTGCCAAACTCACTGCGTGGTTCACATCACTGGGGGTGGACCCTCAAAATTACCGAGTAGAAAAGACCATTTTAGTGGATGAAGAGTACCCCCGCGAGCAGGATGGAAAGCTGCTATTTTTCACGAACTTTTTCCGGGTAGGGTTGTGTTTACCCCTAGATCCCTTCTTCCTTCAATTTCTCAAGGAATTTGGACCGATGCTCGGCGACTTGATGTTGAACACCGTCCGAGCCCTAATGGCGTATACCGTGGCGTGTCGTCTGCTGCGAATAGAGCCAACTCTGAAGATTTTTCGGCATCTATTTATTCTAAGTGTTGACGCTTACGACCGGGTTGGCCTCCGATCAAACTCTAGCTTCCTCAGGATTCTGGCTGAGGTCTCGGACAAGGTTGAGGCTTGGGACAGAAGAGTCGTCCTAATCGAGTCTCGGACAGGCTGGCCGATAAAGCCTATGAGTCAGACATGTATAAACGTTCCTAAGCTTCCCCGCGACAGCTTTACTACTGGTGACTCTGGTCGCTTGGCCATTATCCGGGCTGCTCTGGGCGTCGTAATGGAGGGGGAGAAGCGTGTTGGCCATGAGAGTCTTTTTTACTGGAAGAAGTTGGTCTGCAATCCCAAGAATTTGTGTTTGGCCGGTGTGCTCTAGGCTACTGTACCCGGAGTTGAGCCTTTATGCTCGTTTGAACCCGAGGAGGCCCACGTTTATTGGGGTGGCCACCATGGGCAAAATTTCTGTAGCCATTATGATAAGTGTCGAAGGATTGGGCATGATTGCACCCCTGTCTACTCGGCTGCCCCTGGTCCATACTTCATTTCACTTATTATTTTTGATTATTAACTTTTCATAATTGTCGCACCATTTCTCTTTCCATCTTATGCAGCTATGATGACCTTACGGTAGCTCCAGAGACTTAAAGTCGAGGAGAGCAGAAGAGTGGCTGCTTTGGCGAACAAGCCGGCCCAGGTCATCCCTACTGTTCCCTTTGGGCCCCTGGCCAAAAAAACATGCGGCTACGAAAAAAACCGTTGTGGGTTCCCGGGAAACGTTGCTCCCGCGCCCCGCGCGCCCTTGGATAGGGGTGCGCGTACGTGCGGATGCGGTGACATCCACTGTTCTCGTTCCACCCTCCCTTGTCTAGGGGAGAACGAAATCAAAAGTGCGATAGGAGTGCTGTCGGAATAGCGCGTTGGAATGCGCCTCGGTTGCCTTTAGTGGATTTTGATCAAATATGGGAGATTTGAGTTTTCTATGTCAAGTTATCCCCTTTTTAGGGGATACCAGGATATAGGAATGCATCACCCTTCTATTCTCATTCTCCTTTTTTTAGGGGAAAACGGGAAAGTGCAAGGAAGGAATGTTGCAGCGCCCCCACTATGGATTTTATGAAAATAGTCTTATGGCCTATCTCGGATCACTATGGGTGCTTTGGGTTTTCTACGTCAAGTTATCCCTTTTTTAGGGGATACCAGGACATAGGAATACATCACCTTTCCATTCTCATTCTCCTTTTTTAGGGGAGAACAGAAAAGTGCAAGGAAAGATGTTGCGAGGCCCCACTGGATCCAAAATGTTTTAGAGTCGCCATCTTTATTTTAAGGAATAAATAAAGCAAAACCAAAAAGAAAACCAGAAATAATGAAAACGGGTTCGGAGACTAAGTTACGAGTTGGGAAGGTGTTAGGCACCCAACTTGCCCTTTCGGTCTCAAAACAGTTTTTGGCTAAAGTATGTTTTTTGTTATATTTATTTAACAGATAAATAAAGCATTAATTGCCTACAAATACATCCATTATGTCTACGTTATTTACAGACTTGCAACTGTCCCTTTACAAATAATCACAAATATACTTGAAAATATTTTGCCATAATAACGGCTATATTTAGTACTATTTCCTAACTAAATCCGGGCAGCACAACTGCTTATATATCTACATTGGGCCGGATTGGAAATAATACTTTTACAAATAAAAACTTTAAAATAAAACTTACTGACGGCATAGGGTGTGCTTGCTCTGTCCTTCAGGGAGAGGGAGTCTTTTTTGTTGTTGTGTGTTGTGAAGTGTTGTGAAGATTCGGGCAGAGTGGCTGCTTTCGAAAGTTATTTTTGGCCACGGGATTTGGGCAGAGTAACTGTTTGTGTTTGGTTGTTTGTTGGCTTGAGGTAGACGAAAATCAGGCAGAATAAGGGCTTATTTCTGGCTGATTTGACCTTTTAAATCAGGCAGAACAACTGCTCTTTCCATGATTTTGGACCGGGGAAATAGGGTGGATACCTAGCTGGGGGGCTAAGGCTCACTTCTACCGGTTGATTTTGTGTTTGGAAGAGGTTTGGCAGGGTTTCGAGGCTTTTTGAGGTGATCGCTCACTATCTCACTTCGCTCTCTATTTCTCCATCGTAACGAGAACGCGGAGAATTTTTTATTGATGAAAGGTGTGTTGAAGGTCGATCCTGAAGCCTTTATTTATAGGCTGGAGAAGGGACATCGAAGGAATTTAATTTTCTTCATTATGCATCAGTCGATTGTACCAACCGCTCACAGATTTGCATTTTACGGCAACTCTATAGTGCGTTGTGAAGAAACTGGGCGCCACTCCTCTTAATCTGGGCGCTAGGAATCAAAAAATGGGAGCCATGCCAAGACTTCATGTGGGTGGCACCATTACTATTCACAGTTTCAATTTTTGACGCTTTGAACCCTGCATTTCACTCTTTTGCGCATCCTGCTTTGTCCTTTTGCGTTTTCGACCATGTAACTTGACATTTGTTAATGTTTTAACAGGTCTTGATATTTTATGTCATGTCACGTACCAGGGGTACGAAATTGGGGTGTCTACAACCGCTAAGCTCCCTCATGTTCAGTCAGCAGCCGGCATGGCCGACGTTGCTGCTGATGGTGCCGCTGCTGCTAAGGCCGCCAAAGCAGCGGGCAAGTGAAAACAGGACTCTCCTCCTGCCGCTGATCGTCTTGTCCGCCCAAGAGGCGTGGGCTCTGAGCGTGTCTCCACCACCCCCTCTCCAGCCCCATTCTACCAAACTGTGGATGCTCCCCGGTTTTGAGATGCCGACGACCGTTAATGCCACACGGGGCCATAGTGAGCGGGCTATCTGAGGGCCCCAACGTTGGGCATAACGACCTGTCTGCCCATGGTAGTCCTGTCGGGTTGGTGGGCAAAGGTATCGTGAAGCGGCTTTTGCAAGAAGATGTCACCCACGACCGTGACACCGCCGACCACGTTTTGCTCGGACACATAGGGCTCAGCATGAGCGAGGTATATCTGTGATAATTTGCCTTGACGATTTACGCTCATTGAATTATGCTGACCTTACTTGTGATTGTACTGCAGATCGTTTCCTCCTGCATTAACATCTATGACCGCTATGTCGAGGAAAGAGATACCCGTAAGAAAATTGAGTCTGAGAAGGACGAGCTAGTGAGATCGGTGAAGCGTGAGCAAGTTGTTACTTTGGACAAATTGATGAAGGAAAGCGAAGCTTCGGTCAAGAGGCTGGAGGCGAACAAACTGTCCCTTTCTGAGGAGAAGACAGCCTTGGTGGCTCAGCAAAAGAAGTCCCAGGCTACCGAGGATGCCCTGGTCGAACAGCGAACATAGCTGCAGACGGAGCTCGCCGCGTTGAAGGCCAAGGTGGCAAAAGATGTCGCGGCCATAGCTTCCTTTTCTGATCAGTTGTCAACGGCAAGAGAAAAAGTTGTAAAAGACTTTATTGCCTCTCCTACTTACGCGTCCAGAGTGCGTAAAGAGATCTTCCCCTACTATGTTGTGGGTACCCACCATATCTTGCGCCTGCTTGCTGGAACAGGTGTAGTTGAGATGCCTACTATGGCGGACTGGGCGCTGCTCGACCCTTACTGTCCGGAAGCTCGGAACTTGCATTACTTGGTGCCCTACACCCAAGGAGAGCTGGATGCCATTGCTCGCAACGATGACAAGGATGGGCTGGAGCCTTGGATTCCCCCTACCCCGCTAGCCGTCAATGTGTGCAGCCTGATGGAAGCGAAGAGGGCGAAGAAAGAAAACCGGGTGGAAGAGGCTGCTGCCCAATTGCAAGTAGAGTTGGAGGTTCCTAATGCCGAAGCTGCTGCGACCGCAACCCAAACTTTTAAGGACATAGCTTAGATTACATGCATTCTGCTCGGCCTTCATGCCTTTTAGATCTGTACTTGTAATTTCTTTCTTTTAATGAAAACTGGATTTTGCTGAATGGTTGCTTCTGTGCTTGCCTTTTCATTCTTATTTTGCTCGATGATTGTTTCTATACTCGTGTCTTTTCTGCATTTGATTAGTACTAATATGCGTGCATACGGGGTGGCCCCCGAAAACATGTCGAGCAAAAATAATCATAATTAACTAAGCATGCAATATTGTGCAAGGAGTAACTTATAAATAATAAGGCTAATTAAGCAGGCATATTATTTAAGCTAAGAGGTTGTACAGGCAGGAGTCCGGTCTAAGTACCTGGTTCTGGCCAAGGTTTCGACCGGACATAAAGATCGTGATTTCCCGACATGAGTGCTTGGTACTGGCCAAGGCTTTTGAGCGGGCATGTCCCCTATCGCCTTGGGCGAGCTTCCAGAAGATTGCCTAGCGGGCAGGGCCCTACTCTGAGTGGTAACCAACAACCGCGCACGGCCCTTGTTCGATGTTGGCACATCGAAGCAGTTACTAGTATATCAATTGGGTATAGAGATATACGACTAACAGTGTTACTCGGCCACTATAGGATTCCGAGGTAGCTAGCCGCTATCTAATGGGACGGGCCCCTACCGCCTGGCGGGCATCCTAGTATGTAAACCAGGCATGGCCCCATCTTACTCACGGAGAGGAAAAGTTCACTAATACTCGGGTGTTGAGGAAGGTTGACCGGGCTGAGGGTCCTGCCCGTTTGTGTACTAAGGACTGACTTAAGGATAGTACTTTTTAAAGTGATCTGCATGCCAAGGATGCTTCAAGTCTTTTCCTTCCTGAGTCCGAAGTGTGTAGGTGCCCTCTCTGACTATGCTAGTAACTTGAAAAGGCCCTTCCCAGTTAGGTGATAGCTTTCCCTATTCTGCCCGGTGACCCGTTACCTCAATCTTTCTGAGCACCCAGCCTTCGACAATGAATGCTCTACCTCGAACCCTTTTGTTATGATGAGCCTTTGCTCGCTGCTTGTGGTTGATCATCCTAAGTCGTGCATCCAGCCTCCTTTCTTCGAGTAGATCAAGGTCTACTGCACGAGCAAACTGATTATTCTGCTCAATGTAATGGGAAACTCGATGGCTAGGCAAGACCATTTCTACTAGGATCATAGCCTCATATCCGTATGTGAACGCAAATGGAGTTTCCCCTGTTGGGCCCCGCACAGTAGTTCTAATCGCCCATAAAGCCGATGGTAGCTCCTCCGCCCATTTTCTAGCTCGCCCCTCGAGGTTTCTCTTGAGTGCGTGTAGGACTTGCTTGTTTCCGGCCTCGGCTTGGCCGTTACCCTGTGGATAAGCTACAGATGACTGCTAATGTTTGACACCCAAGCGAGCACATTCTGCTGTGAACTTGTCTAAGAACTGAGTACCGTGGTCGGATATGATTGCCCGTGGGAGGCCGAATCTGCACCATACTTGGTTGTGGACAAATTTGATGATGTTTGCTTCTGAAATTTTGGCCAAAGGCTTTGCTTGGATCCATTTCGTGAAGTAATCTATGGTGACTACTGCATATTTATACTTGTACTGGGCCAGTGGGAACGGGCCAATGAGATCAATCCCCCACATATTAAAAGGCCATGCAGCGACCACAGGGGTTTGCATGGTGGTGGACAGTCTTGGTATATCCGCGTATCTTTGGCATTTGTCACATTCTCGAACATATTTTTCAGCGTCTCTTCTAAGTGTAATCCAATAGTATCCTGCGCGCAGAACCCTCTCTGCTAGAGCTCAGGTGCCCGGATGGCCACCACATTTTCCCTCGTGTACTTCATATAAAACGCCCTCAGTTAACTCTCGGGGTATGCAGCAAAGCATAGGTCTGACCTTAGATCGCTTGTACAGGATTCCCCCTACTACCGAGTAGCGACAGGCTTGGCTCCGGACTGTTGTGGCCTTGAATTTGTCTGCATGCATAGTTCCTTGCTCGATGTAATCCTTGTAGTCGTCAATCCAGCTTCTGGTCGCTGGTTCGATGTCCATTATTACTGGTCTATCAATGGCCGAGGTTTCCAAATGCTTGATCATTACTGAGGATTCAGCAATGCTAGGTTGGCTTTAGCGATCTTGGACAAGTAGTCTGCTCGCATGTTGTCATCGCGATCAATTTTGATGATCTCCCAAAACTTGAAATTTTTCAAGATTTCCTTGGCAAACTCGCAGTATTTGACCAGGGAAGGGTGATATACCATATATTCCCCCTAGACTTCGTTCACTACTAGTTGTGAATCCGAGTACACCGTGACCGCTTCAACGCCCATGTCAGCAGCGAGTTCGAGACCGGCGATCATTGTTTCGTACTCGGCAACGTTATTGGAGACAGGGAACTTAAACCGGAGTGCTAGCTCAAACTCTGTAACTTGGTCGGGAGCTATGAGAAGGATGCCAGCTCCATTCCCGACTTTGCTCGCTGCTCCGTCTACATAAAGATCCCAACAATAGGCAGGTCGAGGCTGTGGCAGCTGCTCTTGCCCAAGCTCTGCTGGCTGCTGGGCTTCAGATTCCTCTTGCTGAGTGAAGCTTGTCTCTACCAAGAAATCGGCCAGGGCTTAAGCCTTGATTGCTCGCCTGTGCAAGTAATCTATGTGGAATTCAGTGAGCTCGATTGACCAGTTGAACAGTCTGCCCGATGAATTAGGCTTGTGAAGAACTTTGCGCAGTGGTGCGTCTGTGTATACTATGATTACATGTGCAGAAAAATAAGCCCTTAATTTTCAGGCAGCTATGACAAGCGAGTAAGCTAATTTTTCTACATTAAAATAACGACCCTCAACAGGACCGATCGAGGGCCTTTGATACATAATACACAGGTTTTTGAATGTCTATCTCATCCCTAACCAAAACAGCGTCCACGTCCTGGTCCGTGGCTGCTAAATACACATATAAAGGCTCACCGGGTATGGGGCTGCTAAGAAGAGGTGGTTTGCCAAGATATTCCCTGAGCTGCTCGAAGGCTTTGGCACAGTCTGCATTCCATTCAAAACCCTTGTTGCCGCGCAAGACCTTGAAGAAGGGGAGGCACTTTTCCGCTGATCGGGAGATGAAGTGACCAAGGGCGATGACTCTGTCGTTTAGCTGTTGGATGTGCTTGATACAGTAAGGTTGCTCTATGTCAAGTAAGGCCTGGATCTTCTCTGGGTTTGCCTCTATCCCGCGCTGATTGACCATGAACCCGAGGAACTTTCCTGCTCGGACCCCGAAGGCGCACTTACTCGGATTCAGCTTCATATTATGTTTGCGTTGATTGGCAAACGTTTCTTCCAAGTCAAGAGTATGGTCGCGACCTTTTGTTTTGATGACCATGTCATCTATGTATGCTTTCATGTTTCTGCCGAGCTGAGTGCCAAAGACCTTGTTGACCATGCGCTGATAGGTAGCCCCTACATTCTTCAGCCCGAAGGGCATCATCTTGTAACAGTAAAGGCCCCCCGCTGCTCGGAAAGCTATCTTTGCCTTGTCTTTCTCGTTCATCTTGACCTGGTGGTACCTTGAGTATGCCTCCAGGAATCTTAGCATTTCAAACCCGGCTATGGAGTCTACGAGCACATCTATGTAGGGCAGCGGGTAGCAGTCTTTTGGGCAGGCTTTGTTGAGGCCCGTGAAATCGACGCACATCCGCCATTTGTCATTGGCCTTCTTGACCATTACTACGTTTGCCAGCCATGTCGGGTATTGGATCTCTTCGATGATATCCGTTTTCAGAAGCTTCTCGACTTCTGCTTTGATAGTTGCATTTTTTCTTAGGGGAGTACTGCCTTGGCCACTGCTGAATAGGCCGAAAAATCGGATTGACGTTCAAGTCATGGCGTGCTACGCTCTCACTGATACCTTGCATGTCCTCGACAGTCCAAGAGAATACATCCAGGCTGTTCTTTAACAGCTCGATCAACCTTTCCCGAGCCTTGGGAGACATGACCTTCCCGATTTTAATTTTCTGCTCAGGTAGGCGAGATTGATGATGATCTCTTCCAGCTCGCCCTCTGACTGAATATTGGGCTCATCGCGAACTTGCAGGGTATCCATCTCAATGTCTTGCGGCTCGAGGCGTCTAGTCTTGCGCCTAGATGGAAATGGTGTTCGGGGCTTGCTCGGGCTCCTCTATTTCCATGGGGTCAACTGCCTCAGAAGACTCTCCAAGCTCGACATTGTTTATCGGGACGGAGCCCGAATCAGTAATGGTTGGCACGTCTTGGTCGGGAACTGCCACTTCCTGGTCGGGAATGTCCACGACCAGCTTCTGCTTCTTCCGTTGAGAATCCCGAACATATTCCTACATTGCCCGCGGCTTGCTATTCAGGATACCCACTCCATTCTCAGTGTAAAACTTGGCCTTTTGGTGAGATATGGAGGTCACCATTTAGAACTTGGCCATGGCCGTGGCACCCAGGATACAGTTGTAGGCAAACTTTAAGTCGATTACCAGGAATGTGATCATCTCTGTCCGGGTTTGTGCACCATCCCCCATGAAAACCTCGAGCTCAATGGTGCCCTTTACGCTCACTTGATGGTTGGTGAATCATTTAAGCTTCCCCAAGTAAGGCTTGAGTCGGGTATCTGATAACTCTAGTCCTTTGAAGCAGAAGTAATACATGATGTCCCTGCATGCCTTGGTGTCAAGCAGCACCCTATGGACCTGCCAATCGTTTACTAGGCGGGGAAATGACCGCTTTCGGAGGCCGAGGTGTGCGGCGGCTTCGGCTAGCGCTGGTGAAAGCAGATGTTGGGCTCCTCCCGCCGTGAACTCTGGGGATTTAATGGCCTTTGAGAGAGAGTATATATGCTTCCCGATCTGAGTGTTGGACAGGAGCTCCTCTTGAATCACATTGACCACTCCTCGAATCTGAGGGGCCTGGCCACCTCTTCCGCTTGGGGGCCTTCCTTGTTGGTCATTATTTGCATTGCTGCCTACACCCTGATCCCTTTTTAAGTGGTCCAATTTGCCCGCGTTAATCAGTTTTTGTATCTCCCGCTTCAACACAAAGCATTCTTCAGTGGTGTGGTCGTTACCATGATGGTAATCGCAGTATTTCGTGTTGTCCCTGGTGTGAGCAAGCTCGGGGTCAAGCGGGAAAGGGACTGGTAGAGCGTCTCCAACTTGGAGCATAATCTCTTCCCGCGTAGTGTTTAGCGGGGTGAACTAAGCTTCCCTGAATCTCTGTCCGGGGGTAGACGTTATCTTCCTGTCTCTGCGCGAGTGGTTGTTGCCCTCCGGGCTCTGGTCAACTGGCATGGTCGAGCTGTCCGAGTTGGGCCCGCAGTGCCGAATTCTTCCAAGAACTTTTCCTAGAGCATTTCCCAACTGCCGATTGACCCATGGGGGACTCTGCCCAACCATGCTTGTGTCTTTCCCTGAAGTACACCCTTAAATGCCCGCATCTTCAAGGCTTTCACATCAGTGACCATCCGGATCTGTGCCTCGAACGATCTGAGCCAATCACTTGCCCGTGTCTTCCCAAAGTACTTTTCGAATTGTGGGAAGATAACCCCTTGCGCGGGTGGCGCATTCTCGATCTCTGGAGTGAACGGGCTGCCTCCAGCGGCTTAGTGGCCCCATAGTCGGGCTTGGCCACGGCTAGATTAGCCATCTGTTTGGCCATGTCTCGTTTCATGACCTCCATTCGTTCGGACAGTCGCTTTTCTGCGTCCACAGTGAGTCTAGACGAGCGAGCAGGATCTGATTGATGGTTGTGCACTGGTGGGCATAAAGTTGGTTCATATGAAGCTTCTGCTTCCTGCTCGACGCATGTTCTATGCCTAGGACGGTGCACATCTGCTTCTACGTACTCACGGGCTCTGCGGAAGCCATGGATCTCTTCCCGAGCTCGATGCTCCTGTCGGCGATGATGTTTGTGGGAGAGATTTTGGCAGCTGTAACTGCTTTCTGCCTGATCATCTTCTCGCCTCACCTCATCGGCTCTTTCCGAAGGCACATGAATAACAGAGGGAATATGTTTTCTTGGAGCGGGCAAATGTTGGGAGGCGTGGCCATCACCAACAAGTGTTGGATTGCTAAGGGCGGGCAACACCAAATCTGCAACTGGAACCGGGGCATGGCCCAAGGCAAGCAGTTGCTGGTTGAGCCCGTACATCTTATTATAGTAGTCTGCTTGGACTTGTAGAGCAGAAGCCTGTTGATCTGGGGTTCGCCCGGGCAGACTCACGTGGCTACCATGGCCATTCTCTCGCTGGCGACTTAGCTGCGTCCTGAGGACTAGCGCGCGGGCATTGCGCTGCTCATTGATAATTTGTCTAGCATCACGTTGGCTAGCGTGACTATGGCTAGTGCGCTGGGACGGTTGGTCCACAACATATGGCACCTCATTACCATGAACCGCATGCCAAGCAGCAATCTTCTGATTCATCATTTGCACCCCTTGGGGTGCCTTTGGTGGCAGATCCCCTGGTGGAGGGTTGTTGCTTCCTGCCAGCTGGCTACCAGCCTAGTGATTGCCTACGGTGGCGTGATGCTTGCTACCCTTGCCAGCCATTGCAATATGGAGATTTCTGAAAATCACACGGAGAAACTTGAAGGAAAGTGTTGAGACTTCACTTTCCCGACAACATAACCAAACTGATGTGGCAAAATCACAGCTTGGGCCGTCCGTATGATGGGTTGGATATCTGGGCTTGAATCTGCTTCCTTGAACCTGATTGAGAACACAGAAAACCTGAGTGGAAGTGCAAGGCAGGACCTCACGAAACCCCTCCGGCGTGAGAGTAAGTATCGAGTATGAATGTCAAGAGAGAATTTAACAGAGTTTCTAGGCTTAAGGAAGAGTGTGTACCTTTTTTAGGTTTACGGAGGGATATTTATAGGCCCCCAATGTCCCTGAATCCGTCTAGGATTCACTACCTTAGATACCTTGTAGGATTATGAGAGAATCGCTTGATTTTAGGCATGATATGCGGCTGACCGCACAATTGTAGAGTAGATATGACAAGTGTCCTGCTCGGATATGGAAACCTTCGATCTGACTTGGAGAGCAAGATACTGAGGCTCCCTATTCGATACCTGCCCGGGCGAGCAAGGTTCTGCCCGGCCATAATAGGCAGGTCTGTAGATGATAAGTGGAATTCCCGTGCATGGCCCTTGGTCGGGCAGGTAAGGCCAGTGCTCGACCTAGGCTTGGATGGGGTGAGTCTGATTCTTTGCCCGATGTGAGTGCGATCCCCGGGCATGGCCCCTGGTCTGGCAGACAGGGCCTATGCACGGCCAGGTTTAAATGGGGTTGATCCACTTGTTGCTTGATACTTAGGTTTCTATGCCCGATAAACTGGTAGTCCACATGCTAGCTATGCCTGTGATAGGCACGTGATGCTAGCTTGTGCTTCGCTCGTGACCCGGTTTGGGCCGGGCACATCACAAACACATTCAGTTAGCCAAATTTTCTATTTCATCTACTAAACTCAAATCCTCCCACATATTATCATATAAAATCTAACATTCGAACAAAGATGCATTTGATCAAAATTAATCAACCTTAAAAGCTAAAAAAAATGGTAATTAAATCAATGGAAACTAATACACATGCCCCAACAATCGAAACCACAATAATGAGAAGATGTGCAGCATTCTATAAAAATAAACTCGTGCCCATGCTGATGGCACGGTGCCAGTATAAGCGTGATTAATGTATAAACCGAGCATGATGAAAATAAATTAATATATCATTGAGATTTTGTAAGGGTCATATTAATGTAAATTACACAATAACATCCTGAAAACTAAAGAAATAACATATTTTATTGGCTGTAAACGTTTATAACTCATCTTGAAAGAAAGTTTATAAATTATCTTAAAATAGTATAATTAAGCATCCAAAAGCATTATCTCTCTCTCTCTCTCTCTCTCTCTCTCTCACACACACACACACACCAACTCAACACCTATTAATTGAAATAAACTTAAAAATGAAAATCTTCGCAAACAAAAACTACAAAATAAATTGAATAAGATAGAGTGAACTAACAAAATACTATTTCGAAATCGAAATCACAAAGATTTCAGACCAATAAGGAAAATTAAGCACAACTTTTAAGAAAATAAAGAAATTAAAATACAAATATTCAAAATTACAAAACTTACAAACAATTTTTTTCAGACAAAAATTAAACTGATTCAGTTAATTACGATAACAATCAAAAAGAAAAAAACTAAAATACAAATATTTAAAATTACAAAAATTAATTACAAAACTTACGAACAATTTTTTAATAAAAAAATAAATCTAAGCCATACATGATTAAATTAAATTGAGATTCAGTTGATTACGATAGCAATCAATTAAAAAACTACAACTAAATATTTGTAAAACCCGTAAAGGTCATTTTATTATTAATGAAGTAGTAAAAGTATTATTTTCTTTAAAATTTTGACTTTCAAACGGGGCCTCTTTGCCCGGAACGGAAGGATTAATTAATAATTTGTATACGAAATTGCGGGGCGAACAAAAAAATGGGCCGGAAAAAAATTAAATTGATTGAGTTAATTACAATAATAATTAAAAAGAGAAAAAACAAATATTTCAAATTACGAGCTTATGATTTAAAAAAAATTTATTTGTATATGAAATTGCCGGTCGGAAATTTTTTTTAATTGATTAAGTTAATTACAATAACAATTAAAAAGAAAAAAATTAAATGCAAATATTCAAAACTTACCATTTGACTAAAATTAAATTGATTCAGGTATGCACATTAACGGAGAAGAAACTGGATAATTACGATCATAATATTTCAGTAAAACAATAACTGTAAAATAAATAAATTAATTCGTTTTTAGTTTTAATAAATATATTGTAATTTTATACTTTATTTATAAATAAAATAATTTAATTCATTTATTATTTTAATTGTAATATTAAATATTAAAAAAAAATTTTAAAACAAAGATATTAATTTATAGATTGGAGATTCCAAAAAAAGGGAAAAAAAAAGAAACAACACAACCCAATAGTAAAATTGATTTTTATTTTTAAGAGGTCAGAATGGTCACTTATGAAAAAGTGGAAAAATTTTAAAAAAAATCTTTTTTTTGAAACAGCATCCAAATGCAACGATCATTTAAAAAAAACAAATCAATTTAACAAAGTCGGGAACATGTGGGACCGTGAACAGAGCACCCTTCACGCGACAAGGCTGGAAGTGTGTTGCACACTCCCGACTGGAAGAGGAGGTGCACTACACTCTCTACCTCTTCGTCTCTTTCTCTCTCTTGACTGAATAATTTTTAGGCCAAAATACGAAAAAGACCCTGAAGTTTTCACCAAATTCCAAAGTGGTACCCAACCTAAGGTTTGTGCCATGCGAATACCTGACATTACAAATTGTCCCATAGTGAACCCTCGGCCAGACGGCCATTTCAATTGGGACGTTAAATAGCACGTGCAGGGTAAAATAGACTTTTCCCTGCATAAAAAACGGTGGGAAACTTCAAGCCCAAATCCTCTCTCTTTTCTCTCTCTCCTCTCTCTCTGTCTTCTCCCATCTCTCTCTCTCATCTCTCACCGATGCCCCTTTGCCCAAATCCTCTGCCAGCCCTCCTTCATCTTCATCGCCGGCAAACCCACATCCAGCCACCGGCCATCTCCTTCGTCTTCGCCCAAATCCACAGCCGCCTCTGATCTCCAATTCACACCCCGTTCAGCGCCGCCGTCTTCCTCTATTCAAACAGATCCTGCGTGCTCATCTCCCAGCCTTCACCCAGTAAGCCCCCTTCGACCAAACCTCCCGTCTCTCTGGCCCATCTACATACCAAGCCGTCCATCTCCTTCCATCCTCGCAAACAGCCCAGCCGCCATGTCTCCTACTTCCAACTCATTCACTGAAATCATCCACACCCAATCCCTTCAACCAAACCTCCCGTCTCCATCGCCATCTTCTTCAGGCTCCAGATCAGCCATCACGGGTCATACCCTCATCCGCTCCCTTCATCTCCTCCGAAATTCTTTCCCAATTGCGGCCGCCATCATCTTGCCCTCTCTCGAATCCACTCGATTCCATCCCTAGCGCCACCGCCCCATGCCCAGGACCAATCATCCCTTCTTCTCCGGCGAACCAGCTGCTGGAACCACCATAAACAGCCGGACCATTCTCCATCTCTCTGCCCCAATCGACATCACCGACATTCCCCTCGCTAAAATCTATCCAGCCGCCGGCGTCACCCCTTCTCCCATATCTGCCGCCTCTTCATCTCCCAAGCCTAGCTCCGCCCCGCCTATTTAAACCCAGCAGCTTCTCCATCTTCTCTCGGCGAATCCCCATGGCCGCTACCGATCTCCCCCAGTTCGTGCTTCATCTCCCCATCCATCTCACCCACTCCAGCCGACCACTTTCATCTTCTCCAGTGAATCAACCTCTTCACATCGGTTATGGTAATTTATGGAGAATATAGTGAACTTGCCGTCTCTAAACTGGGAGACAAAATCTGGACTAGAGTTCGTATTCCAAGGCGAAGAGGAGTTTCCAATCGTTGGCCCATGAGCTTTAACGATGTTGTTTTCTATAGAGGACAATACTATGTCGTGGATTGCACTGGAGTTGTGTATGTTTGTTGACCAAATTCCATCGTTGACCAAATTCCAGCCGACCTCTTGAAGTTTTCCACCGTTTTTTATGCAGGGAAAAGTCTATTTTACCCCGCACGTGCTATTGCACGTGCTATTTAACGTCCCAATTGAAACAGCCGTCTGGCCGAGGGTTCACTATGGGACAATTTGTAATGTCAGGTATTCGCATGGCACAAACCTTAGATTGGGTACCACTTTGGAATTTGGTGGAAACTTCAGGGTCTTTTTCGTATTTTGGCCTAATTTTTAATTAGGAATTGCCTAATAATTTTTTGGTAAAAGAATTTCTACTTAATAAGAATTTAGCTAATAATGAACTGATGGAGATGCTCTAAGTCGAATTATGAAAAAATTGTGACGCGATCCACTTTTCAAAAATTTCAATCTTTTTCATCATCCGCCTTCTTCTTCCTCTTTTTTCTCCTCCTCCTCCTCTGACATGAGTCATTTTTTTCATCATCTGTCTCTGTCTCCGTTTCATTGCGTAATAATGATATTTTCGAATTTAATTTGTTTGTCAGAACTGTTGAAGGAGACAATTGTTTTTTCAAAAAAATGAACTATTTCAGTTGAAAAAAAAAACAATACTGGAAAAGTTACAAACTTGGAACATAAGTTCACCCTAAAATTATTGTGCATCAATTCCTTGGTTGTAGAAGACTGAAAAATGAGCAGGACAATTGAAAGACCCGACCCGCTTTTTAAAACTATTTGTGTGCATGCACACATTATTTGTACTTATGGAGGAAGAACAGTCATATGGATGCTCCTAAGGAGGTGGCTCAGTGGTAAAGATGAGATTTTATAATGTGTGAGATCTCATGTTCGATCCGTTCCCACGCCCCCTTAAAAATAAAAAATAAAAAAAGTCATATGGATGGCATCGGGCTTCATTGGTCATCATCATTAGCTTCTTTAATTATCACGGGTAATTAAAATATTATTAGCTTCTTTAATTATCACGGGTAATTAAAATATGCTAACGTTACAATTATCTTTAGCACTACCCTTATTACAATTGTACATTTGTTAAATAATGAGTGATGACTTACTAGGGTTACTTTTTGACAAATATACAATTGTAATGGCATATATATATATATATATATATATATATATATATATATATATATATATATATATAAAGTTGATGAGGACAATATAATTATGTCTTTTCATCACCTTTTGGTAAATCTTCATTGTAAAACATCTATACAAAGGTTTTTAAAAACTCTTGGTTTTTTAGTCATTAACTAATAATAATATATAATAATAATCAATATGATAATGGGTATTAGTATTAATATATATAACTTTTTTCTATTATCAATAGTAAATGACTTATATTTAAAACTCTTACAACTAACATTACTTCTAACTAATATGAGATAAAACTCTTCAAGGTGAGACATTACTTCTAATGACTCACTTCTAACATCATACTTTAAGTTTTGATATCTTATGCATCAAAACTTGATTTGGACAAATAAATATATCATTTCGATGCTCTTACCGAATAGAACACATTTACACAATTACTTTTGTCAATAAACAAATGACACATAAAGAAATTTGTGTCTAAAGTTGCACAATTTCTTTCACTAAAAACATTATTTTTTTTAACAAGTATTATACTTTAACTTTCGATATCTTATTTATCCAAAAACTCGATTTGGACAAATAAATATATCATTTCGATGCTTTCACCGAGTATAACACATTTATATAATTACCTTTGCCAATAAACAAATTATACGTAAAGAAATTTGTACCTCAAGTTGCACAATGTTTTTCACTAAAAACACTAATTTTTTTAAAAAGTATTATATTTTAACTATTGATATCTTATTCATCCAAAAACTCGATTTTGACAAATAAATATATCATTTTAATTTTCTCACTGAGTAGAACACATTTGTACAATTACCTTCGCCAACAAACAAATGACACGTAAAGAAATTCGTTCTTCAAGTTACACAATTTCTTTTACTAAAAACACTAATTTTTCAACAATAGAAGAGATGTATCTCACATTGGTTAGAAATTGATGTTGGTTTTAAAAATATTACTCCCTTCGTCCCTAAATTATCGTCCGCCTTTTCTTTTTCGTCTGTCACAAAATAATTGTCCAGTTTGAAACGTACCTTTTTAGAACATCACTTTTACCACTTTACCCTTACTTTTTCACTATACTTTAATTATGAGTCACATACACATAGACTTTAAAGGAAACTACACATTAAACCAATATAAATAATCAAGTCAATTATTTTTTCTTAAACTGTGCACCGGGTCAACCAGAACGATTATTAAGGGACGGAGGGAGTATTATTAAGTACCAATAAAAGAGATGTATCATACATTGATTGGAAAGTGATGTTGGTTTTCAAAATATTTTGATAAAAGACTTCTACACTTATTACCAATAGGAGATGTATATCTCACATTGGTTAAAAAATGATATTGATTTTAAATTATTTTAGATTATATAAATGACTTTTACTATTATTAGTGTGCGCGTGCGCGCGCGCGCGCACACACACACACACACACACACACACACATATATATATATATATATATATACCAATAAAATTACTGGTTAAAAATTGATGTTGATTTTAAATTACTATTATTACTAATAAAAGAGATAAAATCTTACATTGGTTAAAAAGTTATGTTTATTTTTAAAGTCTTTAAATAAAAAGACTTCTACTTTTATCATTAATAAAAGAAAAGAAAAGAGACGTATCCCATTAGAAAAAGATGTTGGTTTTAATTTTTTTAGATAAAAAACTTCTATTACTATTACCAAATGATGAGATGTATTTCACATGTGTTAGATAGTGATGTATGTATTAAAAGTCTTTTTATAAAATGCTTAATACTGATAGAAAAAATATGTATTTCACACTGGTTAGGAAAGTGATATTGTGTATCTCATATTGGTTACAAAGAAATCCACATTATTTAAAAACATATATTCGTTATAAAAGTATTTAGATAAAAGAATTGTTATGTTATTATCAATATAAGAGATGTATCACACATTGTTTAGAAAGAGATGTTGGTTTCAAAGCTCTTTAGATAAAATACTACTATTATTATTATTTTTATGTTATAACAAATAGAAGAGATGTATCCCACATTTTTTTAGAAAAATATATTGATTTTAAAAGTTTTTATATAAAATACTATTATTATTACTATAGAATAATTTATCCTACGTTTGTTAGAAATTAGTGTTTGTTTGAAAAATATTATTATTACCAATAGAAAATATATATACCACATAGTTCGAAAGAGATGTTTGTTTCAAAAGTTCTTGAACTTTTATTACTAATAGAAATATAAAAGAAGTATCTCACATTGTTAGAATATGAATAATGATTTTAAAAGTTTCCAAATAAATATTTTAATACCATAAAGTCTAAAATTTAAGGTGTCTACTAACACAGATATGTTAAAAACTTTTATTTTGACGAAAATTTATTTTTCTTTTTATTTATGACAATTATGATAAGAATTGTACAATATTATTTTTATTATTACTATTATTATAACAATAATATTATTATTATTCTCAAACATTCATGTGTGACTCATTGTTTCTCAACCATTACCTATTAATAATTGGTATTAATAATTAATACAATATTGAGATATTAATATTTATTATTAATATTTTCTATTATTAATAATAGAAGTCTTATATATAAAAAAAACTTACAACCAACATTATTTTTAAACCAATGTGGGATACAACTCTATTAGTAATAAAATGTTATATTTTTAATCTAATAACTTTTAAAACAAAAATCAATTTATAACCAATATGAAATACATCTCTATTAATATTACCAATAGAAAACATGTATCTTACATTGGTTATAAATTGATGTTAGTTTTGAAAGTGTTTAGATAAAAGATTTATACTTTTATCGCAATAAAATAGATGCATCTTACATTGTTTATAAAAATAAGTTAGTTTTAAAAGTCTTATATTAAAGATTTCTACTCTTATTACCAATAAAAGATATATATCTCACAATGTTTAAAAATAAATGTTGGTTTAAAAAGTTTTTAGATTAAAAACTTTTTGTTATAAATAGAATAGATGTATGTATCACACATTTGTTACAAAGTATTCTACTATTATTATCAATAGAATAGATGTATGCCACATTGGTTAGAAATGAATGTTGGTTTTAAAAATATTATTATTATCAATAGAATAGATGTATCATACATTTGGTAGAGGGTAATGTTTGTTTTCAAAATCTTTAGATATAAGAATTCTACCATTATTACCCATAGAAGATGTATATATCACATTGGTTAGAAAGTGATATGATGTTGATTTTAATTTTAGATAAAAAGACTTTTACTATTATTACTAATAAAAGAGATATCCTACATTGGTTAAAAAATGATGTTGGTTTTTTAAAAAAAAATTGGATGAAAGACTTTTAGTTTTATCATCAATATAATAGAAGAAATGTATCTCACACTATTTAGAAATAGAAGTTGATTATAATTTTTTTAAGATAAAAAACTTCTACTATTATTACCAAATGAGAATATGTATCCCACATTGTTTAGAGAGTGATGCTGATTTTAAAAGTCTATCATTAATTCATTATTGACAATAGAAGAGAAGTATTTCACATTGGTTAGAAAAGTGATATTGGTTTAAAAACCTTTTAGATGATGGATCTCACATTAGTTACAAAAAAATGTATCTAATATTATTTAGAAATGAGTATTGATTATAAAAGTTATTAGATAAAAACATTTTTATGTTATTACCAATATTATATATATATATATATATATATATATATATATATATGTATATATATATTACATTGTTTAGAAATGAATGTTAGTTCAAACGTCTTTTATCTACTATCATTATTACTAATAGAAAATATGTATACCAAATTGTTAGAATGTGGTGTTGGTTTTAAAAATTTTTAAATAAAAAATTTAAACTTTCATTACCAATAGAAATAGAAACTATATATGTATCTCACATTGATTAAAAA
Source organism: Codonopsis lanceolata (assembly GCA_013146195.2). Taxonomy (NCBI): domain Eukaryota; kingdom Viridiplantae; phylum Streptophyta; class Magnoliopsida; order Asterales; family Campanulaceae; genus Codonopsis; species Codonopsis lanceolata. The sequence goes on along the minus strand of CM028384.1, from coordinate 45,740,137 downwards.
TGAATTATGATTTTAAAAGTTTTTAACAAAAAGACTTATAATATAATTATCAAGTTAGATGTTAATTTTAAAAGTCTTTAGATCAAAGATTTTTACTATTGTTACTAATACAAAATATATATCTCACGTTAGTTAGAAATTTATGCTAATTTTAAAAATATTTAGGTAAAAAAACCGTTCAATATTAATAACAAGAGAAAAAAATATTATTATAACCATAAAAGAGATTAGCAATCTAATTATAGTGTCCAAAAGTTATATTATTATTACAAAAATATATATATATATATCCCCATTATACCCGTACAAAGCACGTGCTAAATAACTAGTATTTGTAAAGATAACACTTAAAACTTGTTAGTAGGATAACTTGAACATAGGATATTATCAAACTAATATTCTAATACCAAATTATGTTACCTACTCATTTGAGAGTTTAATTAAGATGTTAGTGAGTGAAACACAAACCATTTTTCTTACAATGTAAACCATGCTTCATATTTCTTCACCTCTCAGGTATAAGGTGGACTCACGACACACGGGACTGATGAACTCAAATAAGTGTGATATTTAATATCATTTTTGTGACTTGACTTGTTATAAATGTTGCACTTTTTATAGGTATTTTGTATGTTTGGTGATTACAAGTATATAAAAGATTGATGGTGAAAAAGTGAAAAGAAACTTAAGTTTAAAGAAGAAATTCAGATATCATTGTACCGAATAGGCATTCGCTATATATATGTGGCGAGTTGGAGCTGAAGTTGGAAGCAATGTCACGTTTTTAAAGAGAATTTCATACATTATCCATTTCAGTAATTAGGGAGTTATTATTTTTCTCTAAATTGTTGTTATTTCTTTTCTTTCTCTTTTGTAATTAATGAAAAAAATAAGATAAGAGATAGATTAAATGTTGTGGACTTTGTCAACAACTACTTAGGAGTGGAGATCATGACCTCTATAAAGGAAGAAAGACTTGGAGAGCAAGGAGGGGCTCAGCTATATAAGGAGAGGTCAGTTTTAGAAGTTGGCATGCAATCATAGACAAGACGGCTGATACACATAATCATACACACATATACACTCAAAGATTTTGGTAGCAGCTTGCTCGTTTCTTCCATCACACTGCTGGGTTTATTTTCATTTTGAATTCATTTTGTAAGTAATCTTTAATTATGTTTAGTGGCTAGTTTTATTTCTTCCAGTTAATGAACAAGTAATTCTTTACAAATTTCTACTGTAAGATCTAAGTGTTTTAATTCTCAATTGGGTTTAAGTATTTATTCGTTCTTTATTTGTTTGTTGCAAAAGGAATTGTAACATAGGATTATTATGCTTAGTTAATGTTTGTGGCCAAAACCTTAATTAACATAATAGTTCATTGCTGGTTATAACTGTTGATCCGTAATTGTCACCGGGTTCTAAAAAAGTAGCAAGTAACACACCATTTAGGCATCACATGCATATTCGGTCCGTGTTGCGGGAATGAATAATCTAAATTAAATGATATTGCTTCAATATGCACTATTTAGAATCGGGTCTCTCTCTCTTAATGCTTTCAAAACATTAAATCCTACGAGCATCTCGGGGGTTGTCTTTTGATTAGGGAAATAGGTAACGAGCTTCTCTTGACTATCGAGACAGTAAGGAGAGATTTGGTGTCTGGCGGTTATCGACAACTATAACCGGTTTATTTGTAGCCAAGTGAGTCATCTTTGCATCTATGATCAGTAGTAAACTTATGGGATTACATTAAGTTCATTGACTGGATTTTTCTCTTATTAAATTCAAACATCGTTATTTGTTTTGCTTACATTTAGTCATTTAAATTCAGCTTTTAGTTAATTCGTTCGTTAGTAATTAGTTTAGATTAAAAACCTCATTCTTTATTTTAATTGCTTTGTTAAAATTCTTAAGAGAAGTAAATTCGACGTTCCCTGTGAATACGATCCCTACTACCCTATACTCGTTATTTGGGAAAATAGGAAATTGTTTTTGACGGTTTGACACCCGTCAAATTTGGCGCCGTTGCTGAGGAATTGTATTGCTATTTATTTCTTTTTAAGAATTTTATTTTGTTATGGCTTTCTATGCACAACAATTTCCACGACTAGGGAATGAGGTAAATTCTAGTTCTATTGATCAAAGAATGAATGCATTAACTTCTTTGGTGGATAAGTTTCTTGTAAATCAGGTATCAAAGGCTCAAGTTTGTAGAAATTTGTTGGTTGCTAGACATGTTGCAGATTATTATCCTCCATGGCAAGATAATATGCAACACGCCATGGCAATGGGAGGATTCCCGGGACAAACTCATGATGACGATGATCCTTATTCCAATAGCTACAATCTAGGATGGTGGGATCAACCAAATTTCAGTTGCGAAAATCAAGAAGGGCAACCAATATTTCTGCAACAGAATTATCCGTTCTCACCTCCTCCATCAGTTCAACCCACTACCAGTTGCAGCACATCATTGGAGGGTCTAATCAAAAGTTTAGCTGAATCAGTTCAGCAAGATAGACAGACTCAACAGCAAGAAAGATTAGAGACCAAGGCTAGCATTAAATCTCTTGAAAATCAGATTTCTCAGTTAGTCGTGTCCGTGAGCAAGCTGGAAGCGAATTAAGTTGAACAGAAAATGGGCCTGTTGATTGCAGCAATGAAGAAGTTGTGCAAAATGAGGGTTCGCCAAGAAATGATGGTAGAGAATTCATGAAACAAAATAAGGAAATTATTATTCTCCCACCTTTTCCGGGAAGATTCAGGCATCAAAAGAAAGAAGAGGATGAGAATGAAATTTTAGAGACCTTTCGTAAGGTTGAGATTAACATTCCTGTCATGGATACCATAAAGGAAGTACCTCCCCATGCTGAGGAATTATGTGCAAAGAAATTAAAGTTGGAATTAGTGGTTGTAAAAAGTTTGACAGAAAAAGATGTGTATTTCCAAAGCAGTGCGGAGGTGCATGAAAATATTATAACACCCTATTCCACACCGGAGGTAACACCAAGGTTTGATTTTCCTTCTTTTCCATTACCGATTTCAAGTGAAAAAAATCTTCCTCCATTGCTGATTATCATTGGTAATAATTTGACCGAGTTGTAGGAAGAGTGGGTATTGGGTCTAGCTACAGACGTTAAATAGCGGCGCTAATTGGGAGGCAACCCAATAATTTTAATGCTTTAATTTCCTAATTTTCTAGGTTAAATTTATTTTCTGGTTATTTTTTTTTGTAGCAACACGTGTGTGATTTAAAGGAGCAAAGAAGAATGAACTACTGGTAGCAAGACTTGTGAGAGCTTAGCACATGCCCATGTGGTATTTTCAACATCCCATTTTTTTCCAAGAGCAACCAAGCGGCAGAACCAAATTAGGATTTCTCTTTGCCTTTATTCAGCATGACAGGGAGTAGCTCTCTTCCCTTCACTTTGCTCTTTTCTGCTTAAAATTCTTTTTCTTGTTTTGCACACCTTGATTATGTACTACATTAAGGACAATGCATAACATAAGTGTGGGGGGATTTGAGCGTGTGTATATGAGGTATTTGGAGGTCCCTTTTTGCTGTTATGTTGGTTGATGTATATGTCTTTATCTGAGGATTTTTGAACTTTCATGGCATGATTTGGGTTGATAGGTTGAAATGAAAAGAAGACATTGTTTCTATGTTTGTAGATGTGCATTATCCGATTGAATTAAGAAATTTATGATAAATGATGGGCATTTTGAAATTTGTTGTCATTAAATTGTAAAACATGTCTGTAATTGATACTTTCAATTAGTGTGCGCAAGTCTTAACTCATTAGCCACTTTGGTGAGATTTTGGGCCAATAATAGAGCAGTCTGTTATATATGTTCTTTTCTTTTTTCTTTGAGTGATTTTCATGCGTGGATGATTATTCTAGAACTTGCATTTTGTATACATATCGAGATCACATCAATGAATTCTTTGCACCAATATGATTAAGGCACTTAGGTATCACCACTTTTGTCTATCTTTTTCTATCCCACCCATAAATGTTTCCCCGTAGTTAACCATTTTGAGCCTTATCTTTTTCTTTGTTTTAACCCAAATATAATAAACTTTTAGCCTTTCTTTGTTGACCTTCTTTTTGATTAACCTGATGTCAAAGGAGTTGTATATGGCCATGTGAATTATATAATCTTATTCTTATATAGATGTGAAGCTACAAATGATAGTTGTTTAATTGAGTGAATTGTTCTTGGGTCATGTTTTGTACAAGCAAAAAAAAAAAAGTATGTTCCAGTTATGCTGTTGAAAAAAAAATGAAAAAAAAAAAAAAAAAAGAAAAAAAAGAGAAATATGTAGCAGCACTTCAAAGAGAAGAGAACTTGAGTCAAGTAAAATGTGCAATTCAATTTTATGGTGATTAAAGCCATTGATATGCTTCATTTTGTGACTAATGCTGACGGAAGAGTTGGAAATGACTGATCATGTGGTTATTTTGACATTTTTCTTTGACAATTTTCTTTGACATTTTAGCCATATTAATCCCTTATATCCTACCTTTTTTACCCCTAGCCGCGTTACAACCCTTTTAAAAACCTTTTGATTGGTGTATTATGACCTCATATTTAGTGATGGAGATTTGATCAATTTGCAAGCATATGGTAATGTCATTCCGTTGAGTTATTTGAGTGCTTCATGATATACAACATCATGTTGATTGAATTTTGATTTTCAATATGAGAATGCACATTTGATGTCAAGTTGGGAACAATGTTTGTTTTTCTTGGGTTGGTTGGAGCAGCAATGATCATGCTCATGAAGTTTAAAAAATGCTTGAGGACACGTTTAAGTGTGGGGGAATTTTGATGAACTCAAATAAGTGTGATATTTATTATCGTTTTTGTGACTTAACTTGTTGTAAATGTTGCACTTTTTATGAGTATTTTGTATGTTTGGTGATTACAGGTCTATGAGAGATTGATGGTGAAAAAGTGAAAAGAAACTTAAGTTTAAAGAAGAAATTCAGATATCATGGTACCGAATGGGCATTCGCTATATATTTGTGGCGAGCTGGAGCTGAAGTTGGAAGCAATGTCACATTTTTAAAGAGAATTTCAGACATTATCCATTTCAGTAATTAGAGAATTATTATTTTTCTCTAAATTGCTGTTATTTCTTTTCTTTCTCTTTTGTAATTAATGAAAAAATAAGATAAGAGATAGATTAGATGTTGTGGACTTTGTCAACAACTACTTAGGAGTGGGGGTTAGTAGTGGAGATCATGGTCTCTATAAAGGAGGAAAGACTTGGAGAGCAAGGAGGGGCTCATCTATATAAGGAGAGGTCAATTTTAGAAGTTGACATGCAATCACAGACAAGACGGCTAATACACATAATCATACACACACATATACACTCGAAGATTTTGGTAGCAGCTTGCTCGTTTCTTCCATCACACTGTTGGGTTTATTTTCGTTTTGAATTCATTTTGTAAGTAATCTTTAATTATGTTTAGTGACTAGTTTTATTTCTTCCAGTTAATGAACAAGTAATTCTTTACAAATTTTTACTGTGAGATCTAAGTGTTTTAATTCTCAATTGGATTTAAGTATTTATTCGTTCTTTGTTTGTTTGTTGCAAAAGGAATTGTAACATAGGATTATTATGCTTAGTTAATGTTTGTGGCCAAAACCTTAATTAACATAATAGTTCATTGCTAGTTATTATCGTTGATCTGTAATTATCATCGGGTTCTAACAAAGTAGCAAGTAACACACCGTTTAGGCATTACAAGCATATTCGGTCCGTGTTGCGGGAATGAGTAATCTAAATTAAATGATATTGCTTCAATATGCACTGTTTAGAATCGGGTCTCTCTCTCTCTCTCTCTCTCTTAATGCTTTCAAAACATTAAATCATACGAGCGTCTCGGGGGTTGTCTTTTGATTAGAGAAATAGTTAACGAGCTTCTCTTGACTATCGAGACAGTAAGGAGAGATTGGGTGTCTGATGATTGTCGACAACTATAACTGGTTTATTTGTAGCCAATTGAATCATCTTTGCATCTATGATCAGTAGTAAACTTATGGGATTACATTAAGTTCATTGACTGAATTTTTCTCTTATTAAATTCAAACATCGTTATTTGTTTTGCTTACATTTAGTCATTTAAATTCAACTTTTAGTTAATTCGTTCATTAGTAATTAGTTTAGATTAAAAACATTATTCTTTATTTTAATTGATTTGTTAAAATTCTTAAGAGAAGTAATTTCGACGTTCCCTGTGGATACGATCCCTACTACCCTATACTCGTTATTTGGAAAAATAGGAAATTATTTTTGACGGTTTGACACCCGTCAGACACAAATCAATACTTATTCTTTGGTATGTAAAAGAATAGATATATCATTAACAAGGCATATCAAATTTAACACTCCTTAAAAACCTAATGTCAGTATGGTATGTATATCAATCTTAAAATTATGCCTCAATACTACTAGGTGTCCGAAATCGCAAGTGTAAGATAATTGAACACATCACATTGCCAAACTAGCATTTTGATATTAAATTATCAACTCGTCTACGAGCTTAAAGTGTTAGATAAGGGTCCCACAATTTAGCTCAACATATTCCATAAGAGCACCACCATTGTTAGCTTCTTAAGGAGGCTTCCAATTTGGAAGTTGGCATTTTGCAATGGCAGCCCTTCCATATAATCTTCCTAAGCTGACATGGAGCCGACATGGAGGATGGAGGATTTATTTTCTTCCAAAATTGGAAGCCAAGCAAAAAAGAGGAAGAAGACACGCGGGGGCAGTAGGTGGGCGTCACACACGGCCTGTGTGTAGCGCGTGTTCTTCACGTGCGCTATGGCGAGTTGGATGGGAATCTCAGGTGGGGTCCACGGCTGGATGGCTCTGCAAGTTGTCTGAATTTTTTGTTTTTTTTTTTTAAAATAAAGGCTGGAAAGTGTTGCATGTTAACGGCTATTTTGTGTTTTCCAAATTAATTTTCCTTTTATTTTTTAAAAACTTATTTTTTTTCAATAATTTTTTTCTTTTTTTTTCCTTCTTCCCTATAAATACACCACCTCAACCCTCTTCATTTTCTCAACAACTTATTTATTCTATCTTCTATTTCTTCATAATCCTTTCTAAAAATTCACTTTCTCTACACACTTAGCTTCCAAATGGATCCAAGAGATACTCATTTTTTTTCAAAATTTATTGAATTCTTCTGAAAATGAAGAAAATCAAAATACACCTAACTCTCGTGTTCCCGAAAATGTGCAACATTCTCAATTTTCTTCTACTCCGCAATACCCCCAATACCCACCTAATTTTCCCAACAATCCAAATGTTCCCAACTATCCAAATTTCTACATGCCGCCAAATTTTACAAATTTTCCAAATTTCCAGAATTTTCAAGTTCCTCAAAATATTGGGAATTCATCTGGTAACGTTCATTTTCAACCGAATTATTGGCAACCGACGGGAAACCAATTTTTCACTCCGCAAGGTACGCCCCGTGCAATTTCTCAACCTTACATATCTTCTAATGAGTCACGTCCAACAAGTGTAGATAGGACTTAGATGCAGTAATTTTTCGCAACGCCGCCATCGCCGGTTCGAGGACGCCAATCAATTTAGAAACAATTGATTTGGATGACGAAACGAAGTGGTACCGGTACAACACAAGTCTCAAGCACGTGCAAGATGGACCAAGGATGAAGATCTTCTTACGGAAGGCGGACTATTAGCCAATGTCCAATAATTGGTAATGGTCAAAAGAGTGCGCAATATTGGAAGCGTGTAGGTGATTATTACAACGAGCATCGCCCAAGTGAATCGATTCCGAGAGATATCGCGAAGTTGACACCACGTTGGTCAACTAGAATTGCTCAATCTGTGAGAAGCTTCAACGAAATCTACAATAGGCTTGTTAATGCTAAACACAGCGGTTAGAGCGATGATATTTTAATGAAAAATGCAAGGGCGGTATACCATCAAGAAAAATGTCAGCACTTTCATTTTGATCATGTGTGGGAAGTGTTAAGAAATTCTTCTGTATCATATTTTAGTCAAACAGATATTCTTCACACCAATAAAAAGTCTAAGACATCAGACTCCGATAGTGGTTATTCTAAGACTAGTGTAGATGCTGAAGATGTAGAAGATATTGATTTACGTACTCGTCCGATGGGAAGAAAAGTGGCAAAAAAGAATGCGAAAGGTAAAGGAAAAATCGAAAAATCTTCAGATATAGATGAGTTGCATACCCGCAAGGCTAATCACATGTTGTCGTTAGATAAGTACTCCGAAATTAAAAAAATTGAAGCGGAAGCAAAAAAACTTCAAGCGGAAGCTGCTGCTGCAAGAGAACAAAGAAAGAAGCGTGAATGGCTCATAAAAGACATAAAATTTCTTACTGAAGATACCTCAAACATGACTCCAGAACAGGTTGCCATACATCGACATGGATGAGAGCAAGTAAAGGCACAGTTGAGGAAGAAAGGATATGAATTTTAATTATTAATGTTTTTCTGTAACTTTATTTATTAATGTTTTTATGTAACTTGTAATATTATTGTGTTTTTATGTAACTTTAATTATTAATGTTTTTATGTAACTTTAATTATTAATGTTTTTATGTAACTTTAATTATTAACGTTTTTATGTAACTTTTAATTATTAATGTTTTTAAACTAGCCGTTTTAAAGTAGCCGTTGTTGAGAAGTATATATAGATAAGGGGGTGTCATATTCTTCTACAAATACCTACAAATCATCAACATATGACTAAAGATGTCTAATTCTTCCTCTTCTTCTACCAATAGCTTTAACACAAGCAGTCATACCGAAGAATCCAACGAATCCAACATGTCTTAAGGTGAAAAAATATATTTGGAGATAATTGCATTACAACAACAAATAGAAGCAACGGAGAGAGCCAACATCAGAAGGCGTCGCCAAAGGAAAAAGAGAAGGTATATAGATCGAAAGCGTGTAGCAGGAAATACTCAACTTGTCAATGACTACTTCTCATCTCAGCCATTGTATCCCGATCATATATTTCGGCGACGCTTCCGAATGCATCGAAACTTATTCATTCAGATAGTTAATGCATTGGAGAATCATTCAAGTTATTTTCGACAGAGGTCTGATGCAGTAGGAAAAGTAGGTCTCTCACCACTTCAAAAATGCGGCAGCTATCCGTCAATTGGCTTATGGAGTTCCGGCCGATCATCTCGACGAGTACCTCCGATTAGCAGAAACAACCGCCATCGAGTGCATGTTCAACTTCTGTCGATGTATTATTGAATTATTCGGAGGTCAATACTTGAGAAGACCAAATGCTAATGATACTCAACGTCTACTTCAAATGCACGAGCAAAGACATGGCTTTCCAGGTATGTTAGGAAGTCTTGATTGTATGCACTGGGAATGGAAAAATTGTCCGGTCGCTTGGCAAGGTCAATATTCAAGAGGTCATGGGAAGCCCACAATTGTGCTCGAAGCAGTTGCGTCGGCAGATTTATGGATATGACATGCATTTTTTGGGGTCGCAGGTTCTCGTAATGATCTGAATGTGTTATATGAATCACCTTTGTTCAATAATGCACTCGAAGGAAATGCACCACCGTGCAATTTTGAAGTGAATGACAAACAGTATACAAAAGGATACTACCTAACTAATGGAATTTATCCGGATTGGGCTACTTTTGTTAAGAGTTTTTCGTGCCCGTCGGATGCTAAGCGAAAGAAATTCAAAGAGATGCAAGAGGCTGCAAGAAAAGATGTCGAACGAGCATTTGGAGTACTCCAATCAAGATGGACAATTATCAAAGGTCCTAGCAGGTTTTGGTATAGAGATAACTTGAAAGAAATAATGCTCACATTCATTATTTTACATAACATGATTGTGGAGGCTGAGGGTGATCACATTACGAACTGGGCTGATGATACCGTATATGACTCTCCACAAGTAAACCATGGGCCAACACAAGCATTTGAAGAATATCTGCAACGAAATTCAGAGGTACGAGATAGAAACACACATCATGAACTTCGATCCAACTTGGTTGAGCATATATGGCGTCGTTACGGTGACGTTTTTATGTAATTTTAATTATTGAATTGTAATTTTAATTTTAAGTTTTTTTTTGTTTTTACGTAATTTTTAAGTATTTATCTTTTATGTAGCTTTATCATTATGTATTTTTTTTTCAATTTTAACGTTTTATATAATTTTCTATTTATGTTATTTTACGAGTCATGTATAATATGTATTTTATTGATAATTTATTAATTAAATTATAAATTATTTAAATTGTGAGTAATAGTATTATTTATAAATTAATTAATGTCATTATTTATAATTTATGTAATCTATTTGTTTGAGAAATATAAAAATAAGATTGAAGTGTAAAGTTAATGAGGTGGTAGTGGGACCTAACTAAGAAGATGTATAAGAAGATTAAGCATTGGGAAGATATATTCTTAAATGGAATAAAAAGAGAAAAATGTGTATGTGATAATAGGACCCGACTAAGAAGATGATATAGGAAGGGTAGCATTGGAGATGTTGTAATGCTCTAAGGGCATCCACAATGGGCAATTCTTAGACAATTCCCAAATTGTTTAAGAATTGTTCACCATTGTGGACAATTCTCATTTGGGAATTCCTCCCAAAAATTCCCAATTAATAATCAACCGGGCAAGAGAGAGAGAGAGCCGCAGGAGGAGCAAGTGAGCGCCACAGCCAGTGAGCGTGGCCGGGCAGGCAGGCGTGAAAGGGGCTGGCGTGGGCAGTGTCGGCCGGTGAGATTTTGAAATTTTTTTTGATTTTTTTAAAAAGTTGATTTTTTCAACCATTTGAAAATGTCTTTTACCTTTTTTTGAAAATGTAATGTTTTTTATTTAATTTTAATTATGTAATATTTTTATGTAATTTTAATTATGCAATGTTTGTAGTTAATTTTAATTATTCACGTTTTTATATAATTTTAATTATTAACATTTTTATGCAATATATTAATACTCCCTCCGTTTTGGGCAAAAATTCTATTATTCAATTTAGATATTTTTAAAAAAATTTGCAAAAAATTATATTGCATATTTAAATATGCAATATATTAATAAAAATTATAAACAAATTAATTTATTTTAAAAACAATATAGGTATTAATTAATTTATTTGCAAAGTATAAAAAAAAATAATGTAATTTTCTTAAAAAGTTTGATGATCAAACGGAGACTCTTTGCCCGGAACGGATGGAGTAACAATTTAAATTGTCTGCTGATGGCTTTTTATTGAAATTTCAAAAATTTCAAAAAGTTCAAAAATTTCAAAATTTGAAAATTCAATATATTAATTAATTTATTTATTAATTCAAAATTCAATAAACGAATTAATTTATTTATATAATATATTTGAATATTCAATATATTAATAAAAATTATAAACGAAATAATTTATTTATATAATATATTTGAATATGCAATATATAAATAAATATTATAAACGAAATAATTTATTTATATTGCATATTTTAATATTCAATATATTAATAAAAATTATAAACAAATTAATTTATTTATATTGCATATACGTATTAATTAATTTATTTGCAAAGTATAAAAATAAAAAGTAGTGTAAATAAAGTGAATGATGTGGTAGTGGGACCCATGTAAGAATTGTTGAAGAATCAAAATCATTGTAGAAGAAAATTCTTAAGAGAGAGAAATTATGAAAATGTATAATTGGCAGTGGGACCCAGCTAAGAATTTGTGGGGGAATGTAAACTATTGTGATGCCCTAATGCAAGGGGAAATGGATAAATCTTCTCCCACACAAATTCATCATTACATGAACTACTTGCAAGTTGTACACCAGTGACATATTGTAATTATTACATAAAATTTAGCAAAATACAATAAAACTTGAGCCGGGCATCTGTCCACTAAGTCCAAAACATAGATACACCCCTTGTTGCACCCATGTTTTTAACGTGGGATTTATCAATTTTGGTTATTTAATCTTGTGAGTAAATAAATATAGTTTTTTATCATTGGTTTACTGATAAATCAATGTAAACCACTTGATCGACTACTGGTTGACCACACTTTGGTTTACACTGATTTATCAATAAATTATTTGGTTTATTGATAAATCAGTGTAAACCACAAGTCGACAGGGCCGGTCCTAAGGGTAGTCTGGATGGCGACAGCCCTAGGCCCCTAATTTTGAGGGACCCAAACTTATAATACAGTCATATATAGATATAAATATTACTCCCTCCGTCTCTAAATAATCGTCATAGTTGACTCGGTGCACAGATTTAAAAAAAATAATTGACTTGATTATTTATATTGGTTTAATGTGTAGTTTCCTTTAAAGCTCATATGTATGTGACTCATAATTAAAGTAGAGTGAAAAAGTAAGGGTAAAGTGGTAAAAGTAATGTTCTAAAAAGGTAAGTTTCAAGACGATAATTTAGGGACGGATGGAGTATACTATTACTAGAATTTCATATATGAATAAGTGGCCCATTATAAGGTGTTTTTTTTTTTTTTTTTGGAGAGGTCATAGGTTCAATTCTTTGAAAGTTATGTTAATTTTATTTACTTTTTAACTCTACGAAAGTTATGTAAAATTTACTCCCTCCGTTCTGGGTAAAGAGTTGCCGTTTGAAAGTCAAATTTTTTTAAAAAAATGACATTTTTAATAAATCATTAATACTAAAATAACACGCATCAACAAAAAACCTAATTATCTTAAAATATAGATTAATAGATTACAATAATAGAATAATTAACAAAAAACCAAATGAACACGTAACAAATGAGCCAAAAAAAAAAAAGAGAATGTGATATAATTTGATGATATAGTTGAGAAAGATCTTAGAAGAGTAAATAAATCTGAAATATCTTATAGATATGCTTTATAGACATTTTGTATATTTTAATATATAAGAAAATTACCAAATCAAGATAAAAAAATAACTAGTGTACCGAAATATACAAATGAAGTAATTTTAAATAATTATTTCATATACTTATATATTAGTATTCTCGTAAATGTTATACCAATTGAATATTTTGAACGATGAAAAATTAAAAAATTATTTATTTCAAAAATTTATTTTTTATATCTATAAAGACCCATTTTATCATTTTTGTCATTGGCCCTAAAAGTTCAAGAACGACCCTACTTGTTGACCAGTGATTTCACATATTGAGGGATCCATTTCCACTGATAAACTGATAAACCAGTGATGGTTTATCAATAAAGTATGACATAAAAGAGTTTTTTTTTTTTTTTTACCGATGCTACAAATGACTAAGTCATTTTTGACTTGCCGATTGTGTAAATTTCCCGTTTTTAACCACTATGTTGGCACTTTATAAACCCAAGTCAGTTGCAACATCTCACCAAGACATTCCAGCGGTGAGAGTTTTCTTTATTTAAACCCTTCACCCATATTTCCTCTTCAAGTTGAAACAGTTCTGGAGAGAGCTTCTTCAATGGAGGCTTTGCAGAAAACACTGGATATGGTTTTTGGGAAGGAAAATGGTGAGAAGAAGAAGATAAAAGGAACAGTGGTGTTGATGAAGAAGAATGCTCAGGACAATAATGATTATGTCGCCTCCTTTGTTGACCGGCTTCTTGAAATTTTCGGCAAGGGTGTCTCCATCCAACTCATCGGTGCTTCTCAAAGCAACTCAAGTCAGTCCCTCTCTGATTACAAATCCACACGCGTGCACACACACACTTACTATTGATGTTAGACAAGGTATCGATAGTCTTAATCATGTGATCATGCTGCAGATAAATAAAAGCAAGTATAGCTAGCAAGGAAGATGGAAATATATGGATTTTGATTATTTAATCTTTCCTTTATATGCATCTTTAGCAAATGGTATAAGGGGGAGACTTGGCAAAGCTGCACTCTTGGAGAACTGGGAAGCCAAAATCTCTGCAGTGACCGATGGGAAGCCACTTTCGACGTATCTTTCGAGTGGGATCAATCCATGGGTGTTCCTGGTGCTTTCATAATTAAAAGCCATCACCATAGTCAATTCTACCTCAAGACACTCACCTTAGAAGATGTTCCTCATCATGGCAAGGTTCATTTTGTCTGCAATTCTTGGATCTACCCAGCTCGCCGTTACAAATACAATCGCGTCTTCTTTAGAAACAAGGTACTAATATTTTTCCTATCTTTTCATCTCAGATATGAAAGTTTCAGTAGGTAATTGTTTAAATCTTTTTTCTTTTGGACCAAAAAGAAAGAAAAAACCGGCAATGATCACCTCAAGAACTTAAGAAGTTTTGACTGCTAGGTAGGGTTCAAAAAAAAAAAAGGAATAGTAAGTATACCAATAAAAAGTTTCATGATTCTGTATCTGCAGACATATTTACCATGTCACACACCAGAAACACTGCGCCAATACAGAGAAGAAGAACTAAAAATTCTTCGTGGTAATGGGTCATTGGGCATGCTCAAGGAGTGGGACAGAGTTTATGACTATGATTACTACAATGATTTGGGGGTTTCAGAAAGGGGCCCTGAATATGAGCGCCCTGTGCTTGGAGGATCCGCTGAATACCCTTATCCACAAAGGTGCAAAACCAGTCGCCCCAGAAACAAAAAAGGTATACAGACAGTGACTAATATAGTTTGGGTGTATTTGTTGTATTTTTACAGGAAGTACAAATTATTTCCTATGATGTCTAACATTTGGCTCATTGCAGGTTAATTAAGGTATTTAATTTTTCACCTGATTAATTCTACATGAATTTTTATGTTTAACTACTCATTAAAATTTATTGTCTGTTAATTTGTTATCATATATCTACAGATCCTAATACAGAAAGCAGATTGCCACTACCAAGTTTGGAGATTTATATTCCACGAGACGAACGGTACAATCATATCAAGTACTCAGACTTCCTTGCGGTTTCTGCCAAATCCCTAGCTAAGGTATTGGTGCCAGAGATCAAAGCTTTATTTCATAAATCTCCTAAAGAATTTGGTTCTTTTGAAGCTGTGATAAAGCAGTATGAAGATGAGCTCCGAGGAGACAATGATACAGGTATGTACACAAATTTCCCACATCTGATTCGTTGTTTATGTCTCTTATTGTAATCCCTCAATCCCACGTTACATAACTTTTCAAACACAATTCCAATATCAAATTATGAGTGGTTGGTGTAGTGGACAAGTCTGCATGGAGAACAGATGAAGAGTTTGGACGAGAAATGCTGACCGGAGTTAACCCTGTTGTTATCTGTCGACTTCAGGTAACATATAACTTCCATATTATAAATAGGTACTCTCTAGATGCTTTCCGTGTGTTTTCTTTTTCTATTTAAAGACCTTTTTTTTCTTTTGATCTTTTCGTGTTTCGTCTAGGAGTTTCCACCAGCTAGCAAGCTAGACCCAAAAGTATATGGTAATCAAACCAGCTCAATGACAAGGGAGCAACTTGAGAACAACATGAATGGGCTAACCGTTGAAGAAGTGCTGTTCTTGCTCATTTGTTTAGTCATTATGAGTTACATATTTACCATCCAACAATTTAAGTAATGATGCAGGTTCAATGTTTGTGCATATACAGGCAATTGGGAATAACAAGCTGTTCATATTAGATCATCACGATACACTGATGCCATACCTGAGAAAGATTAACACCACAACCGCAAAGATATATGCCAGCAGGACAGTCATCTTCCTCCAAGAAGACGGGACGCTGAAGCCTCTGGCAATTGAATTAAGCTTACCGCATCCATCAGGAGACACCCACGGTGCTACCAGTCACGTCTTTACTCCAGCAGAAGATGGTATTGAAAGTTCGATTTGGCAATTGGCCAAAGCTTATGTTGCTGTCAATGATTCTGGTTATCATCAGCTCAGTAGCCACTGGTACATAATAGTACATTTACAAATTTTGTCGAATAACACGATAGAAATGAAAACTGTAAGCACACCTCATATTTCTGATTGTAATGCCAGGTTAAATACTCATGCCGTAATGGAACCTTTTGTGATCGCAACAAATAGACAATTGAGTGTCGTCCATCCAATATACAAGCTTCTGCATCCTCACTTCCGTGACACCATGAATATGAATGCATTGGCTCGACAACTCTTCGTGAATGCAGGTGGTGTAAATGAAATGACACTTTTTCCAGCTAAATTTTCAATGGAGTGGTCAGCTTTTATCTATAAAAGCTGGGTTTTCACAGATCAGGCACTTCCTGCTGATCTACTAAAGAGGTCTGCCATGAGGCTTCAACTGAAAAAGTACTCGTATATTTTTGCCCATTTTCATGAAGTAAACTTTTGTTATTCTTCTTTTCGATGTTTTTTGCAAACGCAGGGGAGTGGCAGTTCAAGACTCAAGCGAGCCTTCAGGATTAAGACTTCTATTTGAGGATTACCCTTATGCAGTTGATGGACTCGAGATTTGGTTTGCTATTGAAACTTGGGTCAGCGAGTACTGTTCTATCTATTACCACACAGATGACATGATCAAAGATGATCCTGAACTTCAGTCATGGTGGACTGAGCTCCGAACGGAGGGTCACAGTGACAGGAAAGACGAGCCATGGTGGCCTAAAATGCAGACGAGAGCGGAACTCATTCACGTGTGCACCATTATCATATGGGTGGCCTCAGCTCTCCATGCAGCGGTCAGTTATGGTCAATACCCTTATGATGGCACTCTCCCTAACCGCCCTGCTGCAAGCCACCATTTCATGCCTGAGCCAGGGTCTCAGGAGTACGTTGAGCTGGAGTTGGAGCCTGAAAAGGCCTTCCAAAAGACAATCATCAGCCAAGTCCAAACGCTTCTTGGTACGTCACTTGCGGAAACTTTGTCACGGCATTCTACAGATGAGATTTACCTTGGGCAGAGAGACGATCCTGATTGGACTTGTGATACTGCAGCTTTAGAGGCATTTGAGAGATTTGGGGAAAACCTGATTGAAATTGAGAAAAGGATAGTGGATAGGAACAAAGACGAGAAATTGAAGAACAGGCGTGGACCTGTCGATGTGCCTAAACTCTCCGATGATGACAGTAGCGAATGCAGGCTTTCCGGCAAGGGGATTCCCAATAGTGTATCGATCTGAGGTCTTTAGTGTATTGATCTGATTCCGGTTTATAAATAATATTTTCCCCAACAATAAATTAGAAGCAGCAGCCATGACTGTTAATTGCAGAGCTCTTCAAAATTGCTGTCTATGAAAGAAATTAAAGAAAATCACATTCGGTTAAACCATGATAATAAACAGTTTTACTGAAGTTATACTTGTGCTCAAACCCAACCAAATTTAAATTTTAGTTCTTCAAAATTTTAGGGGAAATTACAGTTCCTGCCCTAATTGAAGATGTATATTTTTGGGTGGGGCTATTTGGACCCCAAATCCTATAAGTATACCCCCATTATTGGGTGGATAGGGCTATTTGGACAATTTTCCACCGATACATTATCATATACTTTTTTTTTAAAATTGGAAAAATATATTTTTTATATGAAAAGACTATGATATCCTTAATGAACTAAGGCACGCTATGGATTATTTAAACAATGCATCGCGTTGCATCAATTTATGCACCACGATGCATCAATTTATATATCGCAATGCTTCAATTAAATCACCAAGTCCAATTTATTCATCGCGATGCATCCAGTCAAACATCGAAGATGTATCAATTGATACATCGCACTGCAAATAACATTGCATCGCATTACAAATAATATTGCATCGCGCTACAATTCATATTCAGACATTTTTCATCAAACAGTTTAAATGCATAACAATAAAAACACAACGATGAAGAACAACAACAACAATGAGAGATGAAATAGAACAAAAGTGAGAAGTTCGGGTCGTGAAGACACAATTATGTAGTAATCATCGTTTTTCTTCACCAATCAACTTCTCACTCTCTTTACTATTCATCCATAATCACCATACTATTTTTTTTTCCGAACAATATAGGAAGAATACGTTGGAGCAATGGAAGAAATGTTGGAGGAAGAAACACTGGAGATGTGAAAGGAGACGGATAGATCTGTACATCTTTGGAACAATTTTATGAAAATGACATTTTTCGGTTAAATAAAAAAAGGAATCAAAGGGGTTTGATATTTGGGAAAGGGAATCGGCCACAATTTTCCCTAAAATGAATGCCTTTCTATGAGGAATTATCCACACTGTGATGCAATTATTTAGCCCGGAACCTCTCAATTTGATATTTTTATGAATTTTTTTCAACTTAGAATTACAAATAGTACATTTTGTAGTAAATTTGGTACTCCCTATGTTTTCAAAATATTGTTCTCCTTTCTTTTTTCGTCCGTTCTAAAATAATTGTCCTCTTTCAAAACTTTCCATTTTAGGCTCAATTTTATCACTTTATCATTACTTTTTCTATCTATTTTAATTATGACCACATATTTAAAGGTATTAAAAAAACCACACATTTTATCAATATTTATAATATAGTCAATTATTTTTTACTTAAACGATGTACCGAATCAAAGGGAACTATAATTTAACAACGGTGGGAGTATTTTTCATAGCAAATTTGGTTCTCTTAGCAAATTAAAATAGTATATACTACCTCCGTCCCTAAATAATCGTTCTAATTGACCTGACGCACGGATTAAGAAAAAAAAATTTACTTGATGATTTATATTGATTTAATGTGTAGTTTTCTTTAAAACTCATGTGTATGTGGCACATAATTAAATTATGATAAAAAAAGTAAGAATAAAGTGATAAAAGTGATGTTCTAAAAAGGTAAATTTCAAACCGGACAATTATTTTAGAACAAACAAAAAAGGAAAGAATGATAATAATCGTGTATTTCTTGCACTAATGAATGAAGTATCTTTAATGTGTTCTTGACATATTCTAATTTGCAGAATAACCCATAGTATATATATATATATATATATATATATATATATATAAAATAAAAAATAACTTTTAAATTAGAAGGTCTCCAATTCCAATCCATATTTACGGTAACTGAAATCAAGGAGGGATCATATATTTTAGCCAAAATACTCAAACTAGTTGACCAAGTGACACATGGCAAGTGGAGAACAAGATAGTCAAATAGTTATGGGTAAGAGTGAGTATCAAAATCATACATTCTAATTGGCCAACTCCCACATCCCCTTATCCAATACCCAAATTCCTCACCACCCATATGCAATCCCACAAAAATCACTTCTCAAAAGCCTCACTCCTCTCACTCTCTCCTTACTTGGTCACAAACCACCACAAGCCACTCTCTCTCTCTCTCTCTCTTTAATCCTCAATGGCGATGGCAACTCAAGCATCCCTCTTCACCCCAACTCTCTCCAACCCAAAATCACCATGGAAACAATCATCACTATCCTCCTTCACCACCGTCAAGCCACTCAAGTCCACCGTAGCGCCGTCGCGCCTCTCCATCCGCGCCGAAGTAGTCACAAAAGAAGCCGCCCCAGTGGGTTTCACCCCACCTGAATTGGACCCAAACACCCCATCACCAATTTTCAGTGGAAGCACGGGTGGGCTTTTGAAAAAGGCTCAAGTTGAAGAATTTTACGTGATCACATGGGACTCACCCAAGGAACAAATATTTGAAATGCCGACTGGTGGTGCAGCCATAATGAGAGAAGGCCCAAACTTGTTGAAATTGGCGAGGAAAGAGCAGTGCTTGGCACTTGGGACTAGGCTGAGGTCCAAGTACAAGATTAAGTACCAGTTTTACAGGGTGTTCCCCAGTGGTGAGGTCCAATATTTGCATCCTAAGGATGGTGTGTACCCAGAGAAGGTGAACCCGGGCCGTGAAGGAGTGGGCCTGAATCTTAGGTCCATCGGTAAGAATGTTAGCCCTATTGAGGTTAAGTTTACTGGCAAACAAACCTTTGATGTATGAGGATTGAGGGGAGGATTGGTGGTTGTGATTAATGTGTTTGTAATTTGTACTTACATAAGCTTTAATTTTTATGAAGATGTTTCAGAAATGTTGTTCCCTTTTGTATTTTATTTTCAAAGAAGATTGTTTTTATTGTATACCCCATAGAGATGTTAACAGTGCTCCCACCTGCCATAGCCCATACATATATGCAACATTCTTGTTTTGTTTTTGTTTTTGTTTTTTTGTTTGAATATAAATTTGTGTCTACAAGTATCCATCAAATTTCAACTCTCTCTCTCTTCTTGGACCCAAAATAGCTTGGCAACTTCGAAATGAATTATGAATCCAAGTAGACGGCTAGTACGTAGTGAGACGGAAAATATCTGATTTCTGAAATTTGAGAATTGTTCGGATATGATATTACGACGATCTTACGGATGTTTGTTTGTTTGTAAGACGGATTCTATTTATCTTACTCTCAGTGAGTTGATGAATTGATCTGTAAGATGGTAAAGCTCCGTCTTACAAGCCCATTCCCCACTCTAAATCTTGTGAGATCGTTTTATTATGGGTTGGGTACGAGAGATTCTTCTTATATAAAATAATCGTAAATTGTTTTTATGAGATGCAATAATCAGTCCATTACCAAATCAATCATGGAATCATTTAACCAACAACATAAGTATATAGGTGAGTATTATTGTAATTACGAACAACTCTAACGTTATTTATATATTTCTTAATTATTAGACTTTTCAAACACGAATTGTGTGAAAAGCACTAATTATCAAAAACCTTCTGTAGTTTTTAATTTCTTCCCCTAATCCCTCTTCCCATTATTTTTCTTTGATATTTCACTTTTAAATTTAATAATTACAAAATTACGCACAAATATGTAAAAATGAAAAATAAGACCTACACAAAACAAACCGAGTACGCGAACCACTTTTTAATTTAATTATTACAAAATTACGCACAATAAGTTGTTAAAAAAAAAAAAGAATCACAAAGTTCACGGTGTGAGTAAACAAACAAAGTCAATGTTATTCATTTCTGAATATCATCTCTAAGTTAAAAGTCAACCAAAAATTAGTCAATGATGTAAGATTATCAAGTTCCTAAACCACGAGACGACTTCCCTCGTTCTCATCATACTTTGCACTTTGCACCACAATTTTCAACGTCCTCTGGCAACTTATATTTTGGCAGGCTCACATCCGATTGCCGTTGGTCTGCTGTGAAAAATCCGATCAATTGCTGTTCTCCACCATGTCTTGCCGTAGTAATCAGGTCTTCTTGAGCTTTAGAGGCGTAGACACTCGCAAGACCTTTACCGATCACCTCTACACAGCCTTACTACAGGCCGGAATTCGCACCTACATAGACAACGAAATCAATAGAGGAGCTAGAGTTGAATCCGAATTACACACAGCAATCGAACAGTCTGCAATGTCTATTATTGTTTTCTCCAAAAGATATGCTTCTTCAAAATGGTGCCTTGATGAACTGGTCAAGATCATGCAACAAAAGAGGGATTGTGGTCATATAGTAATACCCGTTTTCTACGACGTGGATCCATCGGAAGTTAGGCACCAAAAAGGGAATTATACCCTTGAATTTGTTCGCAAAGAGTGGACCGACAAGGTCGAAGAGTGGAGAGCAGCACTTACAGAAGTTGCTGGGTTGGGTGGAATGGTTTTGCAGAATGAAGCCAATGGGTAAGCCTTCTTTCTTCCCTCTCTTGCTCTTTCGTCATTTCTACTTTTGTTACTTTTTCCTCTTTTGGTTTTTCATATGGAAAATAATACGGTAATGAACTTTTTAGTACAAATTTATCATCCCAATCTAGCCAGCAAGGGAGAAAAGGTTTTAAATTCAAAAATCATTCATATATTTTCTGCTAATTTTTCTATGTAATGCAACATTCTTAGGCACGAATCGAAGTTCATCCAGAAAATAGTTGAGGAGGTTGGGGGAAAACTAAACCGCACAGTCTTGAATGTATCTCCTTACCTATTAGGATTGGAGTCTCGAATAAAACCAATTAACTCGTGGCTACAGGATGAGTCTTCTGTCATTAAGGCAGCAGTGATTTATGGCATGGGGGGAATAGGGAAGTCGACTATAGCCAGAACTGTTTTTAACCAAAACTTAGACCAGTTTGAAGCTGGAAGCTTTCTTGCAAATGTCAGGGCAACTTGTGCTCAACCCAATGGTATTGTCCGTTTGCAGAAGCAACTACTTTCAGATATCCTGAGGGGGAAAAAAGAAAAGGTGTACTCTCCTGAAGAAGGAGTTGATAAGATCTCTGAGGCAACAAGCTGTAAGAAAGTGCTAATTGTTCTTGATGATGCTGATACAAAGGAACAAAATAAAATACTAGGATACTCACAATTGTTGAAAGGAAGCAGAGTGATCATCACTACTAGACTAATTCTGAAGGAGCATCTTGGTTATAGGATGTTTAAGGTTCAGAAACTAGATGACTGGGAGTCACTGCAGCTTCTTAGTTGGCATGCATTTGGACAGAAGTATCCTATTGAAACTTATCTGGAGCAGTCAAAAAGTATTGTGCGCCTTTGTGATGGGCTTCCCTTGGCACTCGGAGTACTGGGTTCTTCTCTTTCTGGGGAAACTGTTGCTACGTGGACAAGTGCCCTAGAAAAAATGCAAGAAATTCCCGACAGTGAGATCCAGAAAGTACTTCAAATAACCTATGACTCTCTCTTGGATGACCATGACAAAAATCTATTCCTAGACATTGCATGTTTCTTTGTTGGGAAGGACAGAGACTACACGACAAAAATACTGGATAATTGTGGTTTTTACACAACAATTGGAATTCAAAATCTCGTCAATCGATGCCTTATAACAATCAGCAACAACAATAGACTGATGATGCATCAATTGCTTCGAGACATGGGAAGAGAAATTGTTCGTCAAGAGTCACCTGAGGAGCTTGGAAAGCGAAGCAGGTTGTGGCGCCATGAAGACTCCCTCAATGTACTGAAGGATGAAAGTGTAAGAATCATTTACCTCTTCTATGATCCTTAATCCACTTGTCTTGCTCAGGAAAATATAGACTCAGCGAAATATACAAAATAGTTTTATCGTTTTGGGATATTACTCTTGTTACTAATCAAATTGTTCTCTTATCAGGGTACGGAAAGTATTAAAGGTATCGTCCTAAACTTGCCTATATTCCATAAAAATGAGGCAATCCCGTGCACAAATGATTCAGATGATACTGATGATGATGATTTCCCAGGCTTAGCATTGTCTAGAGATAATTATGAATCAATCAGAAATTTTCCCGAGGACTCTTGGAGGCACTTAAACAGGTTGTCTAGAGAAAATTATGAATCAATCAGATATTTTCCAAAAGACTCTGGGAGCCACTTAAACAGGTCCATTCCTGGATTTAAGGCAGTACAAAACGAGGTAGCCTTGAGAAGTGATGCTATTGCAAGAATGCACAGATTGAGATTTCTCCAGCTTAATTATGTACAGCTCACAGGGAAGTATAAAGAATTCCCAAGAACATTGAGATTATTATGTTGGCATGGATTCCCGTACAAAACAGTACCAGATGCGTTTCATCTAGATAACTTGGTTGTTATTGACATGCGCCATAGTAGCTTGAAACAGTTCTGCAAGGGAACAAAGGTATGATCACTCTAACTAACTAGTTATTCTCCCCGTGCTCCACACTGATTTTATAGACTAATTACTCATAGTAAATTGTAAATTGAGTACACTTGTTATTTTTTGTGTTAATATTTTATAGTTTATATAAAATGCATACGTTTGGTACTAATGCTGGTAAGCAATAGTATTTAAACAAATATATAGAGATTTGATTTATTAAAAATATTTTTATGGTAATACACACTAAACTTAAACAAAAAATCAAGAGCAAAATAAAAACCAATTTAAATCGAGCAGCAAATCTCAAGTTTGGAATCAATGTGAAACCAAAGAAAGAAAATAGAACAAATATAATCATAACTAAAATAAAACATAAATAAAAAAACTAAAATAACCATCTAATAAAAACCAAAAGCAACAATCAATATCAAATCCAATATAAAAACTTACTTAAAAATCAAAACTAAAACTAAAATCAATGTCAAAACCAAAAATCACAATTAGTCAAAATATATATTTTTTCAACTAAATAGAGGCAAAATACAAAAAATTAAAACCAACTCTAAAACCAAAAATCAAAAGCACAATTAGAACAAAAAATTTAATCAAGAACCATAAACCATATTGAAACCTAAAATAAATCTAGGAATCAATAAGTTAAAGTTAAAACTAAAATCATATACAAAATCTGAAATAAAATTAAAAAACAAAACTAATACCAAAATCAAAACCATGGTAGGAATAGGAAATTGAGGAGTCCGCGATCATATTTTGGTTATGAAGTGCCTCGGAAGGTTTCAATACATAGATCCGGAACTATGAATCAGAAGGTTTTAAGTGCCTCTCTTCTAGCGAAGGACCAGAGGAAGAATTTTGTCCATCTTTCTGCAATCGCATGAATTTGTGCCAGTTGAACTTATGACTTTTGTGCCACAGGCTTGATGGATGAATCATTAGAGGATCAGAAATGCCTTTGAATCTTTCTTGGAAGCTTATGCCGAGTTGATAATGAGTTGGGTTGATAAAGAGTTGCTCAATGCCCATGCCTAATATCCTACCCCAGTGATCTTACATCTTCTTAGATACACACAATATAAAACTGTTTGAATTCTTAAACCAAGCTGAAACCCTTCTACAACTGTTAATTGAAGGAGTCATCTAGGAGGGATTATGAGTGTTATATGGTAGAGGTGAATACCCTATGTCATAGCTATTAAAAAAATAATAATAAAGTAAAAACTAATAGTAATGAAGATTTGTATTCTAATTACTATTATACATTGTTTATCTTTTGAATGTTACAGACATTAACAATAAGGGAAAATTATCCAATTATCCATCATACAAATTGGGGGTAACTATTTTTTGATAAGGTATGAGTAATATTAACAAGCGTCAAATGAGGTGACGCATCGCTGTACATAAGGAATATACACGACCAAAACTAAACTGAACAAAAGATTAACCCGTAGGCTAATTATAAAAAGGATCCTCCGAAGAAGGATCTGTTAAGCACCAGAAACACAAATAGAACAGAAAGATCTTTTTAATTCCTTCAATATCAGATTTGATGTTCTCGAATGTCCTTCTGTTCCTCTCTTTCCAATGGTCCACCAAACTGCTGTACATAGTTGTCAAAGTCGAGAGGCGCCAAAAAGGCGATAGGTCTAAATTTGAGGGGAGAGGCGAGGCGCTAAAAAGGCGCCAAAAAGGCGCTTTCACGGGAAAAATACTAAGGAAAAATACATATAAGTATATAACTCTCCATGAATACATAAGAATACTATATTTATTTGTCCAATTCGGATTTCGGATGAATAAGTTATAGAGGTTTAAAGTATGGCATTGGAAGTGTTGGAAGTAGGTTATCCCACATTGGAAAAATATGAAAGGTTTGAATAGTTTATATACAAAGGCTCCCTTGTATTGGGTAAGCTTGTATAGAAACAACTATCCCTCCCGCACCCGTGGGGGGGAGGTGTGCGAATCAAGATCCAATTTGCCTTGGACCAGCTTACACGTGCGGACACAAATGTCTGACCAATTTGTGCTATCTTGACAAGTCCACCTTTTATTTATTTTTTGAATTCTAAAACATACAAAAAAAGGCCAAAAATAGTTTCAATAATATTTTTTTAAGTAAAAAAACTGAAGTGTGCGCCTTGTCACCGCCTCTCGCCTTTCAAAAAGGTTCCAAAGGCGTCGCCTTTTCGTCGCCTCGCGCACATCGCCTCGCCTCGAACACTTGAGGCGCTACAACCTCGCCTCTCGCCTTAGGCGCCAAAGGCGCTCAACTTCAACAACTATGCTGCTGTAGGGGCGTACTTCCAGAAGACATTCCTCCTATTCCTGTTGAAAGACGACCATCCTAGAAGCGCATCCATAACCGTCCTTGGCATAGCCCAAGAAACCCCCGCAGACTGGAAAATACGATTCCAAATCTCCCTAACAATAGGGCAATGTAAACTACGATTCCAAATCTCCCTAACAATAGGGCAATGTAAAAGCAGATGGTTCACATCCTCCTCATTCTTGCACATGTAGTAACGATTAACATAAATCATGCCACGAGATTTCAGATTCTCCCCCGTCAAAATGGCACCCCTAAGTGCCTCCCAAACAAAAAAAGCCATCCTGCTCGGAATTTTGATCTTCCATATTTCCTTCCATGGGAAAGAGAATCTACCCCTCTCAGTAATCTTTGGGTAGAAGGATTTTCCTGTTTTTAGAACCCTTCCAAATGACTTTATCTTCACTCGAGTCTTGTCTTGTACAACCGTGAAGAAGCTCCATGAACTGCACTACCTCCTCGACCTCCTGTCATGCAGATTTCTTATGCGAAATACAGGACTCCATAAATCAGTTCCCCCTTGATTAACTGCCAACAAACTCACGAGCTCCTCCTTATTGACTGATTTGAAACCACATTACAATATCTCAAATTTGATAAATGTACTCAATAATTTGGTGCAATGTGGTTCTTGCCGCTAACCCATCATCTAATTTTGTAACAAAACCGTTGATGTAGACTAACTAAGGGACTTTATGAGGGGTATTTTTGACCATCTAACAAATATTATTTCTTTCAAGCATTCTTAATCCTTCCCCACTGCCTACTAGTTATCTTCTTCTCTTTTCCCCAACCACCCACCCCACCGACACCACCATGCAAACTCAGAGAAAAACGAAAATAGCCATTACGGGCCGAAGAGATACACCACTCCATTTTTAAAATGAAATACTAAACAACAAAATCCCTCTTTCTAATTTTGTCGCTTAAATCAATTTCGATTTAATTGCTTGGTGGATTTTAGTGTTTGTAATCATTTGAATTTAATCAAAAAGTTTAACACACTTGCTTTATTTTTAGAATTACATTTAAATACGCAAGTTTTTTTATAAAACCAGTAAATGGATTGACAAAAATACCCCTTATAAAGTCCCTCCGTTAGTCCACATCAGCAACCTGTTGAAAAATTGGATGGGTTGCTAACGTCAAGGACCACATCACACCTAATTATTGAGTACATTGGTCACATTTGTGATATTATAATGTGGTTGGTCAAATCGGTTGCCCCTAATTTGTACGATGGTTAATTGGATAATTTTCCCTAACAATAACTAATAGCTACAGCCATAATAGTATAATTATTAGTTATAGTGACCATTTATATTCTATGTCATAATATTAGTAATAATACCCTATGTCTAATCTAGACTGATTAGTCATAGATAATGACTAATGGCATTAGGCTATTACTTGGCACTTTAAATCAAGATAAATCCAATGCGATAGTAGGTGGCAAACCCATAGGCATCCTCACCAACTTTAATATAAACATGTATAGATTTCGTTTGTTTTCTTTCTTCCTGCGTTCTTTTTTTTTTCCCTTCTCCATTTTGATCAACTACAGTTTTATATGAACTAATGCAAATATTTTGTCCTCTTTTTTATCAACTGCAGTTTCTTAGATCACTTAAAATCCTTGATCTCAGCTACTCTCACAGGCTTGCTAAAACACCAGACTTCTCTGAAATGTCAAAACTTGAGATATTGATGCTTAAAGATTGCATTAGTTTGATTGAGGTTAATAAGTCAATTGCAAACCTAGAAAGACTTGCTTTGTTGAATCTAAAAGGCTGCAATAACCTTAGAAGTCTACCAAGATTGGGTTTAAAAAAATCTCTTCAGAAACTGATTTTATCTGGTTGCTCAAAACTTGAAGAATTGCCCATGGAGATGCTGGAAATGGGTTCCTTAGCCGTTCTCAAGGCAGATGGACTAGCTCTGAATCAGGCGGGCCTAAAAGGAAAGTTTAAGTATTGGCGATCACCCAAAAAGATTCCAGAGTTCGATTAATCTTGTGTTGGCTTCTCTGCCACGCTCGCTAGTAAGCTTAAGTCTTGCCAATTGTCATCTAATTGATGGTACTATTCCCAATGATCTAAGTATGCTTACCTCGTTGCATAGCCTAAATCTAAGTGGAAACAACATTTTTCGCCTACCAGAGAGCATAAAATACTTAACTCAGCTGGAGTCGCTTCAGTTGGACAGCTGCCGAAGACTAGAATCATTACCAGAGCTTCCTCCAAGCTTGAAGAACTTGCACGCAAGAGACTGTGTATCACTGGAGAGAACAGAAAATCTACCCAATTTGTTGAATTCATTGCACCTAGAAATGTTTGGTTGTGAAAGCTTAGTTGAGATTAAGGGTTTGTTCAAGTTAGAACCTATAAGTGGCATTAGCAAAGAGACAATAAACGACATGGGGCTGTTGAAAGTGGTATCTATTGGTAACACTGGTAAAGTCAATATTGCCAATAGCATGACACAAACAGAAAAGAAGATCCCTCTGCAGGTTCTCTCTTCTCTCTTTCTCTCTCTTAAGCATAGAAGCACACACAATCATATATTTACTTATGATATGTATTGCGCAGGGATTATATGAGTGCGGTGTTTTCAGTGTTTTTCTTCAAGGAAACCAAGTTCCAAGCTGGTTTTGCCACCGAACTATTGAGTCAGATAGATTTTCTTTCCACATGCCTCAACACACAATGCACAAGATCCGAGGGCTGAACGTTTGCATAGTGTATTCATTTTCCTACAGATATTCATACACTTGTGGAGATGTACACTACACTAAAATCACAAACAAAAGCAAAGGACACAGGTGGACTTATAGTCCAACGTTCTATGGCATTCCAGATGAGGCTGATGGAACAATGCTATGGTTAAGCTATTGGAAGTTTGACGAGGATCAACTGGAAGGAGGTGACGAAGTTACACTTTCAGTAATCATGTCAAATTCTTTCAAGGTCAAGGAGTGTGGATTCCATGTCGTATATGATGAAGATGAGAAAGGAGAGGAGCAAAGCCGACTAAACGGAGTAGGGAACTTGCTACGAAACCACACATTATTCCAAGATGAAATTATTGAAAAAAGTATGTTGAATTCTCAGACTACGGTTGGGACGGGTCCACTCTGCCACCATAGGTTCTTAAGTCATCAACGGTACCCCGAGATAAAATATGTTGATGTGGATCATTGTTTCCATGGCTGCTCAAATGCCATGTCGCTGCATTACTATTCCCGGCCATGGCAGCACAGCGAGCGGTTACATTCAAAGGATGGTCCTTGGACTCTGATGGTGTCTGAAGAGTAATGAGGCTCTAATATAACACCAACAAATTCCTTGGTGAGTTTTGGAATTTCAAGAGTAAAATCAAAGTTCAATATTGGTGAATGCTAAAACTCCTAGACCCAACTTTATAATCTCTGAGGAGTACTAGAAGGGTGCTGTGAGAGGTCAAAGTACCCCTCCTTAGCAAATTTTTGTGTTCAGTATGGGATCAAGGGGGGTTCGATTCTATCAGTGAGTTTACTTGAATCACTTTCGTTTAGCTAAAGCCTGTAAATATGGGATTTGGAACCTCTATGTCACAACTCTCTGTGACTGTTTAGTGATATATGTTAGTATTTTTTAAGGAATTGAATTGAGAAAGAACTATGATAAAACGAGTTGATTTCATTCATTCTCATAACTGAAATATATAAAAGTGGGACTTATTATACAAAATCTACCATATTAATTATAATATTGTCTAATATTTCCCTCAAGCAAAATAGAATATATTATAGCTTGACTTGAGCTAGAATCCAGTGTGCCCCCTTGAGTGTATCTGAAAAACCCCGATATTTTGTCTATTTTCATTTTTATAAATAAACAAACTTTAAATAGATTTTACTTATGAAATTAAATTATTATTATCACTTAAATTCATTTTGACTTTATAAAATATAAATAGTATAATCATTAAATATTAAGATATTGATAGTTTACAATATTATACTCCCTCCGTCCCTAAATAATTGTCCTGCTTGACCCGGCGCACAGTTTAAGAAAAAGTAATTGACTTGATTATTCATAATGGTTTAATGTGTAGTTTCCATTACTATCCATGTATATGTGGCCCATAATTAAAGTAGAGTGAAAAAGTAAGGGTAAAGTGGTAAAAGTGATGTTCTAAAAAGGTAAGTTTCAAAGTGGACAATTATTTTGGGACGGATGAAAAAGGAAAGGAGGACGATAATTAAGGGACGGAGGGAGTATTAAATTACATTCAAAAGTTGTAAAGTTTAAAACCATTTTTTGACGTTCTCATTTTACATTGGGCCTTTAGTTGTTTTAAGTGATTTTTGCATGGTGTAACCTACGTGGATGACTTACAGTGTACAAGATAGATTAACTACACTTATTTGGTGTTGTCTAGGCAATAGAAGGTGACTCACCCAAGCTACTGTATGACTTGTGTTATTAACTCATGATTCAGCCATCTTGATATTTACCTCTACAAGTATTACATTTATTTAACAAGCTAGGCAGCAATACTTTTAGTTTCTTCTCCACTAAAGTTCGAGTAGAGAGGGGTGAGCCATGCGTGTACTACGATCGATTATTTTGACTCCATTGATTTGTGGGTTTGACTCGAAGTTTATTATGGAAGGTTTTATTATTGAGGTAAAGGAGACAATGCAGTACTGATTATGTGGGTTTGACTCCGTTGATTATGTGTCAGTTTAATCACGTGATTGTCCCTATAATATTCATGTTTGATTCGTACTCTTGTTATTGAAAAGTGTTTATTGTTATTAGTGAACCTTTGATATTAGTTTGACTTTGAAATAATTTCATGTTAACAATCATGTGTTTTCTTGAGAAACTGCTATTTTAAACCATCTGATCAGAGATTTATTATTTGGAATGGTTTAGTGATACTCATCAGTGGAACAGCCATGAATAATCTGGATACTGTTATTGGGACTCATGTGATTGAATTGCCGTGTGTGTTGTGCTCGTTTAATAATCTCATCATGACCTAAACTGATTAGTGTACTGAATTGTAACTTGTGATCAGTTGTTATTTGGTAGCACTCGGTATCGTTCTTTGGGTAATAATCTTTGGTCCATATTTTTATATTCACGGACTTTGGTATTTGAATCTTATATCTTGTTATATTCTTTCGTGTTGTGTATCTCCTTTCTTACTGGGCTCACAAGCTCACCCCCTACAGTTTTGGGTTTTGCAATTGAGATTTGATCAGGATTTGGATAGTAGCTGTGTGCTCGGAGTTTTCGGAGCGCTCGGTTTTGATATAAAACTT
This sequence comes from Codonopsis lanceolata, assembly GCA_013146195.2. Lineage (NCBI taxonomy): Eukaryota > Viridiplantae > Streptophyta > Magnoliopsida > Asterales > Campanulaceae > Codonopsis > Codonopsis lanceolata. The sequence continues at coordinate 45,708,924 of CM028384.1, read as the reverse complement.
CTATGTATTATTTTTGGGCTCCATTTAAATTGTAATCAACCTACGTTTGTATCAAATATTGGTATTTTTGAGAAATTATTTTTTATTCGTTTCTTCTGTAGCGAGTTACGCGTTTGTGATTAGAGTTATTTTTGGATTGAATTTTTGGAGCACCCGACGAACCCGGTGTCCTTTGGTCCCGGGAATGGAGTCGTCATAGTAACATCTAGGAGATGATGAATCCTCGAATTAGACGAAACATGAACAACAACCAATTGAGGTTGAAAAACAGTTTGGTGATCAGGTTATGAAAGTCTACATTCCAGTTTTTGTTTCTTATATAAGTTGTAATCCTAAAATGAGTGGAATAATACATAGCATTGTCTATTAACCCAAATAACTTCTTCTCTTCTAATTCTATTGTTTGATATTTGCTATTATCAATTGTTTGCTTTCGTCCGTTGCTGCACAAAAATATAACATAGCCATATCAAGAAAAATCAAAGGTCTTAGACATAAAGATGGACGTCCGGTAATAGATTGGTGATCACTTGATACTCTAGATTTTTTAAAATGAGCTAGATTAAGCGTAAAACTGGAAAGGGGGCAAGTTAGGACACTGAATTAACCAAGAAAGACTTAGAAATAATCATTGAGTGGGAGCCAGAAAACCCTATAGAGAAGAATAATGCAGATTTAAAGATTTCAATCTTTGTTATGGAAGAGGAAAAATCAAGATGAGAAGGAAGAGCAAGACAAACACCATCAAAAGTAGAGAATATGTGGTTAACATGAGGAAAGCAGAAGAAGAATGGGTGGCTAAGGATGATCAAAATACCTCAATTGCATCAGGAGCTACTCCAATCAAAGCATTATCGCCACTCCAAGCGGAAGCTCGAGCCATTTTATCTGCAACAAAATGGGTGATATCTCGAAATAAAAAATGAATGCGAGGAATTTGTGAAACAAATGGAAAAAAAAATTTAAAATTGGAGTATAGAAATCGTTAGCATCTTGAAAGACATGGAACGGGTACCGTGACCTGCTATCCTCTGAGAAAGCACAGATCGGAAGTATTGGGCTCTCGCCTCTCACAGGAAAGCTATGGAAGCAAGAGCTGGTTTTTCTGTCTGTCGATCGAATGAATGATATTTTGATTTGGTTGTTCATTGTTCATAAAAAGCTTTTTAAAAAAAAAAATTTGAGGGGGGTGTAGCAGGGTTCATCTATAGAAGGTGTTAAAGGAAGGATATAGACTTTGAGCAAACTTGTCGATGGAGTTGATGTCAAATCAGGAGTTATACGTACAAGTTTTAATTGAATGTAGTTGTGTTACTAAAATGAATGCGAGTCTCTGCTACAACGATATTAGTGCTTTCAAGGCATATTAGTTTGATGTAAATGATATGAGTCATTTGGTGGCATTGTATTACAATATTGCTTTCATGATATTAGATAAAAAAAAAACATTGTTTCACTTCCTTATCAATGAAGATTGCACCCCCAAATGATCCACATATTATTTGTATCGAAAAAGTAAACGATAATCACTTTATTCATGTTTGATCACTTTCGATTGTTTTACTTCACTTATTTACAATTGATTGACATATTTTGAGGTTTAAATTATTTATTGATATTATCTCAATTTATTTGTATGTTTTTTACGTGAGGGTTACCCATTAGCAACTGTGTCGTGAATCTAGGACCAGAATTGCTCGTCATCTGCTAATGCTTCGAAATTACTTTAGATTAGTCGACAACTTTCATATAGTGAATCTGTAGGCACAGCTAGAGTTGTTGGTAGTTCTGACAGTATACATTTGGAGTAGTTCTGATTGTATTATATTAAAAACATGTATTTGAATGTGGCATGTTGGTTAATTATCTCTTTTTAATGATGTTTCGATTATGTGTATTTAAATTATGTATGATATTGATGTTCTACTAATGCTTCTTTTATGTTGCTATGAAATGTCATATGCTATACAAAATCCGTAATAAGATAATAACATTAAAACCAAGTCACGCAAATTCATGAAAGGTTTGTTAAAAATTTCATAACCACAAAAAATACTAAAAACTATTTTACAAGTCATAACATTAAAAAAAAAACATAAACATAGTCTATATCACTATTGCCTCCTATGAGACGATCCCGCGTCATCAAGTGGACCGTTTATAATTGTGTGAACTCTATCAAGCAATGAGCCCAGTTCCTCATACGGTATAGATCGGTCACCAGATCTCCAGCGCCGCATTGTGGGATTAATCATAGTCCTCACAACTCCCAACATCCTGTCATTTGAGTCGGTTGCAACAACGTCAGTCGTAGTGATGTTAACATATCTAGATCGTCTATCACGGGGTTGGACAACTACATGTGAACACTCCCAATACCAGTCTAAATAACCAAGATCACAATCCTAAGCACGAAGGGCGCACCTACCAAGATGTTCTTCAGATAGCAGATGGTTATCTAACGTCAACCAGTACCCAGTAAAACCAAGCCACAAAGGCAAGGCTTCGAGTTATCTCGAGGGCCGCAGTTCGGAGCAATGACTGTCCTTGGAATCGTTTGCACATGCCCGAACTATCGAAGGACTCTGTCTGGATGGTATGGCTCGACAATATAGCCCATCTGTATGCATCCTAGATACGTGGCAATCCGATGCCATGCAAACCGGTCCATGACCTTACTGTCGTAAGGAAGCCAGTCAACCTAAAACAATAGACCAACAAAAAGTCAAAAACTTTCAATACGAAGCCTAATATTAAAAAGTTGTTGAAATTGATAGAAAAATATGTATACTCACGTCACGGCTTGTCAGTCTATCTAACTGCTCACGTGATGCCAACAAACGGTCTGCGCGTCGTCCCTATTCCCTTGCAGGATCCATCTACATGCAAGCGGATATCTGGACTTGTAATCAACATTATGTGGAGGTCTCAGATATGGAAACCGCAAGTAGATCCACGCCTAAATACAATAAAACATACATTTTAAGAGATTAAAGTATCAAATTAAACATCTTAACTTTAATAGTAAATACACAACATAAAAGTATAAAATAATTATAATTATTACCTCAAGTAATGCCATGGAACCAACTATCTGCTTCGTGTTATACCTAGACACTTGGCCTAGCTGTGTATATAAATATGCAAGGGTGGCAATTATCCACGCATAAGTATCTAGATTTTCAAGATCTTCAAGCCACGCTAAGTATGCAATAGGTACACAAGTCCCGCTCTTATCAGCAAATATCGTGCAACCCAAGACCAATAAGAAACACACTCTCACATCACAACCCACCCTAAACTCATCCTCAGACGTGACATCATCATTAAACCTCACACGTAGCTAATCCAATGTCACCGAAGCCCCCCTCTTATTTCTCATGCCCTCAAAAACCTCTTCAAGTGACAGACCCAACATCTCACTCACATATGCGGCATCGATATCCCTTAGCACAAGATAATGGATCACCCACAATCGGAAGACCGAGCAGACAAAACACATCATATAAAGTAATGGTCATCTCATCGAAAGGCATATGGAAAGTGTTAGTCTCTGGAAAGCAAAAACTAACACCTTATTCACATCAGCATAACATACCTACCTTAGTCGACTAAACACATTGCCCCTGACCATACCCTAAAAGACCCTCGAAGCTTCGCCATTAGAAATTACCCAATTAAGCAACTTCTGTATGTGATTGTATCATTTTAGAATACCACGCTCTTCTTTACCAGCCCAAATATATACAACTACGTGTGACTCATATGAAGTCAGCAACGATGTATCACGCGGACCACCAGGAAATCCACACTCAATCTGAGGCTCATAAGTTAGCTGAAACTGCTCCTGCGACTGCTCAAACTGAAATGGCTCCTGATCCTGCTCAAAAGTCTACTGGAATTACCCCTGCGACTGCTCAAACTGAAAATGGTCCTGGTCCTGCTGAAAATGGTCATCTTCCTGGCCCTGCTGAAAATACTCATGCTCAAAAGTCTGTTGGAACTGCTCATCTTCCTGTCCCTGCTCATGAACCTGACCATGCCCCTGCCAATGCTCATTTTCTTGTTGACGTGCTTGTTCCACTTCTTTCCTAGCGGATGCCATCACCTTTTTCCTTGTATAAGCGTTTCTAAACATTTTTTCCTATAAACACCAAATAAAATAAATCATAATTAAGTTATAGTTCCAATAAAACAGACTCAAAGTCTGAAAAGTGAAAAGTATGCCCAGTCTGAGTTTCGGCCAGTGTGAGATGAACATCGAAGGAAGAGTTCGGCCAGAGTGAGATGAACAACCCATGGGCAGTTCAGACAGAGTGAGATGAACAATCCATGGGCTGTCCGGCCAGAGTGGGATGAACACTCAACAGACTGTCCGGCCAAAATGAGATGAACGCCCTATTCAGTGTTCGACCAGCTTGAGATGAACAACCTATGGGGTGTTCTACTAGTTTGAGATGAACAACATATTCAGTGTTCATCAAACCAGGTCCGAACAACGGGGTTTTTGCAGAATAAAATTTTCAATTTTTTTGTATTTTTTAAAGAAAATTTAACACAAATTCATGCATTTCATACTAGTATTTAACTTTATTCAGGTTTGTTGATATTTAAATTAGACCTAAAACTAGTATTTAAAGGTAGAAGATGATGAAAATGTATACCAGTAGATGAAGACATTTTTGTTGACTTTATTCAGGTTTGTTGCACAGAATGTTGATGATGATGTTGTTGTTGTTATTGAGAGTAAGGGGTTGAGATGAGAGTAATGGTTTGGTTTGCTTTTTGAATTACCTATGAATTGCGCGCATGAGGGGAAGGGAGTTCTGCGCTGCTTCCTTCTTCAAACGACAATAATAGGTACGTAATTAACCTGGTTGGAGTAATTAATTGGGATGGTTGGAGAAAAGGGTACAATAGGTATTTAACTAGGGTGTAGAGAATGAAGTGAGAAAATAGTGGGGTGTAAAGAGTAATGGGGGGTGTAGAGATAGGTTTTTTGGGTGTAGTTATCCCCACCCTTTTTATAATTATACCCCCAAACCAAAACTTCCTAATTTACCCTTATTCATCCAAACACACCCCCCACCGCCTCCCCCAAATCCACTGCGTCCTCCCTCCCTCCCTCCCTCCCTCCCACTTTGTTCCATTCTTCCCCTCCCACTCCCACCCTAACTTTCAATATGTCTTTTCCCTTCTTCTTCGTCATCCATCTATCCCTCCTTCCCACTAGTCGCCTTCTCACCCATCTACTGCATCCTCCATCCAAACACAACTCTTCTTTTTCCTTTTTTTTTTCAGCACCACCAACCCAGTACCAACTCCCACCTCCCACCTCCGAGCACCTCCCTTGTTCCCTACCTCATCTTTTTTTTTAAATTCATTTCAAGGGTTGTTCAATTATGGTTGACCAAACAACCTTGTGTTGTTCGACCACAAGCTTGTTCGGTCGACCATGGTCGAACAACCCTTGAATTGATTTTAAAAAACAAATAGGAAGAGACGAGGAATATGGGTTGAACAGAGGAAAAAGGGAGGCGGAAACGGGACTGTAGATGGAGATTGAGGCTCGTTGGCTGGGCGGGGATGGATGGGAGGGGTAAGTTAAAGGACGTAGTGGGAGAGGGAAAAAGGAGGTGGTGATGGACGGGGTATACTGTGAGACAGGGGATAGAGGGAGGGAGGAGGTGGTGAGGTGGGATGAGTTTGGATGAAAAATGGTAAATTGGGAAGTTTAGGTTTTTGTGGGATATAATTATAGATTTTTTTTATTTTTATTTTTGGTTCAAAAGGTTTGCACATTTACTAGAGCAATATATCAACTCTCGAAACATGATAAAGCAATCACATATTTGCTTACAAAATAGTTCGGGGCTCATTAAAAATTAATTGGCTTAAAATAGTGATTTATACTCATTATTGATTGAAATTACTTATGTTGGTTTAGAATCTTGACACACACTCTCACAATTTACCTTGTGGAGATATTAGTTCGTGTGGTACGGCTTGATTGAATATCATATAAATCTTGGTATTCATCCAAAAATAAATCAACCTATGAAAGGTTTTGTGATTCTAAATTTTTATATTAATTGAAGGTTATTATTTATGTTGGATATTTAATTATTGAGTTATAGTGTTTTTTAATTGTGTTATTTTAATTAATTATTTATTTTTCCTTTCTTGGTATTTACTTTGATTAATTATTATAGTTACATATTTTATAAAAAGGTTATTTTGGGGATTATATTTTAATTGATTTTTAGAGTTTATGTTAATCATTATTCTAGTAGGATTGTGTGTTCTTGTAACACAAGTTAATGTGTGTCGTTTTGTCTTGCTTCTAAGAGACACGGCTGACCTAATTAATTAAGATAAAGAATCCTTCATATTTGGTAAGTTTATGTTTGATAAGATTTAGTCATTATTTATTGCACTAACCTATTAATCTTTTATGGTAAGTGGTTGTCTTATTCTACAAGGTTTTTAGGTAAATGATGCAAGTATAAATAAGTAGAGACATTGTTGTGAAGTTAAGAGATGTTGTTGAGCATATACTATACACAGATTGTTAAGAGAAAGAGAGATTGAAAAACTCTTATTGTTCTATTCTGAATGAACTGTTGAATGAAACTACATCGAAACTTTCATTCATTCTATCACCAACTTTTTTTTTCTGTGAACGCCTCCTACTGTTTTGTTAAAAGTTTTTTAGCGTACATTAGTCTAAGTAGTCTGAGGTGTTAGTATTATTCAAAGTCATATCTAATTCATATAGAGTTTTTCATAAATTCCACATCGTTAGTCTTTCAAGTTGTATCAAGCTTAAACATATATTTTATTAGTAGAATATTTTTAGCCATGAGGCTCGATCAATAAGTATTGTTGCTTATTGATCAAAGGTTATCTCTTGTGTTTAGTTTCATTCTTCCTGTTTTGTTTTTATTTAATTTTGCAACATTGATATCTCAATGAAGTCTTCAATGAACTATTAATTGTAAGCTTCATTGACCAGTTCATATACAAAACAGTTTATTTTTGTTTTATTTATTATTGTGTTTTTATCCTGACTCTAATCATTTGTTTCAATTTACTTGACGTAAATATAAAGTCATTGGTCATGCCAAAAAGTGGGTGAGCACTTCAATGATCCACATGAGCAGATGATTAGTAGGATATCTGGCTTGACTTTCTCTGAATTTGAGAGGGCCTTATCGTGAAAATGATGGAAAACATGTAACACCCTAGACATTCATGTGTTTGTCATGTGTGCGTATAGATACATATAGTCTAATCATGATTATCTATTTGAAGTTCATACATGTGCTTCAAGTCATTAGTATAACATTTGTTATCATTGCGATGCATGAGTTCATGTTTCACGCATATTTCGTCTTTCCATGTTTTGATTTCATTAAGTGTTCATTCAACTTATGTACATGTTCTAAGTCTCTTCTAGAGATCCTTAACACGATTATAAACATGTTTGTTTACTTGTTTGATCGTGGTTCGGTCGTTGGTTAGTTACTTTTTCTTCTCGACCTTCTTTTGGTTTGAGTTCAGGCCGTTTCGAGTGAGGTTCGGGTGAGTTCCGGTCTTGGTTTGAGTGGGCTATCAAATTCCTATGGTTGGGGTTTGAGTTGGGGGTCATTCTAGGTTAGTTTCTAGGCCATTTACCCAAATAATTTGGATGCGGTCGCATTCAAACATCGATGCCCTTGCATTGTCGGCAAAGTGAGAAACAATTTTACACCCAAGTGATGTGGCCGCTTTGCTAGAGGCAATGTGAGTGCATTGCCTTCGAGACCACATTATCCTGATTCGATTTCTATGCTGCAATTACTATCCTACCCTTAATGAAACCCTTTCTAATCACCTTCTAACCCACCCTAATTAGTCATAATGATGTCATAACATACTTAACTAGTTTTAATGATGATTTAGAGGGAGTAATGGTGGAGTTTAACACCTAAAATCATAGTATAACGTCACCACAACATGGTGATAGCTGCCCCACTCACTTAAGGAGCTCTAAAACACCACAAATTAGCTTGGAGACCTTTATTTTCAACCTCTTTCTTCCAAAAACGTGAGAGACCTTTATGTGGGCTATTGAGAATGAGATTGGTGTATGTTCTTTGGTTCTTGAAGGTTTAATTGAAGAGAGTGTTCAAGCCAATAATGTAGATACAAAGCCAACGTCGAGTTGTCTACTTCTACCGATTTACATTTTCGTTTCCATTACTTGTTTTGGAGCCAAAGGTAAGTCATTAAACTTATATTTGTAGGCTTAGGGTTGTTCTACATGCTAGCTATGAAATAAGCTTGAAATCCATGCTAGAAATGTTTTCTACATGTCTAATTGAAGTTGTGAACCATGAAAGCATGTTATATGTTACTTACTTGGAATTTTGGTGGATTATAAAGTATTATAGTCTTCATTTGAACTCTATTATGAAGAAGAATTATAATGTAGCGTCAATAGGAACTTATAACCTAGTTGGACTTGATAATGAAATTAGAATGGAGGTATGATGCATATAACTTCTATGCCCTAATTTGGAAGTGTGTAGTAAAGACTCAACAGAGTCGACCTTAGGGAAGGTTGGAACATAATGAACACTACAACTAATCCCTACGAGGTTTGGAGCCAGTTTGGTCATGATTACTAACTAATAAGCTTGGTCTAATTGAGTGTACATTGATGTCAATTATGATTATTTGGTTATGAGCAAATTGCATGCCTTAACATGATTATTAGTAGAGTTAATAACCTACTTGGTCGGACAAGTTCGCTCTTATCGAATTTGATCCTTATTTGTTTACGACGATTAAATAACTACTTGTGCATCACATTGAATCCAGCTGACATTATTTGGCTTGGTTTATGTCAATGGTGGGACGATACATTGTCTACACGAATCCTAAGATTCATGTTCGCTATAAATCGCCACACCGGAGACCACACACACTCCACCACTGTGGGCCGCAGTGGGGATGTAGCCCCCTTTGCCGTAACAATACGTGTGTCATTGGTTGCTATTAGCCGAGCGGAGTTTCGGTATATCAATGTATCGCTACGAGCATCGTAGTAACGATATTAGGTTAACACCATTTATTGCAGGAGCTACGTAGCGACACCGGTTCTATAACATATCCAACTTGTATGATTTATTACTCGCACTTATGTGACAACAAGGTGCTAAGTGAAAGCATGAGAATTATGTGTCTATATTTGATATGAATGATATACTATGTTGATATTTTGTTCTATTTACTATCAAGCATGATGCCATGACATGTAGTTGCATTTTATTAACTTACTAAGTCTTTATGACTTACCCCGTTTAAATTGTGTTCCTTAGATCCAAGTCAAGTCGGTGGTTCGCATTGAGTTCGTGTGTCCGAGCTAGTTAGCGGGATCTCTTGAAGGTGATTCTTTTGAGACTATGTATAAATGGTCTTTTCTTTTGGCAAGGACGTTGGGAAAGCAAGTCATGTAGACTTGACTGGGAACTTGTTATTATGTTACCTTATGATCCTCGTAACTTGTAACCATGAAGTGTATGCTACTTATTAACTATTACTGCTACTACTTGTAATCTTTTGTGTGCTGACAAGTACGTCGAGCCTTACGTTTATATTATGGTTCACCGTAGCTTAATTCCGCTAGGCATTCTTTTAGCTCTTACATACTTTTGTTGTCTTCGGCATATTGTGGCTATTGAGTTGTTGTGTGCTAGTGCAGTAGTTATAGTGTAGTGTTGGGTTCTGGTTGTAACATCGTCGAAGACTTGTTTAAATTATTCCATTTTTCTGGCCTAGTGTAGCCGAGTTGTTAAATGTATGCAATGTTGCGTCATGTGAATTTTTATATTCCCTTTTTGCGCACACTTGACACGTGTCTATTTGGGTGATTTGACTCGGGATTTCGCATTTGAGTCCGGGTCGGGTCGCTACAAAGCATGTGGTCAATAAAGGAAAACCACCGTAAAAGGAGTTGGGGTTGAGCTAACCTCAAAAGTCAAAACTCTTCGGCGTGAGAGTAAGTAACAGTTGTCGAGATAGCGTCTCCTTAGTTCATGGATAAATAATCGGGGTCCTTAACATGTAAGATTAGTTTCCAGGTCCCGTCAGTCACAATAGTGTATATGCTGATCATGTGGTCTATGGAATTTACAATATTTCATAAGTCACAATGGTGTATATGTTGATATGTGATCTATGGAGTTTGCAATATTTCGTAACATATTCAAATGCATAATTTGTGCTTTAAATAGGTATTTCGATCATAAACAAGATAATCAGATATGTAAAAAATGACCACTTTTATAATGAGAAGTATATATGTTTACTTTATAAAAGTACATATATTTACTTAATATGTGTGTGCACACGCTTTTTTTCTTTTTGTTATCAATAGATGAAACTTCATTAATATGTTTGTGGTAATGTAGTATGAGACTTGACAAGCAAAATCTATTAATGGAGATGTCCCGGATTCGTTAGATGAAGATAAAGAAATTCATTATGTTAACGTTTAAAATGTTATTATGTCTGACATACCTCCCAAAATGTAAGAAGGGGTGGGGGGAATTGAGCACGTGTAAAGAATAAAATAAGAATTCTCTGGAATTCGAGATAAAGAACTACATCTAACCTACCTTCCAAATTGATTGGATGGGTTTTGTCTTATTGTGGATGGGTCACGGATGATGAAATAATCAATATGCAAGATGTGAACCGGGTGGCAAATTATCCTCAATGATTGGGTGGCAAAGTACCCTAAAATCCGCCCACCTAATCTGATGTATACCCTACGTATTAAAAAAATCTTTTACGCATTGAAAGTAGAACCTTGTATAGTTTAGATGGTCCTATAGAGCGGGACCTCTTGCGTCGCCATTCTTTTGATAGTGTATATGCATAAGTATTCATTATGTGTATCTAAATTTTATCATTACAACTGAGATTTGATATTGAATTGAGTAATTTCATTTAAAAAGTGAAGAACAATTTCAAGGCAATTTTTGTTTTTTCTTTTATAGATGTATTCATTTTGGAACATGGTGAATAATAGTAAATTTTAGGGCTAATTGCACCATTGATCCCTTGACTTTGGGTTATTCTCACCATTAGCCCCTTGATAATATTTTGTAAAAGATGGGTCCTATGAGAAATATCGCCGAGTTACACATGTGTCTCCAATGTGTATTTAAGAAGGGCTAAAATAAAATTTTCTCAAATCTAACTTATATCAAAATTTTCAATCGAGCCCCTAGAGTTTAAAAAATGACCATAAGGCCTTCCCCAAATATTTTGAGAAACCCACCAGATTTTGAACCCATTGATATCTCGATATCTCAGCATCCAAATGAAAACCATATTGTGATTTCAAATGGTCCCTATAAATAACATGTTCTTCTGTTGTCTTTTTTTCCTCAGACCCCTCACCTCTACACAAACACATACACTCTCTCTCTCTCCCTCGCTCACCTCTACACAAACTCAATCACTCTCTCTCTCTCTCTCCAAACCCACATGTATAACTCAACCTTATAACTCAATTAAATCACATAGATCAAATCTGGTAAAATCAATCACTGAAAACGAAGTTCATAATTGACGCAACGAAATTAAGAACATGAATTCTTTGTATGAGAAATTCCCCAAGAACAAGCCTATGACGGCTTAGGGTTTCACACACAAAGCGTATGAAGCAAGGAACTAATTATTAATTATCAAAACTGAACAACAAAACGTTTAAGAGGGTATTTATATACCCTAAAACAATCCAAGCCCTATAAGGGAAAATAAAACAAAAATTACAAAAAAACCTCAAAAGCTTCCGAGGCTAAAAACAATGCTTAAACAAGGTTTTTCTTTCTTTAAAACGAACTAGTGGAAGGGTACCCCCGGTGTCTTGTAGATCTCGTCAAAAGCTTCGATTTGATATATTATGGGCCCCATGACTAATCCGGGATCAAAAGTTTTGTCTTGCCGATGGAAGAGTCCTCAACCTTTTGATTTCTATTAGTGCATTAGTTTCAAAGCTGACAACTAACACCCTTAAACTTCATTTTCTTCCCAAAACTTTTAGAACCCTCAAACTTTGTCAAGAACGTATCCACCACATGTTCTGCATCAATGACCCTAACCAAAGAGCTAGCTAACAAAGACAAATGTTAACCCCAACAAACTAGCTGAGCTCGATCTAAAGTCAACGACACCAACGACTTTCGGACCAGATCATCGGAAATGGATAGTGTTGGAATATGCTTCTTGATAATTTACTTATCACCTTGCATATTCTATATATATGATGATTTGATTGTTCCCATTATAGTGAGTCATCACTAGTGGCTAAAAGGTCTGCGTACCGGTTAGCGTGGCAACTAGTGTGACATCACATATGTCTTAGATTAGGTGCGACCTGATCAAGTCCTACCTTCCTACATGATGAGTAAACAGCCCAACACTTCATATGCACTAGCACCAACAGACTTGCGGTAGCGTCAAAAGTTTTCAGCAGACTCGTCACCAGCAGACTTGTCATATGCACTAAAGGACACTTTGAAGACTTGTCACCAGCAGACGTGCTACAAGTAACAAAGTTTCTCAAAGGACTCATCGCCAGCAGACCTATCATGTGCATCGCAGAATACCTTGAAGACTTGCCACCAGCAGACTTGCTATGGTTTGAATGTCCATAGCATAACCAGCAGTCTTTTTCTACAAAAGACTCATACATCAGAATTGAACTTCTCACCAGCAGACTTGGTTCTGCACGTGCTACAAGGAGACAAAATTGCAGCAGATCGAAACAAGACAAATACGTTAAGCTTCAATGTTATTCAAATATTTATGAAGCCTGACACTCCTGATACTGCAAGACTTTCTCGCCTTCTCAGTCACGTGGTCTGAAATAGTCAAAAGAATCTACTTTATCTGACAGATCACCTGACAGTGCATCAATGAATCAGACTTATCCTTCAGCGACTTAGCATATAGTCTGACAGGGTAATAGTTCGAAGATCTAAAGAATGAAGTCTTTTAGCCAACAGTTAAAGATCTATTGAACAACATCTTTATCCATCAGTTATCAAGACAAATCATTCAATGGATACAAAATCTATCAAGCAGATCTCAACGATCAAAGTTCTCCGGTTTATATAAAAATCTACCCTTCTTCTTCAAGTATTAAATGTGTGAAGAATTAAAAAGACACCTGCAACAAGAACTTCAAAGAAGCTGCAAGATCTACCAGAGATCATCTTCACCAACGAATCTCAGATCTTCACAGAAGTTTACAGTGAGCTTACCCAGACCTTTGCAAAACACTCTCTGTGGATTGCTAGGAAGAAAAACTCGAAGAAGAAGAGAGAGAGAGAGATCAGAAACTTCAAAAGACAAAGATCATCATCTTGGTCAAGAACTCGGCTCTTGATTAGAGTTTTTCACCCTTCTTCGAAGAACTCTGCCTTTAGCTAAGCTTCATGATTTCATTCCTAAAGCTAGAGGTCAAGCTCTTTGATCGTTCTACAGATAGATTTCAGATGGTACCCAAGGAAGATGAAGAGTTGTCTGTAAATATTACATTCATATCTTCATATTTGTATTCCTAAGCAAATGTTGTCGATTGTGCAATAATCACTCATCATGGAAGGCCGAGTGCTTTGCACTCAATCATTTAGATAATTTTTATCTGAACGACCTTGAAAATTCTTTTCTCATATTAGTTTCTCGTTCTCATCTCCTATTGTCCTCTTTACTTAAGAATTTGGTTACAAATGATTAAGTGAAGATTAAGGCTTGAAAGGACGAGGATAGAAACTTTACATATAGTATTTAGACTGATGTAATCTGTAATTTATTTTTGAATAAATTCAGATGTTCTTTCAAATAACTTATCTTTCAGTTTTTACCTCTCTATGAGCTTTTATAAATTGTTTTGTCATTTGAAAAGCTATTCTATAATGATTCCCTAAACTCTGCATTTGAAAAAGTATTAAGTGTGCTGTTGTTCTGATCATATATTCGTGTACAACCACTTATGACTTCTCTAAATCTAAGTCTTTCTATTTCCACTGTTTAAACTCTTCTAAACAGGCTTTTGATTTTCAGGCAGTTCACTAGCAGAGTTGACAACTCTGCTAAGAACAAGTCTGTTATTCAGTACTACCAGCAAACATGCTCAACATGTTAACTGCCTATGTCATTAAAACCTACGCTTTAACCGTAACTACAAGAAAAGTTTTAAAATGGCATTATAGGCTATTCACCCCCTCTAGCCTATTTGAGCATCATTGTGGACCAACAGATAGCTTCGATAAAGCTGAAATGATCGACAATGTACACAACGCAAAAGTCTTCTGAGCCTTGAGCTCGATCTCCTCTCCTTCTACTGAGCCAAATTTCAAGAGATAAAAAAATGTGTTTGTGTGATTTGTCTGTGCGTGTAGATAATAAATGAAATGAGAAATTTGGTATTTTTAAAGAGAGAGAGTTTCGTATAGGGGCAATAGAAAAGGGGTGGCAACCATGGATGATGGGTGGTCGCCAAATCACAATATGGTTTTACATTTGGATGTTGAGATATCAATGGGTTGAAAACCCTGGTGGGTTTTCCAAAACATTTGGGGGGAAGAAAGCTTTATGATCATTATTTAAATTCTAGGGACTCGATTGCAAATTTTGATATAAGTTAGGATTGAAAAAAAATAATTATAGCTCTTACTAAATGCACTTGGGAAACACACAAATAACTTAACGATATTTTTCAAACGGCATCCATCATAAGGACCGCAAGTGTGAACATTTATACTCTTAGGATCCATTTTCTTACAAAAAAGTTATTAAGGGGCTAATGGTGAGAATGACTCAAACTCAAGGAGCCAATGATGAGAATGGCTCAAACTCAAGGAACCAAAGTTGCAATTAACCCTAAATTTTATGAGTAGAATAATAAAATGACTGTTAATTACCTCAACATCAGAATCAACACCAAACTTGTAGAACTAGCACATTTTATTCATCGATTTAGAATGACAAGAAAAATAATTTTTTTTATTTTATTTATTCACTTTTTGTGCAGGATTGCATACATAGGAAAACTTAAAAGCATTAGCCATACATACAAGCATATCGACACTTAGAGATCAAGATTTACATAACTAAGAGACTATGCAGTCTATGCACAAATCAACAGAGCAGCTCCTCGCCTGGTTAATCAGAAATTAAGCCCCAACGGACGTGGGGGAGATGACCGAATCCAATTCACTTCTGGTACAATTGATAGTCGACTCTTCTTTTGCCGTAAACCATATTTCTGGAATTGATTGCATTAAACTATCAACCGTCTCCACCGCATAATCTGATTCCTTCGTCTTCACTGTCTTGCCAACCTTCATAATGCAATAAAACTAATACAATTAGAATGTGATAACACGTACAGTAGTTTTTTTTTTCTTTTAAATAAGATCAGTAGTAGTTCCCCACTTACCGCCTATAACTCAAACCCACTACCTATTAGATATGGGTGAAGTGAAGCATCTTACCACTTCGTTGTCGGCGATAATAGTGTACAGTACATTCTAATCTTTTTAGGCATTTATATTTGTTTCTAACAACCCTAAACTGTCTACTCCCGTCCCCAATATATAATCATTAATATTGTTACGCTCACACTCACTTAATTGTTGTTTTTTCATAAAATAAGTTGTAGATATTTTTTTTAAATTTTTTTTTTTTTACTCCTAAGAGGGGCATGGGAAGGGATCGAACCTAAGACCTCACACTTTGTGAAGTCTCATGTCTACCACTGGGCCACCCCCTTAGGGGCAAAGTTGTAGATATTTGGTTGTATTGTTTATGCCATAAGTAACGCATAGAAAAATTAGCATAGATTATATGTGAGAGACGGTATTTTTTTATTGGTTACGAGGTTGAGCTCGTAATATTCCTACAAACTTTAGTGTTATAATCCATGAATGGTTAAAGTGGTGATTTATATGAACTCTTCACAATTGATGTTTTGTCTTTCTCTTGTTCGCAATATCATACCTCTTTTCAATTTTATTTTTCATAATGAGGTGTGATATTATAAATTTAAACTTGCATATCTTTTAAATATTTGACTTTTTGAATGAATTTAAACCGACTAAAGGATATATGGTTGAATTTAATTCTATATGATTTCCAAATATTAGACGTATTAAACAGGTTTGCTTTAAAGGAGGAAACGAATAATTTCTAAATAATTGACTTTCTAAAATAAAGTTCTTTGGCTTGCTTGGGGATATGGTGGAAATAATTTCTAAACAATATTCCCTCTTTTTCACCCAAAAAATCTTTATTTAAAAATTTTACTTAGCAAGAATATATTATTATCATTAAAGTTAATTATAATTATAAAAATATTTAAATTCAAGCAATATATTTACAGCTCAAGCGAAGAGAAAAATAAAATATTATAAAAATTATAATCATAATTGAAAGTGTCACAAAATAATACGGTTCACCAATCAAACGTACCAAAACGGTACGGAGCCCCACAGCTTTACCGGCTGCAATATTCCGAGCATTGTCGTCTAAGAATAACTGCAACAAAACAGAGAACCAATACGTTTCTCAATCATCAGTCAAAAAAGTCAACTAAAAACTCGCAAAATGTGTGCGTTCTAGTATTTGAACAGGGGTGTTTAGGATTTTTTTGGAATCGGACTGTATCAATTAAAAGTGAATCCGATCAATTTTTGGTTTTGGTTCTGAATCTAAATTTTTGTAAAATTGGACATTTGGGTTGGTCTCGGTTCTCGAACTAAAAAACATGAAACCGGACTGGACCAACCTAATTTGTTGTTTATTTATTTATTTTATTATATATATATATATAATATTATTATATAATTATATATATTAATTCCTAATACTTTCGTTGTTCTACTTTTTAATTGGTATAATTTTATTATTTTGTTTCCATCGATTTGTTATGCTAAAAGTTTATGAGTTCGACATTTTTAATTGTTGAATATAATTTTATCGAATGTTTTTTAATTTTTTTATAAAGTTTCAGTCTTAAAATTTTTATTATATATTTGTATTAAACAGTTAAAAAATAAAAAATCATAATATTGGTCTGATCCTGATTCTTATACATCTTTGATTAATTCTGGACCGGATCAATGTTTTGGTTCTCGGTTCCGATTCTAAATTTTTTGAACCAAACTATTAGTCTAATTCTGATTTTCTCTTTTTTTTCCCAAAAAAAAATTGACCGACCAAGCTAACCCCTGCTTAGAACGTGCTTTCATAGGCTTACCGTACGGCGAGTATCAACCTCGGCGACGTCGATCGCGATGTTTATTGCGTCCATTGAAGGTTTCAGTAAAACTGGAAACTCGTCAGGACGACTCGATTTGGAAAGGTTAGGGTTCATTGTTTCAAAACATATAATCTGTTCAAAGCAGTCTTTGATTCCAAGGCGTTCTAACGCTTTCGTTGCGTGGATTCTGTCCGAATTTGTAAATATCTGCAAATTCAAAACAAAACTATACATATTTCGTTTTTTACTATAAAAATGATCAACACAAAACAGGAAATAACTGCTCGAAATTCTTACGATTTTGCGTTGCTTAATGCTGAGCAAAAGGCTTCGTAGTTGAGCGTCTTGCTCGATTAAATGATACGGCAACCTTCCGTGTACGACTCTGTTTTGAGAAAAAAGTAAGAAAAATTGAATACGGAGTCGGCCTGAAATTGGATTAATTGTACCAAAAATTTATGAGGTTGCTTAAATTGAATGAAAATGAGGATCGTTTACCTGTGGTAATCGTCTGCGTCAATATCATAGCCTATTGCCTGACAATTTAAAACAGAAATTGGTTAGTTTGTTCTGAAAGAGCGTGTCGAAATTGGAGGCTTAGAAAATGAAAGGTAATTTACTCTTAGACCAGCGAGAGTGCTTCCGTAAGTTTTGAAAAGCTCAACGCGGAGAGTTGAAGCCTTCGACTCTGAGAATCCGAATTTTTCAATAAGAAAATCTGCGAAACAAACAGGCAAGGAAAAAATTAGCGATCATCCTTAGAAGGTAAAAGATTACTGAAAATTTATAGGTATTAATAAAAGTTTCGAACCATCGATGTTACGCTTGGTAGCTTGGCCAAATCCTAGCTTGGATGAGTACAAAGTATCATCCAAATCTGTTTCAGAAAAAAAAAAAACATAAATATGATCACATATGCTAGCTTCACGTAAAGTAATCGTAATATATGCATTGATCAAAATACAGTGAGAGAAGTTACGTACCGAAGATGAGAGTGTCGAATGGAGAAGAGGAGCAATCCATGGGTAATGATGAAGAACAATGGGAATTGAATTTGAATTTGAATTTTGATGTGGGAGAGAGATTGAGAAAATTAAGAGTTTGCGGAGAAGGATGAGAAATGATTCGATGAACAAGGAAGGGCTTTGAGTTTTGGGGAGGAGGGAGCAATTTATAGGCGTGTGGGTGTGGATACCGGAGACATGATTGATGGATAGAGACTAGGAAGGGAGGGAGGGAAAGAGATGGATGGTGCAGCTGACTCATTTGATCTTATTTTTTTATGCGAAAATATATAGTACTACGCGTTAAAAAAAACTTCGCGCCTGGCTAGCTAGACGAGTAGAGACAGCATCCCACACGCCAGTAATTTTTGGATTAGGTGATGTATTTTTTTGGTTCTCCCTCGGTCCCTCCTATCTGGTTCCTTTATATAGCAATGTTTAAATATACTGGTACTCCATCCATTTTAGTTAAAGAATACACTATATTATTTTGAAATATTTTACTTTAAAAGTTCATTTTTAAAAATTATGTTTATAATTTTTATAATATTTTATATTTATCATCAACTTATATTATAAGTATATTGTTTGAACTTAGCTATTTTTGTAATTATGAATAACTTTAATAACATTAATATATCTCATAATAATTAGACTTTTTAAATAAAAACTCTTTGGATGGAACGAAGGGAGTACTTAATACTTCTTTTGTTCCGAACAAAAAGTTTACTATTTCATTTTAAAATATTTTACTTAAAAAATCTACTTTTAAAAATTAAGACACAATAGTTTTATTTTATTATTAATAAACTACTAAAAGATGTCATTTTAAAAAAAAAAATTGACTTTCAAATGAAATTCTTTGAGACACAATAGTTTCATTTTATTACTTAGCCATAATTCGTGTAAAAAGAAAAAAGTAAGAACAGTTGTAAAAACGTTTTTTTCTAAAAGAGAAAGTATAAAAAGCAGACTAAGTTTGTATTTTGGAATAGAGGTAATAATATTTATAATCTAGTTAATTATTTTTGCTTAATTTATGTGGTAGCACTTACATAACACTTTGAAGAACGGACGGAGTACAATTTATTTTTGAATTCAATTTTGGGATATTGTATTTATTTTTGAAAAATGGAATTAATTTAGAAGAAATTTAAAAACTTAAAAATGATGTTGAAAATGCAACATAAGCCCAGTCCTTCACATTCCAATACTCCCCCGGTCCCTAAATAATCGTCCTTGTTGATCTGGCGCACAGTTTAAGAAAAAATAATTGACTTGATTATTTATATTGGTTTAATATGTTGTTTACTTTAAAGCTCATGTGTATGTAGCTCATAATTAAAGTAGAGTGAAAAAGAAAGAGTAAAGTGGTAAAAGTGATGTTCTAAAAAAGTAAGTTTCAAACTAAACAATTATTTTGGGATAGACGAAAAAAGAAAAGAATACGATAATTTAGAAACGGAGGGAGTATAATTTAAAATAACCTATGTGACTGCTAACACGTTAAGTATGTGGTGGTACGAGATCAATGTGAACTGAACTTTCCTAAAAATTTTGGCCAATAAGCATGTCACAGGTGTGGAGCATACACATACTCGATTTATTTATTTATTATTACTTTGCAATACTTTCATGGACAATTCTAAGCATAGTGTTCACACGATCACAACAACAAATGTGAAAACAAAAACCACAATACTTAATACAGCACGCTAATTTAGATACAATGTTGCTCTTACTTCAATCTCAAAAAAGAAAACAAACAAACAAAATGTACCAGCAACCCCAAAATTTGTAAAAAGAAGATATTCATCTCAAAAGCCTACCCATAAAGTCGGCTCTTCATTGTTCATAATCATCCCAAGAATCCAGCTTTAATTCGTTCTTTAAAAAATTTAAAAAACATATAGCCGATCCAGAAAAATGAAGATCATACTAGGAAGCCAACCCAGAAAGATGGCTCTCTTTCATTGATAATCATCCCAAAAATACAGCTTTAGCCTCTCTTTTTTTTTTTTTTTTTGAAAACCATAGAACCGGCCCAGAAAGATAAATATCATGCTTGAGAGCCATCCCAGAAAGATGGCTCTCATTCATTTATAACTATCCCAAAAATTCGGTTTTATGCAAAAAAAAAAAAAATTTAAACCATAGAGTCGACCCAAAAAGATGAAGATCACGCTTGAGAGTCATCCCAGAAATATGGCTCTCCTTCATTCACAATCATCCCAAAAATCCGGCTAAGACTTTTTTTTTATTTTTGTGAAAATCATAGAGCCGGGCTTGAAAGATGAAAATCATGCTTAAGAGTCGTCCCAGAAAGGCGACTCTCCTTCATTCACAATCATCCAAGAAAGATGGTTCTCTCTCTTTTTGTCCTTTTTTATTTCAAAACCATAGAGTCGGCTCAGAATGATGAGGATCATGCTTGAGAGTCATTCCCGAAAGATGGCTCTCCTTCATTCATAACCATATAAAAAATTCGGCTTTAGCCACACATTTTTTTTTTGAAAACCATAAAGTCAGTCTAAAAAGATGAAGATCATGCTTAAGAGCCATTCCAGAAAGATGACTCTCCTTCATTCATAACCATTCCAAAAATCCAGCTTTGGCCTTCTTCTTTTTGAAAATTGTTGAGTTTTCGGACCACTCTTATCAACTCCTAACAGGAGCAAACCTTCAACCGTCCTGTAACCCAAGTTTTGGAAGTAACCTGCAAAATAGAATTAGTTCAAGAACCAAGCTGTAGAAGCAGCTATTATGTCATTCCAACTTCAATTCACCAAGAACAAAATAGACATAGACCTCCAAGACTCCGAACCAGTTTGTTGGCTAAGCAGAAAACACAGGAGCCGTAATTCCAAAGTCAAGGTTCTGACTTTATATATCAAATAGTCTAATTAATCAGTCCTCAAAGTATAGGTATACTCTGCACAAGAAATTTTAGACCAGTAAAAGAAAAGCTTCACCGGCAAAAGTGATGTGATCTTAGCGAGCTCGAGTTTGGATGAGACTTGTGATGACTGGTTCGAGAGTTGGAAGATTCAAGCAAGGATGATCAAGCATGAAGAGTTCGTGATTTAACAAAATATCAAGTGTCATGGAAATCAAATGAAGTCCTTTAAATGCGTAGAGTATGATTGGAAGATTCAAGAGTTCTATACAAACTTAATTCGTGGATTTATTGAAGATTCATGTTATTACAATAGCTACTCTACAAATTCAAACATGCGTTGTGAAGCCTTAGATTTCATGGATGATGACTTGAAAACTCGAGAAATGTTCGTTAATGTCATACAATGACTTTGGAAGCTTTTAACGCCTAAAGGAAGACTTTAGAGGGCCAAAATGCAACTTTGAAAATTAGGCATTTACAAAAAACGAGATTTGTAGATTTTTCTTATTTTGGAAGATTTATGTTTCTTAAATAGATTAGGTAACTTAACTAATTGTTGCCTACATAAATTAGGTAAGTTAAGTAGTTTCCTAAGTTGATTTTAGGTAGTTTCCTAAGTTGATTTTATTTAGTTTCCTAAGTTGATTCTAAGTAGTTTCCAAAGATGATTCTACTTAAACTTTTCCTTTTACTTTTAGGTTTAGAATTCACAACTCATATAATAAGGGTTGTGGCTTATTGTTTTGTAGACAACTTTCTGATTATTGATTAATATAGTTTTTGAGTGTTTTTCAAAACCTCATTGTTCTTCATTGAACTTGTGATTATTTGGTGAGAGGCTAAGTAATCGAAACTCGAACTTATCAATAGGATATTCATCCCTATTGTGGCATTCTTCATTATACCAAGGTTTGTGTTCGTCTCGTAATTGGATCGCAGAGTACCACGTTCAATAACAGATCGTAGAATTGGGTCAAGGTGTCACAATCCATCAATTCATTGACGTTCTTCGCTTGCCGTGCTACATGCTCTTTGATTCATCCATTGTGAGTACGCATCTAGGAATCATATCAAAAAAGGCCTTAGCATGATGTTGGCTCAGACCCCCACAACACAATGCTATACTCTGAATATAGCACAGTCCAACCACCGAGTTAACTGACCAAAGGGACAACGACTTAATTCCAAGAATTTCGATCAAAGAGACTACCCAGCCTTCTAACAAGGAAACCCAACCCGTAACTCCCCTTAAGAACAGTCTATCACATGGCTCAAACTCATGCACACACAAAGTGTATCCCTTCACGAAGAACACGACTCACACAGAGACGAAGAAGAGAGCTAGAGAGCGAGAGAGATGGATAATCAAAGGTTACGGTGGTTTCTCTTGTGTACCTTGAAGAAGGAGTAGACGAGAGTATAAATAGCAGCTAAGAGCGAAGCAATCGGTCAATCAAAGTGAGGAAGCCGCCGTAGAAGAAGGAAATGCCACGGCAAGAGAAGAGCAGAGAAGGAAGCTGCCGTAATTTTGGGGCTTAATTAAGAGACCCCAAAATACAACCTCAAAGAGCAGTCGGGTGCAATAAGAGGGAATGTGGACTTGGGCCTTAGGTTGCTGGGCATGGTTATAAGTAGGCTGCCCATTTGTCAAATGGGTCAAGCCACTACTTACAATCTCCACCTTGGAACAAGTATCGGGTCAATCACTTATAACTCAAGGATAATGGTGGGGAACATCATAGCCTATCCTGAACTTGTTCCAATACTAAGTAGGAAACAAGAACGGGAGGAAAAGAAAGCAAACACAAAGTAAACACGGAAGCAACCAAATCTAACTCATTCTAACACAAAGTAAGAATAAGAGAGACACCACGACAAACACCAAGTAAGTCGATGATTTTTCAAGGCAATAACAATAATGCACTAGCACGAATTATATTTCACATCAAAATAACTCACAAAAAAAAAAAAAAAAAACCCTAAGAAGACACACCTAACTGGCCTCGGTACAAAAGTGTTGTTTTCTCGATGAATATACGCAGCACAATCGAAAACTCTAAAATTTTGGAAAACAACTTCTCCCCCGAAAAACATAGCCTCGGGACATCTACTATTAGGTGAGATATGAGACCTATTAATGACATAGGCGGCACACACACCTGCCTCTCCCCAAAAACATTTGGAGAGTCCCGACGTGGCAAGCATGACCCTTCCACGCCTTAATAAAGTCTGAATCATACGCTCCGTAACCTCATTCTGTTGAGGGCTACAAGGGATAGATTTTTAACGATCAATCTCACTCTCAGCACAAAATCTCTCAAACTCACAGTTGTAAAACTCGAACCCACTATTCATCCTAAGCTTTTTAATTTTCATACCGGTTAGATTTTCAATTAAAATCTTCCAAGTTTTAAATTTTCCAAAAACATCAGTTTGCTCTTTCAATAAAACTACTCAGACTTTTCGTGAGAAGTCATCAACAATAGATAGAAAGAACATATTCCTACCATGAATGGGTAACAAAGGACCCCATAGATCCACATGGATCAACTCAAAGGGAATTTTTTTATAGAGTATTTTTCTAGGGAGGGAGGTGGAAAACTAACCATATGATGTCTAAGGCTTTTATCCATCAAATTTGTTATATCACTCTTAACGGCATTTGCATGATTCTCAATAAAAGACACATGACAACACAGAACAATATGACTGGTTCGAGAGTTGGAAGATTCAAGCAAGGATGATCAAGCATGAAGAGTTCGTGATTGAATGAAATATCAAGTGTCAAAGAAATCAAATGAAGTCCTTTAAATGCGTAGAGTATGATTGGAAGATTCAAGAGTTCTATACAAACTTAATTCTGTAGACACCCCAAATTCGTACCCCTATTTTATACTGTCCAATAAATATTGCAAAATGGACTACTAATTATCTCTTGTATGTTTCAGGAATAAAGATACGAAGAAAAGATAAATAAAACAAAAAGAAATGAAAAAGAAACAAAAAAAAGAAACAAAGAAAAAAGAAAAGAAGAAACAAAAAAAAACCAAAAAAAGAAAGAAAATCGAAAAGCAAAAGAAAAAAAGAGAAATCAAAAAGAAAAACGAAAAAAAAAGGAAAAACAAAAAGAAAAGAAAAGTGGGTCAGCCGCCCCCCTTATTTCTCCCTCCAGCCGGTTCCCCTTCACCATACCTTCCCCACTAAGTTAATCCTACCTATATATACTCCCTCAATACCACGATCTCTCTCCCTCACAATCACTCCAAAGGCCCACTTACTCCCTCATTTCTCTAATAACCCCTCACTCTCACAATCCCTCTCTCTCATTTTTCCCTCACTCCACACTCTCCGGCCCCTCACTCTCTCAATTAATCACCACTCCAGCCGTCATAAACCAACAGCCGCACACCCACATACATATACTCCCTCCACCCGTCTCCCTCTCTCTACCCGCACACACACACAGCGCACACACACACAATAAATACATAAACACGCACACACAAAAATACACATAAATATATACCCTGCCGTTACTCTGCCCGAGTAACGAGTTAAAAAAGTCAAAACTTAAGTCTAGGTTCCGCCCAACTGAAAAGGCCAAAACCTACCCAAATAAAGGCGCCACTCGCCTCGAGTTGACTAGCCCCAGCCTCAAAACCTCAATCAAATCCAGTTCAAATCCAGTTCAATTCCAGTCCAGTTCAATTCAAAACAAAAAAAGACTCCCTCTCCCGCAGAGGACAGAGCAAGCACACCATCGCTCTAAAAGGTAATACCTTTAAGGGCGTATTTTTATTTCGTTTGTATTTTTTTCCTTTTATTTATTTTCAAAAAGTTGTATTTTAAATCCGGCACAATGTAGCCAATATAAGCCGTTGTGCTGCCCGGATTAGATTAGGAAAAATTATGTAAAAGAGCCATTATTATGGCCAAATATTCTTAAATGTGTTTGTAATTATTGGAAGGAGGCGGTGCGAGTCCAGAATAATGTAGCCACGAATGTATCGTTTAATTTTCCCTTGTCAAAATAAGACCTTATTTATTTGCTAGATTAATATAACAATGAGCATATTTCAGCCAAAAACGCTTTGAGAACGAAAGGGCGAGTTGGGTGCCTAGCACCTTCCCAACTCGTAACTTAGCCCCCGAACCCGTTTTCTAAAATCTCTGGTTTTCTCTTCTGGTTTTCCTTTATTTTTGCCTTAAAATAAAGGTGGCGACTCTAAAACTTTCGGATCCAGTGGGGCCACGCAACATTCCCTCTTTGCACTTCTCGTTCTCCCAAAAAAGGGAGATACGGGAATGGAGGGGTGATGTATTCCCATATCCTGGTATCCCCTAAACAAGGGATAACTTGATGCGGGAAACCCATAGCTCCCATAGCGATCTGATTGGGCCATAAGGTCATTTTAATAAATCCATAAGTGGGGCGTCGCAATATCTTTTCTTGCACTTCTATTATCCCCGACGTAAAAAAAGGGAGAATGAGAATGGAAAGGTAATGCATTCCCATATCCTGTTATCCACGAAATAAGGGATAACCTGACATGAGGAAGCCTTTAGTTCCCATTTTGGATACAAAATCCACTCAGGGCAACCGAGGCACATTCCAACGTGCTAATATAGACAAAGACTCCTCTCGCACTTTGGATTTCGTCTTCCCTAAACAAGGGAGGGTGGAGCGAGCGGTGGTGTCCCGCATCCGCACGTCGCGCACCCCTATCCAGGCGCGGGCGCGGCCGAACCTCACAATGGCGACTCTGGGAGTTGTTTTATTTTTAAATGGAGGGCTAGACTCATAAAATAAAACCTTTTTGGCTTTTCTTTGTTTTTGCCGCAATATGCTCGTTATATTAATTTACGCATTTCAATAAAGTGTTCCCATTACTACCGTGGCTATATTTGTGGATATGATCTTCCATCGGCGGCCCTCGTTCCGATATACATGTGCATGTTCGAGAGTATTAAAAAAAGTCAATCAAATCAAAAAAAAATCGAAAAAATATATAAAAAAAATTCGAAAAAATTTCAAAAAAAAATAAAAATAATATATATGTATATATATAAGGCGGTCTAAGTATATTGGCTGGAAACTCCATTGATACCCTTAAAGCATTCTGAATAGAGTGTGGTATCGTCGAGACATACAACGCACGCTGGCCGACCAAAAATTTTCAAACACTATATATATATATGATATATATGTAATGTTTCTTTTATTTCCAACAAAAAAAAACAAAAAAAGAGTCGGGCTTTACTTAGGCTCTATTCTCTTTCATTTATTTCTTTCAAGACATTTTTTCTTTTTCACTTTATTCTCAGAATCAGATATTTGTACATCTCAAAGATTAATTATGTCATTTTATTTTGGGGGCATAGGACCAAAATTTGTAATTAATAGGGATAGATAGTTTCCCCACTTTTCTTTCTATTTCTTAATGTGATGTGCTTGCTTGCTCGCGCTCAAACTAAACAAGCCGAGAAAATCCACACAAACAAAGAAGACAGGCCATAATCGTTTCTATTTTTTCTTACATATCGTAAAATAAATAAAGGCTTTATCGCTTAGATATTGCACACACGTGCACGCATGTAAATATATTCGAATCGTTACCCTACACCATGGCCACCTACCCCTCGCATAAGCCAACGTTAGAATGCATATAGTTTTTCAGGACACTTCACAGACCGACCGGTTTTTGCATTTTTGAATTGTGGGTCAGCCCCAGTCAAAAAAAAAATCAAATAAAAAAAAAAATATAAATATATATGTCAAAAAAAAAATGCGCAAGTCGAAAAAAATAATAATAATAATAATTGCGCACAAAAAAATATAAATATATACAATAAATAACAAACAGAGGCTGATTTATAATTCTCAGATGCTCGACCTAGACCATTTCGAATGGTGGATCCTGAAAAGAGTATAGGCCGGGACCACCCAAATTCCTGGGAGTCGAAAGGCAGGTGGAATACGTTGGTCCTATACTCTAGAGAAAGAATCCACTATTCCAGGAAAAGTCCTGAGACTGTCAAAATAAAGCAGGCGCTTATCCGGTCAATTGTAGGGAACATGAAAATAATAATAATAAAATATTAATAAAAAGGCACGCTGTACTCCAAGCCCATATAGCCTCCATCCAGCCTTCTGATACCTACCAAACCCCCCATTTTCCTCAGAAACCTGGCCCGAATTTGAAAAGGCAGAGACAATACTGGCCAATTGATACAGATCAGATTAAGGGCAGAATCAATACAGAAAATACAGATCCGAGCAGTTTGGCAACAGTTGAACAGTCCGCTACAGTCCCCAAAGAAGCATCAACCTTCCATGTTCCTTATCAAATCCAACCTCCCAACCAAACACCAACCCACCAAGCCAAAATCCTTATATTGTCCAAAGCCCAATAACCCAAGACCTCTATCCAACCCAATACCCATATCCAACTCAGAACCCTTATAATGCCCAAATTCCACCAACTCAAAATCCTTACCCTATCCAATATCCTTATCCAATCCAATATCCCTATCCAGCCCAAAACCCACAAATCCAATATCCTTATCCTACCCAAAACCCACCAATCCAATATCCATATCCAGCCCAATATCCATATCCAATCCAGTATCCCTATCCTGTCCAAAACCCACCACCAAAATCCCTACCTTCAACCGTAAAATAACCCAAATTTTCCTAAATCCATTAACATATACCAAAACCCAACTTTCCCGTCTGCCAAATTAGAGGCTGACATCGAAGATGTGAAAACCATGTTGCTTAAAGCTCTAAACCAGGAGTTTCTAATGAAAATTTGGGGACGCTTCCGGTATGATAGACGGGACACCGAAGGGCTCCCCTGAGTTTGGGTCTATTTCTAATAAACCTCTGCAGAACTAGTATATACTACGCCCACTTTTGACGCCCGCAGATCCGTGGACTACTTTGGATATATTACCCCTATTCCTTTCCCTAGCCTTACGGATTTGGTCATCTACCAATCCGATCCCTAAAATTGAGTACTCCTATTCCTTTCCCTAGCCTTACGGATTTGGTCATCTACCAATCCGCTCCCCACAATTGAGGATTTCAAACCCCAGGTCCTCAATAATGTAATTAACCCTGTACGATGTGCTTTTAATAATAATATGGATGTCTTTGCTTATTCCTTAGTTGCACCTAATTTAAAAGACGCATTAAATAATAATTGATAATGAGTCATTTAATAAAATGGACCCAAAAGATAAAAATTATCTCGCTTGAGCTTGCAAAGTCGGCCGAGTACCAGAACGAGCCACTCATCAAGAATATCAAGACCTGTCCACTATCAACCTCGGATAATGAAATCAAAGAAATCAAAATCGGCAGCTACCTCCAAGGTCCGTAAAGAAAGGCACTTATATCGATCTCCTAAAAGAGTTCGAGACATCTTTGCCTCGGTCCTACGAAGATATGCCCGCCTAGATCCCTATAGTCGAGCACCGGATTCCCACATACCCTGATGCTCGCCTGGGCCAAACAAAAGCTCCGCCGCATCAAGCCGTAATGGTCACTACAAGTCAAAGAAGAAATTATGAAACAAAGGCCAACTTCATCCCGTAGTTGAATACCCGACTGGCCGTCCAATATAGTGACTGCTCCTAAGCCCAACTGAAAGTCAAAACTGTAGACTTCCGCGACCTCAACAAAGCTGCCGCCCAAAGATGACTTCCTCCGCCCAACATTGACATTGTGGTAGATGCCGCCGCAGCCACAAAGTCCGATCCTTCGTCGACGGCATGCCGGGCTATAACCAAATCAAAATGGCAGCAGAAGACCAGAGAAGACTTCATTCACTACTCCGGGGACTTATCGTTATACCGTCATGCCATTTGGACTAAAGAATGCCGGAGCCACTTACCGTAGGTCGCCACCACCCTCTTCCATGACATGATCCACAAAGAGAGACGGAGGTCTATGTCGATGATATGATCGCATTCCAAATGACGCCTATGGTGCTCACATTAAAGATCTCCGTAAATTCTTCGAAAGACTCGTAAAGCACCGATGAAGCTTAACCCCACCAAATGCACATTCGGGTTACCAGAGGCAAAGTCCCGATTTCTAGTAATCGAACAAGGCATCGAGATCGAGCCAAGAAAAGTCAAAGCCATCCCGAAATGCCACGCCCAAAAACTCCCATCAAGTAAAGGCTTCCTAGGCCCAAGACATCACCTGCTTCATCGACGACTACAACCACCGCGAGCCCCTCTTTAAACTTCTCAAAAGAATACCGATCAAGTCTGGGACGCAAGTGCCGCCTAGCCTTCGAGAAAATAAAAGCCTACCTTACCAATCCCCCGTGCTAGCTCCACCTCATACCCATAAACCTCTCCTCATATACTTAACCGTCACACACATCGCAGGGGCTATGCTCGCCTCAGAGAGAGTTAAGATTCCTACATTGAAAACGCCATATATTTCATAAGTAGGAAGCTACAAGGAAGCGAGCTAAACTATTCGGACTAGAAAAAGTCGCACCCGCCTAGTCTGGGCCACTCGAGGCTCAAAACCTATCTCCAAGGAAGGTCCATCAAGCTCATATCCGTGATGGACCCTATCAAATACATCTTCTGAAGCCATCACCATCCACCAGACTAGCCAAGCTGTGGTCTTTTCTTCTAAATGAGTTTGACATAACCTATGCCACTCTCAAGTCTATCAAAGTGGAGCATCATTGCACCACTTAGCCGATCTACCTCTCAAGACCGAAGATGCAACCAATCGAGCCTGGTTTCTATTTAAGGTATCCCTGAAATCACCGACCAGACACCCCCGGCAAATGTTCTTTGACTGAGCCGCAAACAAAAGAGGCTTTGGCATAGGAATCTTGTTAATCGATCCCGCCGACTCTCATACTCCGCCGGCTATAAGGCCGAGTTCGAATGTTCAAATAATACAATGAGTATGAAGCCTCAGTATTGTCGGCTTAAGAAGCTCTCAAAAGGGGAGCTAAAGATCTCGGTCTACTGAGACTCCCGATTATAAATCAAGTCGAAGGAAGGTGGAAGACCCAGATCCTACCGCAACTCTATCATGCCAAGCTAATAACGCTTGCCGCCCGATTTGGTTCTATCTCGCTCCATTACCCGCCACGAGATAGAAATCAATTCGCCGATGCTCGCCACTGCATCACTAGTCCAGATTCCGCCGAAACTAAAGTCCACCATTCATAGTCGGGAAAGGTCACTCCCAAGATACCTGCTTCAAAATCAACGCAGCCTCGGCGCATCACGAGCCCCGGTATGCCGACATCTTAAATCGCCGTAAAAATCTTTATCCCCCGGGTTAGACAAAAGGGGAAGAGTCTCCCCGCGAAGACGGGCCTCCCAATTGCACTGGCCAGATAAGAGGCACTATCAAGGCCTCAACTTACTATGTGTCGATCAAAGCAAAGCCGAGCAAGTTATGGATCAACCGCATGGTGGTACCCGCGGGCCCCACATGAACGGCCATATGCTATCAAAGAAAGTCATTCGACAGGGTACTATCGAGTACGCCGAACCGATCAGATTCTGGTGCGACATTGCGACAAATGTCAACGCTAATCTACAAAGATGTGCCCCCACACGCCCTATACAACTCCACACCCGGCCCTTCTCAACATGGGTATCGACGCCATAGGCCAAATTCACCCGCGGATCTAATGGCCATGAATATGTCTTAGTAGCCGCCGACATTTCACAAAGTGGGTAAGCTTCTTCCTACAAGGTCTTAAATGCCGCCCGAAGGTATCCGAATTCATTAAGGCCAATATCATATACCGCTACGGGTACCTTTCGAGATCATCTCCGACAACGCTCTCATTTTGAAGGGGACGAACCGCCTCTGGACGGATGAGTTCAAAATCCGAGACACAAATCCTCCCCTACCGACCCACAAGCCTAATGGTGCCGCTTGAAGCACCAACAAAACTCTCGAGAACATCATCGAAAAATGGCCGATACAGAAGAGATCGCCGTAAAATTGCCACTAGCCCTCTGGGCTACCCGTCACCAAGACACCCACCGGGCTACCCCTACTCTTTAGCATATGGCATGGAAGCGGTACTACCAATAGGTGGAAGTTCCATCATTGAGAGTGATGATGGAAGCCGATATATCGTAAATTGATCGGGTCAAAGGGCGGTCCCTCGATTGATGAACGACGCCTCTAGCCTTGGAGCATACCCGGCATATCAAAGGCGACGCCCGAGCCTTCAACAAGAAAGTCAAAGGCCGAGATATTCAAGCCTGAGACCTTGTGCTGAGAAAACCCCTAGTTATGTTGATACTAGGGAAAATGGAAGTCACTGATGGGACCATACATCGTTAAGGAGATCCGGCCAGAGGTGCCGTGCTTTCACAAACCAAGACGAGAAGATCTTGTCCAAATTCTTTCAACCTCGACAAACTCAAAAGGTACTACGCCTCGAGCCATCCCCGATGTTTCCCTCTCCTAGACCGAAAACCCGAAAGGGCGGTCTAGGCAAAAATTAGGGCATAAAAAAATAATAAATAAATAAAAAAAAAGCTCGCTAGGCTGAAAACCCGAAAGGGCGGTCTAGGCAAAAATTAGAGCATATATAAAAAAAAAAAAAGCTCGCTAGGTTGAAAACCCGAAAGGGCGGCCTAGGCAAAAGTTAGAGCACAAAAAAAATGAAAATAAAAAAAAAAAAAGGAGAGGGAAAGCATTATTTGAAGCCATCAACTACCTCCTGGCCTTCCACACATCGAGACTCGACAAAAAGAGAAAACCACGACAAAGCAACTCACATTAAAACATTAAAATATAAATTTTACGGGTCCTAAGGTGCAACTTAGGAATACTTATTAAGACATTTATGTTATACATTACTTGCATTCGTACATATCTATATACTGCCTATACCCCCGTTGTTTTCCCCAGAAACTATCCTTCATTTGCCGCCTTAAGCCCTGAGAGCCCATCAATGTCTGTGGCACCCGCCCGGCCCGGCCCCATATACTTCTTCTCGCAAGGCTCGAAAGCTCGCCTCATCAGATGAGAAACACCGTAAGTATCCGCGCCTCTATTCATCATCTCTACGTTGCCATTGTCCCGCCGATGACTTGATCCCGATCATTCACCGCCGCCTGTCGATTATGAAGAAAATGCAGAATTGCGAGAATAGCCATATGTCAAGTATAGCCCTCGCAACAATTATATGGCCAAGCAAGGTGATCGGTTTCTCCTTTCCCCGCATATACTCATAAAAAAAAAGAGAGAGAAAAAAGAGAGAAGCCCGCTCGAGCCCGAAGGTATACCCCTTTAAAACTCATTTCTGAAATACAGCGTGTCGTTACCCATTAGGTCGGTATAGCTTTGCTTTGTGCGTGTGTTTTGAGTCTGCACGTGTTTTATTTCATTTTACATCATATAAAATTAGATCGCATTGTAAATATTTGTACGTGTTTTCAAACAAAAAAAAAAAAAAAAAAAAAACAAAAAAAAAAAAAAAAATCGGAGAAAGGGAAAATGTATGTACAAGAAGAGAAAAATTTTTTGTACATGCAACAAGGAAAATGCGGCGTAAGAAGAAATTTTCGATCAAGCTAGAAAATGGAGCAAAAGAAAACAACAAAGAAAGAAAAGATGACATCACCGATACCAAAAGATGCTACAAAGAGAAAAAAGGAAAGCTTCGCCAAGGTTAGAAGGAGCAACAAGAACAAATGCAAAGAAGATCAAGAAAATTTTCCAGCCTAAAGCCGAAACAAAGTGGGACAAGGGAAAAGACTTTCCAAATAAAATAAGGCCGAACAAATGATAAAAAGAAAAATCCCCAAACAGATCAAAAGAAAAAATCAAAAAAAAAAAGCAAGCAAGAATAAAATCCCACCAGCCGAACTACGCTTGGTCCGATTCCTTGAAAAGGATACGAGGCGCCTCAGGTCCGACCATCACAATCATAAAACGTAAAAAAAAAAAAGAAATTCCCCAAAGAAAGAGTGGCGTAAATGTCGACCGAATCCAGCCCACCCAAAGCAAAAAGGTAAGTCGCACAAGATTCCTACCCCGACTTTAGAATAATTTCCTTTTTAAAAAAAAAATTGTTTTATTTTCAAATAAAAGAAAACTCTTTTCAAAATGAGTTTTCAAAAACAAAAAAAAGAGGAATATTTCAAAAACACAAAAAAAAGAGGAATATTTCAAAACACAAAAAAGAGGAATATTTAAAAAAAAAAAAAAGAGGGAAGGAAAAAGAATGTTTTCCACTGCACAATTTTCGAAAATACTTGAAGAATGATCAATTCGTCGTGTTCGGCGACGGATCTTTAGTCAAGCACAATTTTCTCGATATCGAAAATTTTCGAAGTTATGTCTGAAACAAGACAAATGATCAAGGCCCGTACATACCTAGAAAGTTTTCTTAACACATTTCAATGCCAAGGTATTGACCTGTTGAAATTGTGGTAACAGATTTGCAATGCTCGGACAACGGATCTTTAGTCAAACACAATTTTCTCGATATTTGAAAGTTTTCGGATTATGTCCTGAAACAAGACAAATGATCAAGGCCCGACATAATTAGAAAATTTTTCTTAACACGCTTCAACTAGTTGAAAGGTGGTAACGTAAAAACATTCAAATCTTCATACCGTATTTGACAACGGTTTCGACCGAAGAATACGTTTTTTCGAAAACACAAAAATCTTTTCTCCATTGTAGTTTAAGGTTTTGGCCCGAACTACGCTTGGTCCGATTCCTTTGAAAAAGGATACGTGAGGCAGCCCTACATCAAGAGGTCCGACCATTGCAACATAAAAATATTTTCTTATCTCGAATTTGGGAGTCTATCTTATCAACGATGTTCGCTTACTTGGTAAGCTTCTCGTTACCCAGAACTCCATCGCTGAGGGGCTCAGACACCCCAAATTGCACTCTATTTTATATGTCCAATAAATATTGCAAAATAGACTACTAATTATCTTTGTATGTTTCAGAATAAAGATACAAGA
Source organism: Codonopsis lanceolata (assembly GCA_013146195.2). NCBI lineage: Eukaryota > Viridiplantae > Streptophyta > Magnoliopsida > Asterales > Campanulaceae > Codonopsis > Codonopsis lanceolata. The sequence continues at coordinate 45,674,702 of CM028384.1, read as the reverse complement.
AAAGATAAATAAAAAAAAAAGAAATAAAAAAAAGAAACAAAAAAAAACAAAGAAAAAAGAAAAGAAAAGAAACAAAAAAAGAAAAGAAAAAGAAAAGCAAAAGAAAAAAAAAAGCAAAAGAAACAAAACCGAAAAGAAAGTAAAAGCAAAAAAAAAAAAAAAAAAAGAAAAGAAAAAGCAGCCGCCAGTCGCCCCCACCCCCACTTTCCTTAACCCACTAAACAACCCTACCTATATATACTCCCTCTTTCTCTCTAATCACTCTCTTCTCCCTCATTTCTAATAACCCCCTCACTCTCACTCCTCTCTCTCTCCCTCACTCAAGAAGACGGCCCACTCTCCAAATTCCCCTCTCTCAATCAAAAAGCCTCCCTCGCCCACTCACCCATAAATACTCCCCAACTGACGCACACACATATACTCCCTTCATTTTCGGCAGTCGCACACACTCATTCACTTAATCCGCACAATATACCCTCTCACCCGCACACACACACAAATATATAAAAACGCACGCACAAAAATACACATAAATATACACCCTCGCCGTTACTCTCGCCTCGAAGAACGAGCCAAAAAGCCAAAACTTAAGTCTAGGTTCCGCCTAAAAAGGCCAAAACCTCCAAATAAAGTCCACTCGCCTCGAGTTGACTAGCCCCAGCCTCAAAACCTCAATCAAATCCAGTTCAAAATCCCAATTCCAGCCCTCAATTCAAAAAAAAAAGACTCCTCTCCCGCAGAGGACGAAGCACACCACTACGCTCTAAAAGGTAATACCTTTAAGGGCGTATTTTTATTTCATTTGTATTTTTTCTTTTATTTATTTTCAAAAGTTGTATTTTAAATCCGCACAATGTAGCCAATATAAGTAGTTGTCGCCTGATTAGATTAGAAAATATTTTGTAAAAGAGCCATTATAATGGCCAAATATTCTTAAATGTGTTTGTAATTATTGGAAGGAGGCCGAAGTCCAGAATAATGTAGCCACGAATGTATCTTAATTTTCCCTTGTCAAAATAAGACCTTATTTATTTGCTAGATTAATATAACAATGAGCATATTTCACCAAAAACGCTTTGAGATCGAAGGGCGAGTTGGGTGCCTAGCACCTTCCCAACTCGTAACTTAGCCCCCGAACCCGTTTTCAAAATCCCTGGTTTTCTTTTCTTGGTTTTCCTTTATTTTTGCCTTAAAATAAAGGTGGCGACTCTAAAAACTTTCAGATCCAAGGCCACGCAACATTCCTCTTTGCACTTTCCTCTTCTCCCAAAAAAAGGGAGATACTGAATGGAGGGTGATGTATTCCCATATCCTGGTATCCCCTAAACAAGGGATAACTTGATGCGGAAACCCATAGCTCCCATAGCGATCCGATTGGGCCATAAGGCCATTTTAATAAATCCATAAGTGGGGGCGTCGCAATATCTTTTTCTTGCACTTCTATTATCCCCCATGAAAAAGGGAGAATGAGAATGGAAAGGTAATGCATTCCCATATCCCGTTATCCACCTAAATAAGGGATAACCTGACATGAGGAAACCCTTAGTTCCCATTTTGGATACAAAATCCACTCAAGGCAACCGAGGCACATTCCAACGTGCTAATATAGACAGCACTCCTCTCGCACTTTGGATTTCGTCTTCCCCTAAACAAGGGAGGGTGGAACGAGAGCAGTGGTGTCCCGTGATCGGCAAGACCCCTAAACATGGCTGGCGCACCTAGAACCTCACATAAACACCACAATCAACAAGAATTGAATGAACATATATAAGAATCAAAACATAAATTCGATACAAGTTACCTCCCACCTCCTAGATTATGGATGATTTAGTTCATCATAGACAATGAACATCACATGGAGATGAACGGATACATGATTTGATCTTCAATACTCGTAATTACACAATCTAACTATGCTTTAGAATCTAAAAACTATCTAAAATCTACCTAAGACTGCTTCCAACCGTTTTTCTCTATCTTGCTCTCGGCATCCATCTTCAATATATACTCGGGAGTTGTAATCCAATCGAATCTTTATGTGAAAACACGAAAATATCGCATTCTGACCACCTTGCGGTCGCAAGGTGTTGGAGTACCTTGCGTCCGCAAAGTCTCCAGCAAAGGTTATTAATCGGCCTTGATTTTGCGCTTCTCATCCATCGCTTACCTTGCGGCCGCAAGTTCGAGGTACCTTGCGTCCGCAAAGTCTCCGTGATCCGAGGTTTCGTTTTCTTCTTCATTTTTCCTCTTTGGCCCTTCTTGGAATTTGCACATAAAACCTTGGAGTTTGGCATATTTTCACTAATAACCCTGAAATTTACAAAACTCACCAAAAACATATATTAGTAGCCAAAAGCCTCGTGAAATAGCAGAATTTAAGTCATAGAAGCATATAGAATCGACGTATAAAATACATCGATCAAATACCACCAAACTTAAACTTTGCTCGTCCACGAGTAAATAATACTTATAAATACAAAAGCATATAAATAACAAAATGAAAATCTTTTTGGAGGGTGACACTATTTACACTCCTCTATAAACTCACAAACTCAAGGAGACTCTTTCGAGTGACTCGACTAAGCAGATAAATACAAAAACTACTAAATACAAAAGCCGATAAAAATTAAACTAAAAATAAAACAAAAATCTTTTTGGCTTCAACTTCAAGTTATACAAGTATGGCATGCAAAGCAATCTCAGTTCGATGCTCACCACATATATGCAGGCTTAGACACATAAAACCACTGATCTTTTCTTCAAACTGCTACTGCTTTTTAATTTCTCTGTGTGTGTGATCACCAGTCTTAGAGAATATCTTAACTAAAACAGTTTTATTAAGCTAAACACCACATTCATATGAAAATCAAAGTTTAAAAGAAAATCATGCATTAAGAAATATGAGATCTACTATCCAAACCCGGTCAGTTACAGACAGAAAGGTCCCAAGGATTTCAAAGACTTATACATCCATCCCATGCACTTCTATGTATGGCATACAATGCTCTCCTATCCCAATGACTTGTAATAGCTAAGATTATGCTAACACAGTGAGTTTTAGGGCGAATAATAGTGAACATGAAGTGTGTGATCAATTTCATATGACTCACTTGACAGTTAAAACAACATAAGCATTGGCAAGAAGATCATTAGGTCTTTATTTAGCTTGTAATGTAAGGCCAATTTGTTGGGGGATATGATGGAAAGGAATTGGAATTCAAAGTGAGAGAGTAAGACTATCCTTTATCCCTCATACTTCCAAGCAAAAGGAAATTTTCCCTATTTAGGCTAGGACCTGCAAAGACCACAAGTGGAGGGTGCTTTTCACTTTTCGCTTTTCTCCCCCCCGAAACTTGTTTTGGGCATTATATACTTCTAAAAATATCACATCATTCTTATCAGCATGATTTTTCTAACATATTTTCTCTTGAAAGTTATGCTTCCATTTGAATCTTTGTTATACTCTTCTTCTTCCGTTTCATTTTCGTCGATACATATATATATTTTTTTCGACAACGGAAAGAATAAGTCTTCCGAAAAATAGTCTAACTGAAAAGAACTGGTCTTCCAAAAATCAATTTCCCACCCACATCCTACTCTCTCAAAGGGTAGGCTAAAAGTGTATAGGCTTTTAGGGTTAAGTTAATGTGGGTAATAGAAACGATGGCGAATGGGGGTTTAATAGTGTGCTTAGCACACTCCATTCTTTTTCATTAGGCTCAATGGGGACACTAGGGATATTTTTAGTATAGGTCAGGGAATATTTAGGCTCTAACGATCCAAAGATGGCCTAAGTCATTTCTTAATGCCAAATGCTCATGTAGTTTTTAAAGCAAGTAAGACACACAAAATATCATATCAACTATGGGAATTGTGGGTTGAATGTTTAGCATCACTGGATTTCACATAAGCATTCGCTAAGACAGATGGTAGGGACAATTGAGACTAACATGCAGACACGGTTCGAAAGTGTGCTTGAGATATATAAATGATAAAAATCCAAGGGATCTAACTAAAATGCAATTGACCCTAAGTCACAATTTAATGCAACAATTATGGTCGAATGGTTATGCATCATATTCTTGTGCATATCTAGTTGTAATGAAGTGGGTGCTATAAACTTTATAAAACTATTCTAATCAATCCATAATTATGACTGGTGTGAGTGCATGAAGAATTTGGAGAAAAGTAAAAGTTTCGCAAAATCAAGTAAATACCAGAGGGATCTATGGACTAGCTACGCAGTTCATTGTATTAACTCCTCATCGACTACGACTAGCATTACCACACCTAAACTTGAGGATGAAAATTTTGAAATATTTTATTTATTTATTATTATTATTATTTTGATTTTGATTTTTAAATTTATTTTTATAAAGAAAATTGGAGAAGATGACGATGACACTTTTGATGATGGGTCCCCACAAGAGGAACCCACGAGCATCCAATGTGAGTGTATTCTGGTCAAGGCAACACCTTTGAAAATAAGAAAAAATTAAAAACAGGAAAATAGGATGAAGAGTTAAATGGTCATCAAGAAAAGAAATTTTTCTTCACCCTAGAAACATAGCCCAACTCCATTCCTCCTTAGGTTAGGACCTGCTAAGACTCTACGCTTAGAATCTCCCCCCCCCCCCAAACTTAATTTCTATTTTGTCCTCAAAATTGAGGAACATATTAAAGGATTGATGGGGCAGGACAAATATCAAAAGGACATAGCAGGTCCATCTAACAAAAGAGGATGGAACTTGGGCCTCGACTCACGGTGAGTCGGGCGGAAATAACGAATGAGGACGAAACTCGGGGATCGTGCCAGGAGGCAACCCATAATAAGTGGAGACATTTTGTCCCACTATTTTAAACCACCCAAATAGCCGCTCTTGGTCGGCACGAATTTGTGCCAACTATTGAGTTGCCATTTGGGCTTCTAGGGAAACCTCTTCTAGCCTATTGGAGATCCCTACGAGCGGGTCCTCCTCCTCCTCTTCGGGTTCCTCACCGTGAGGAACCCTCACTCTCGGCTGCTGCTGGTGCTCAAACAAAATGGCCCTAGTAATGGCCGGACCAGCCTTAAGCCTCGCCGCGTGTCTGGGCCATCTCACGCCTGCCCTCCTACACAACTCACTGATCAAATGCGGGAACGTGAACCCCGCATTTGTGGCACCTCTAATAAGGGTCTTGATTTGGTCGTTGATCAAACGGCCAATCCAGAACACCAGGGACATAATGGTGTAGGTCAAGACAACCCTCTCCCAAGTCACCGTATGTTGGTGACTGGAGGGCAAGAGACGACCACAAACAAATTTGAACATGGGCTTGGCCGTGTTCAGAAGGAAGGACTCCTCCATGGTGCGTGGACCGAAGGGTGGATTACGATTATAAGTCCACACAACACCAGAGAGGGTGATGGTCGCATTGACCACCTCGACAGGGATAGGGGAATGGAGGTGTGTGCTAAAATTATCGGCACCAACCGCAAAGTTGGAGGTGCCGAAATATTCGTTAATGCTTTGGGGCGAAAAGTCTACTAAAACGCCCCTAACACTAACGGTGTCTAATACACCCCCATCTATGCCAATGCTGCCATTAGCATAGAACTCTCGAACAATAGGCACCACGACTGCCTTTTTCGGAGAGTCGATCAAACGCCCCCACCTACGGGCCGTAAAATTTGGACGGAGGCCAAATTCTTCAGCCTTGAATCCCCTCTCGGGAACCAAGGACTTGGAGAGTTTGGCCGCATATTTTTTGAGGCCTCATGGGATACAAATCGGGTGTGGTCAAAATTATGTTCCTCCTCCTGAACAGGGCGGAGGACGAAGCACCGGTATTTCTACGCTTTCTAAACATTTTGTTTGAATAAAAATTAAAAACTAAAGATTTAACAGTTAAAATAAGTTTTTAGAATTTTTTAAAATTAAAAATAAATTCTAAAGCATGCAAAATTTTATCTACATGAAAAAAATATCTAACACCCTAGCATGCAAGAATTTCGACGTAGAAATTAAAGATAGGGGTTAGGATTACTTGTTTGCAACCTTAGATGGAGAGAGTAGCCGGAATGTGAGCGGCGTCGGAAAAGATGGTGTTGTCTTCCTCTTTCTTCAAAGCTTCCTCAAACTTCCATGGAGTGAAATGGAGTTGGTGGAAGAGGTGTAGAAGATGAAGAGTTTAAAGAGGGAGGAGATCTTTAGGATTAGTGCCGGAAGGATTCGCCAGGATTCTTGAAGAGGGAGGCGGTTGCTGCTGTTTTGCTGAAGGAGGGAGAGAGTTCTGGTGATTTCTGAAATGAGGCTCGGCACTGTCTTAAATAAGGGGACCTTGCGGTCGCAAGGTCTGCCACACCTTGCGACCGCAAGGTGGGCAGTCAAACCGTTTGATATTTCGCTGATTCCCCATGTTCTGACGGTACGATGCACGATATTCGCATTTACTGAGGACCTTGCGGTCGCAAGGTCCCTCACACCTTGCGTCCGCAAGGTGTCTAGAACTGTCCAACTTGTTTTCTTTTTAATTCTTTTCAATAGTTTTGCAGTTTAGCCCTTCCGTTAACTTCCGTTATGTTTCATACTTTCCTGTATTGCAAAAACTTAACAAAAACTCTAAACTAAAAATATTAGTAACATATAAATACAACACTAAGATGTTTTTCTCCCCCAAACTTGAATTTTGGCATATTTAATTTAAAAATTAAATGTCCCAAAATATAAATTTAACGGAGAATAGCATATTTAAACTAACTATAAAATAAATAACATTCAAAATAGTGGGTTGCCTCCCACTTAGCGCCTTTGTTTAACGTCTTTGGCTCGACCAAACTGCAAGCCTAATCCCGGGGTGGTTCATTGTCAGCCAAACGAATTAACTCAATTGTTCGTTCAACTGACATCGGCTCTAGATATGGCTTGAGTCGGTGTCCATTAACTTTAAAATTTTCATTATTTTTAGGATTTTGAATACCAACAGCTTCATGAGGATAGATTCGTACAATTATAAAGGGACCAGACTATTTGGATTTTAACTTTCCGTGGAATAACCTTAGTCTAGAATTAAAAAGTAACACTTTCATCCCTGGATGAAACATTTTGTTGGCTATCCCCATGTCATGATATTTCTTGGTCTTTTCTTTATATGTTTTCGCATTCTCATACGAATTCAACCTATGTTCTTCAAATTCATTAAATTGAAATAATATTTCCTCTCCAGCTAGAGTTAAATATAAGTTTAATTCTTTTTATTGCTCGATTTCAACTGGTAAATGGCAGGCTTTGCCATATACCATTCTATATGGACTCATTCCTATGGGGGTTTTAAAAGCTGTTCGGTATGCCCATAAAGCATCCTTAAGTTTAGATTATCAATCTTTACGATTTGGCCTAACAGCCTTTTCTAATACTGCTTTTATTTGTCTATTGCTAACTTTTACTTGGCCAGATGTTTGAGTATGATAAGGTGTAGCTAACTTGTGAGTTACACCATGTTTCCTAAGAACCTTATTCAACAACTTATTGGTAAAATGAGTTCCTTGGTCACTTATTATGGCCTTAGGTACTCCATATCTAGCAAACAAATCTTCTACAAATTTAACCACTGTTTTATCATCATTAGTCTTGGTTGCTACTGCTTCAATCCATTTAGATACGTAATCAACTGCTACTAAAGTATATTCACAATTATTTGATACTGGAAAAGGACCCATGAAATCAATGCCCCAAACATCAAAGATTTCAACAACCAAATTAATATGCAAGGGCATCTCGTTTCTCTTTCCTCTTCCACTTGTTCTTTGACAATTATCACATGTTCTATAAAACAATTCACAATCTCTAAAAACAATAGGCCAATATAAACCCGATTGCAAAATTTTTCTAACAGTTTTGTTTCCACTAAAATGACCTCCACAAGAGTATCCATGGCAGAATTCCATAATACCTTGTTGGTCTTTTTCTGGAATACATCTCCTTTATTAAAGAATCTGAACAAATTTTATATAAATGAGGTGCTTCCTAAAAATAATTTTTTGTTTCAGGCAAAAATTTCTTCTTTTCATAATGATCAAAATCAGGATTAATGATATCAGACACATAGTAATTAACAAAGCCAACATACCAAGGGTCTGAATCTTTACTAGCTAAAAGTTGCTCATCAGGAAAATCATCATTTATGGGAACAGGATTGTAAGACCCCGAACCTTCGTGTATTTGACTTTCTCGTGTTGCATGCTTTGTTATTAATGCGTCGAGTGTTTATCTTAACATGATAGCACCTTAATAAGTCTCATGGGAGTCTTAGTACTTTGCATCTAAGGTTTATAATGTTCATCTTCGTTGTTGTGTGCTTGGTTGGAAGTTTAGAAGCTTCGTTGCTTCGGTTGTGTTTTGAGGTTGTTCTTCTTTACTTGTATTGCCTTCTTTTCGTCTCGAGAGAAGTTCGGTTGAGTTCCAGGCCTTTTATACAAGCCATAACCTTGTCTAAACAAGCCTTATACATGTTGAACTTATCCTAGATTAAGTTGGGTTTGATTCGTGTTTGATTCGTTGACCAACATATCACTTCACAGATTCAGTCCTATTTTTGAGCGAACTTTGGGAAAATTCTGGTACCAATCTACTAAAGAGAATTTTCTAAATATTTAGTATGTTTTACCTACATATGTTAGGATACTCCCTGTAAAATATGGTATTTTTCCAAGGTGTATAAGTACCTCATTTAGGTCTTGACTTACGGCTGTGCCAGAATTCTGTTTTCAGGAAATCAGCTTCTGTACTTGAACTTGTAGTAGCCATATTTTGATGAATATAAGTCCAAATTGAGTAATTTAAAAGGCTAAACTATATTTTAAAGAGTCTAGTTTCATAAAAATCAATAATAAACTCATTTGAAGGTGTGAATTATTTATGGTAGATTTTACAAGATTGACTGTCTGTTTTCCAGAATCTGGTTTTGTGAGTTTTGAGTGGGTTTTGGCTATTGACCCTTGAGCCCTTGCCCCTTGGACGACCTTGGTGACTCAAAGCCCTCTTTGTTGACTCTTCAACAACCCTTTTGAGCCCTTTGATCATTCCTTATCAATGGTCACCCTTCCTTGGCCAATTAGAAGCAAGTTAATCACCATCACATGGATTGGGGGTTTGAGAGGAAGTATATAAACTTAAATTCAGCCAAGATCAGCCATTTTTGATCAAGAACAAACCAGAGATTCAGAGCTCCTTCACCATTTTCGTCCATTTCAAGAACACAAACTTGAGAGACCATTTCCCGGAGATCCGGTGGTCCGATCGGTGAACCGAGACCGCCAAATCGAAGGCCTCAACCTCCTCTACAAAAATCCTTGCTTTGATCACCCATTCATCCATTAATCTTAGGATTAAGGTACGTTGAGAAATCCCTGAGATTTTCATGTTCAATAAAGTAACATGACCCATTCATTATAGTTGTTCTATTGATGATTATGAACATCTTTTGTGAAGACAAAACCTCCAATTCAACATATAAAATATGTGTATGATTTTATGAAATCTCTATGAAGTTATGATTTTGACATTTTGTAAATCATGAATGTTGTTTGTAATAAGCTTGGGAATAACTCTTGTGAAAGAATTCGGTTCAATTCAAGGTTTAACAAAATCATCGAAACTAGGGTTTGAAACTCGGGATTGTGTTTAAGGCTAGTTTAAGATCATGAACGGCCTAGTTATCGAGTTCTAAATGAAAGGAGAACTTAGGAAAGGGCAATGTGATGCATATGGTATCAATGCTCTATTTGGTTGAATTTTAGTAAAACTCACCGGAGTTGAGATTAGGGAGTTATTGAACAATACCGACTCCACATTCAATCCCTACGACGTTTGTAGTGTGTTGGACTAATATATTAGCTTACGTAACTTTGGGATGAATTGAAGGGCATGTTTGATATGAGTGATTATAAGACTCAATCGAGTTCTTATGTGGTTTATGTGATTGTGTGAAGCAAATGCACAATTGAGAGCATGTTGTAGAATGATGTATCTACTTGACAGGTTGAATTCGCTCTTGTGCATTGCATATAAGTCCAGCTGGCATTACTTGAGTTTTCATGATGATGGTGGGACGATGCATTGCCTTCACGAATTATGGGATTCGTGATTGTAATGTATCGCCGTGCCGGATTCGGGTTTCACACACACCTCCACTGCTAGCTACAGTGGGGAAGTAACCCCCTCTGTCGTAACCAATTGAGCACATTGGCTAGTGCTATTTTCCTGAGTAGAGAGCTCAGACCCGAGAAGAGAGCTCGGTACTTTGATACCTGAACACGGGTATCACTGGCACGATATGATTAACAGTTGTGATTGCAGGAGCAATACGACGAAAGAGATTTGGTATCTTCTCTATCCTTTATGTGGCTTACTATGGGCACTTATGTGATAACAAAGTGTTAGTTGAACATGAGATCTTATTGACCATGTTTTTATTGGATGATGATATTTGAGAGATTTGATATGTATATATAGATATATGCATACTTGTATATGAGATATATATGAAAGACTTGATGTGTATATATATAGATATGCACACTTATGCATGATAATTTTATGGGAGATTTGATATGTATATTTAGAGATATACATACACTGATATAGGTGTATATATATAAACACGCACCCTTACACGTGGTAACAGTGTGAATAGCTGGATTTGTATATATAATGATATGTATACTTGCATATGATGTCTTGTGGGAACTACCTTCTAATTCATTTGATTTGTGTGTGAACAGGGAATTACACCCTGGTTCATTTGGACGGTTTAGTAAGTAAGAAGGAGTGGATATCTTGTGGAGTATCGAAACGATACGACGCCTCTTCACGAGTTTTTCTGTCATATATTAAATGACACCCTGGTTATGTTTATGTTACATAATTATATGTTGCATATATATTGTAGTAGCGTACTGGGTCATTATGACTCATCTCGTACTTGTTTTTAGTTGCGAATCGATAACCGAGGTCGAGTAGATCGTGATCGTAGCAGGCGCAATGGTCGATAGATCGAGGTTAGATCGTGTGGTTCGTGCTTGTAGCAACTTTCCCGAGTAGCGACTTGTGGAGTCTTGTTTCTTTTTAGCATTGTCATTGATTTCATGTACTTTGCTATTCTTGTGAGATCGACATTTTGTAAAGTTATTTAGACTTTACAGTCGGGTAGAATACTTGGGTATTTGTATTGGTTATTTCTTGGGCCGACGTTTTGTGTCGTGCCCTGTTTGTGGTTTTAGTATTTATTTCAGTTGTCTCCCGGGCACGCAGTAGCTTTGGGGGAATTTCCTTATTCTAGTTTTTATAGTTGTTGGTTGACCCCGGTATGCTTTAGCCGTTGGGTAATTGTTATATCAGGTTGGATCTTTGTTGAAACGCCGGCCTGGAGTGCCGATGGTTTGATTAGCATCTGCATTGTTGCGGCACGCGAGTTTTGTTTTTCCTCCTTTGAGAGATAATGTCTCTCTTGGTTTCATTGTCGTTGGTTTCGAGCTTCATAGCTTGGGACTTCTTTCTTATATTGCTTCCACTGATTCGATTTTTGAAATAACGTATTTTAGTGCGGTGTTGTGTTCATGTTTAGAGCGAGTTTGCTCAACTGTTTGACTAGCACTACTGTTTATCAAGTGTTTGTCCTCTTATTAAGTTAGTTCCAGCGACACGACCTTGGGATTTCGTGTTGGAATCCGGGTCGGGTCGTTACAGTTGGTATCAGAGCTTTATAGGTTAGCTATCGGCCAGGATAGGTTCCATGACCTAGGTGGGTTGGTTCTTTGTGTGAATCTTGACGTTGAGTGTTCTGTTTCGTGCCTTATTGGCAGATTCTTCGTGAACGAATACGACTTGGAGTACTAAGTTCGTTTGGTCTAGATTGCTGTGAATGAAGGTTTGTGTCTAGGAGTATTATATTTCTCCTATATTGCTTATGAGTTGCAGTTATACCAAGAGTGGGTGCTGCGTTTCAGTAGAGTTGTTGTTCCTTGTTCCATTTTTAGGAATCGGAGAAGCTAGATTGTCGGTCCCAAGGGTGATCGTCGTGTTAATCATTATGGCGAAAGTTCGTTGTAATACGTTTCGAGAGCGGAGTGGTTAAACCTCCCGTGGTACCTATTAGTATTTCATAGATTACTATACATGTGTAGATAGTTAGGGTAGTAATTAACCACCAGTCCTTGTATTACTTGTGTTGGGAATTTGAGAACTCTTTCCCGATGGTTGTGTTTGGGTATTTGGGGGACTACCTTGATCAAGGTGAAATTTCCTCATGATATGTTGGAACTTGGAGATTGGCCAGTAGGTGATCACGTGATGATTGGTTGGATTGGTTGTCGACCCGTATACGGTTTGACTTATAAGGATTGGCCGTATACTAGTTAGTAAGAATATGCTACCTAGTGACTCGTGAAATGTTGTATTGTCTCTTTATTAGTCTAATACATTGATAGTGTACTAGCCTTGTCTAATGTGTTTTATCTACCATTGATAGGTAGTTAATAGTATGAATATTCCATACTTGGTATACATACATAGTAAATTAATATGCTATGTTGCATGATGTTGATGCCATGCCTATATGTGCTTATTATTGCTATTGTTGAGACCGATATAAAGGATGTTGATATGTGATTCACGAACACCCCACATCCTTTACGATGAAAGCTTTTGAAGTCACTTCAGAGGGCCCCTGACTTGATTATCAAGAGGTCTTCGTCGGAGAACTAGAATGGTATAATATGAGATAGGAATTGACCGAACCCGTTACCAAACGGAATGTAATTGAAAATGGTATCTTGTTTTGCTTGTGCAAATATGTGCAACTTGTATATGGAGATCATGCTATGAATGAAATGAACTTGTGACTTGATCGAATAAGTTACACTGTGTTGAATGTCTTCCTTGTTGGGTGAATATGTGGTCTATAATGATGATTGACTACTTGATTATAGTGCAAGGGCGTTAGACCCTAGAGATTTGCGTGGTGACCAGAAAATTCTTGGTTGGGAAGTTAGTTAGTTTGGTGCAATTATTGCACATGCATGAATTACTTGATTAGTTGATAGAGAGGCATTTAAACCTTGATATCCACGTTTGTTGGAACTTTGTAAGCTTAGCTAATGTCTTTGAACTCCGTCAAGAGTCAAGATGACTTGATTTTGGAATTTATAGTAGTTGAGATTTGAGTATTTCTCCCCCTCGTGTTTTGAGGCATACCTAGACGGTCACCTCGACTTCATGTGCAGGCCAGAGTATTGAACTTTTGGTTGTTGTCGAGTTTTGAATTCGAGGACGAATTCTTTTAAGGTGGTGAGGATGTAAGACCCCGAACCTTCGTGTATTTGACTTTCTCGTGTTGCATGCTTTGTTGTTAATGCGTCGAGTGTTTATCTTAACATGATAGCACCTTAATAAGTCTCATGAGAGTCTTAGTACTTTGCATCTAAGGTTTATAATGTTCATCTTAGTTGTTGTGTGCTTGGTTGGAAGTTTAGAAGCTTCGTTGCTTCGGTTGTGTTTTGAGGTTGTTCTTCTTTACTTGTATTGCCTTCTTTTCGTCTCGAGAGAAGTTCGGTTGAGTTCCAGGCCTTGTATACAAGCCATAACCATGTCTAAACAAGCCTTATACATGTTGAACTTATCCTAGATTAAGTTGGGTTTGATTCGTGTTTGATTCGTTGACCAACATATCACTTCACAGATTCAGTCCTGTTTTTGGGCGAACTTCGGGAAAATTCTGGTACCAATCTACTAAAGAGAATTTTCTAAAAATTTAGTATGTTTTACCTACATATGTTAGGATACTCCCTGTAAAATATGGTATTTTTCCAAGGTGTATAAGTACCTCATTTAGGTCTTGACTTACGGCTGTGCCAGAATTCTGTTTTCAGGAAATCAGCTTCTGTACTTGAACTTGTAGTAGCCATATTTTGATGAATATAAGTCCAAATTGAGTAATTTAAAAGGCTAAACTATAGTTTAAAGAGTCTAGTTTCATAAAAATCAATAATCACCTCATTTGGAGGTGTGAGCTATTTATGGTCGATTTTACAAGATTGACTGTCTGTTTTCCAGAATCTGGTTTTGTGAGTTTTGAGTGGGTTTTGGCTATTGACCCTTGAGCCCTTGCCCCTTGGCCGACCTTGGTGACTCAAAGCCCTCTTTGTTGACTCTTCAACAACCCTTTTGAGCCCTTTGATCATTCCTTATCAATGGTCACCCTTCCTTGGCCAATTAGAAGCAAGATAATCACCATCACTTGGATTGGGGGTTTGAGGGGAAGTATATAAACTTAAATTCAGCCAAGATCAGCCATTTTTGATCAAGAACAAACCAGAGATTCAGAGCTCCTTCACCATTTTCGTCCATTTCAAGAACACCAACTTGAGAGACCATTTCCCGGAGATCCGGTGGTCCGATCGGCGAACCGAGACCGCCAAATCGAAGGCCTCAACCTCCTCTACAACAATCCTTGCTTTGATCACCCATTCATCCATTAATCTTAGGACTAAGGTACGTTGAGAAATCCCTGAGATTTTCATGTTCAATAAAGTAACATGACCCCTTCATTATAGTTGTTCTATTGATGATTATGAACATCTTTTGTGAAGACAAAACCTCCAATTCAACATATAAAATATGTGTATGATTTTATGAAATCTCTATGAAGTTATGATTTTGACATTTTGTAAAGCATGAATGTTGTTTGTAATAAGCTTGGGAATAACTCTTGTGAAAGAATTCGGTTCAATTCAAGGTTTAACAAAATCACCGAAACTAGGGTTTGAAACTCGGGATTGTGTTTAAGGCTAGTTTAAGATCATGAACGGCCTAGTTATCGAGTTCTAAATGAAAGGAGAACTTAGGAAAGGGCAATGTGATGCATATGGTATCAATGCTCTATTTGGTTGAATTTTAGTAAAACTCACCGGAGTTGAGATTAGGGAGTTATTGAACAATACCGACTCCACATTCAATCCCTACGACGTTTGTAGTGCGTTGGACTAATATATTAGCTTACGTGACTTTGGGATGGATTGAAGGGCATGTTTGATATGAGTGATTATAAGACTCAATCGAGTTCTTATGTGGTTTATGTGATTGTGTGAAGCAAATGCACAATTGAGAGCATGTTGTAGAATGATGTATCTACTTGACAGGTTGAATTCGCTCTTGTCGAATTCCTACTTGATTCTTTAATGAGTAAAAACACCTACTTGTTGAATAATGAATTTGAGGACTATTCTTTGAGAAGATTTGGATTGGGGCTTTCTTAGTACTCTATACATGGAGTCTACTTGTATAAGTCGCTAGGATGACCATGTTGTTATCTAAGACTCACCGGTATGGTTTGACCTTACGGGTTATTACCGCTCTAGTGTTGCTTAAGTCTTTGACTACCATCGACTTTTGTGTTATTGAATGAGTTACTACTCTAGGAAGAGTTTAGTAAATGGCTTCATGATCCGAGACTAACGGAGTAGTCTTGGATAGTACTTAATGGACTGATGGTTAAGTTGTGACTCTGTTGAATTTCATAGGTGAATATGGAATATTGTGTATATTTTATATTATGACTAAATGCATGATTTCCTACCTTGTCAAGAATTGATTCTTCTATGTGTTTCTATGATATGACTTATGAGCATATTGAATGTATTTGCCTTCGTGCCTGATCTGTTCTACAGTTAATGAATTGTGGTGAACTTGGATTCTACTATTAAGTGGAATTATGAATCAAAATTGAACTAAGCTTGATTTCACAATAATCAACTTGGGCTTCCCTTATATAATTGACTTGGGACTTGAACTAAGATTCCTAAATGGAATGAGAACCTTGCTATGCCTCAAACGAGAACATAGAAAAGAGTCTTGGAACACATATAGTGTTCAAACTCTATTTGGTTGGAATTGTAGTAAAGACTCAACGGAGTCGAGTTAAGGAACAATTGAACCTTACGAGGATCGTGGTGAGATCCTATGATAATTATATTCCATTTGACTTGATTACTAGCTTTTGGGACTTGAATCGAATAGAGTGAACAGCTTGACACTTATGATTTAGAGACTCAAATGAGCTCCTATTGTGGTTTTGTGATTATTGTAACAATGTGCATAATCGTATGAGTTTAGTAGATCATTATATCTACTTGAGAATTAGCAAGTAAACATCTACTTGTGCATTGCATATAAGTCCAGCTGGCATTACTTGAGTTTTCATGATGATGGTGGGACGATGCATTGCCTTCACGAATTATGGGATTCGTGATTGTAATGTATCGCCGTACCGGATTCGGGTTTCACACACACCTCCACTGCTAGCTACAGTGGGGAAGTAGCCCCTTTGTCGTAACCAATTGAGCACATTGGCTAGTGCTATTTTCTGAGAGAGCTCAGACCCGAGAAGAGAGCTCGGTACTTTGATACCTGAACACGGGTATCACTGGCACGATATGATTAACAGTTGTGATTGCAGGAGCAATACGACGAAAGAGATTTGGTATCTTCTCTATCCTTTATGTGGCTTACTATGGGCACTTATGTGATAACAAAGTGTTAGTTGAACATGAGATCTTATTGACCATGTTTGTATTGGTTGATGATATATGAGAGATTTGATATGTATATATAGATATATGCATACTTGTATATGAGATATATATGAAAGACTTGATGTGTATATATATAGATATGCACACTTATGCATGATGATTTTATGGGAGATTTGATATGTATATTTAGAGATATACATACTGATATAGGTGTATATATATAAACATGCACCCTTACACGTGGTAACAGTGTGAATAGCTTGATTCGTATATATAATGATATGTATACTTGCATATGATGTCTTGTGGGAACTACCTTCTAATTCATTTGATTTGTGTGTGAACAGGGAATTACACCCTGGTTCATTTGGACGGTTTAGTAAGTAAGAAGGAGTGGATATCTTGTGGAGTATCGAAACGATACGACGCCTCTTCACGGGTTTTTCTGTCATATATTAAATGACACCCTGGTTATGTTTATGTTACATAATTATATGTTGCATATATATTGTAGTAGCGCATCGGGTCATTATGACTCATCTCGCACTTGTTTTTAGTTGCAGAATCGATAGCCGCACCGAGGTCGAGTAGATCGTAGCAGTATGCGCTGGTCGATAGATCGAGGTTAGATCGTGTGGTTCGTGCTTGTAGCAGCCGACTTTCCCGAGTAGCAGCTTGTGGAGTCTTGTTCCTTTTTAGCATTGTCATTGATTTCATGTACTTTGCTATTCTTGTGAGATCGACATTTTGTAAAGTTATTTAGACTTTACAGTCGGGTAGAATACTTGGGTATTTGTATTGGTTATTTCTTGGGCCGACGTGTTGTGTCGTGCCCTGTTTGTGGTTTTAGTATTTATTTCAGTTGTCTCCCGGGCACGCAGTAGCTTTGGGGGAATTTCCTTATTCTAGTTTTTATAGTTGTTGGTTGACCCCGGTATGCTTTAGCCGTTGGGTAATTGTTATATCAGGTTGGTTCTTTGTTGAAACGCCGGCCTGGAGTGCCGATGGTTTGATTAGCGCTCGCATTGTTGCGCACGCGAGTTTTGTTTTTCCTCCTTTGAGAGATAATGTCTCTCTTGGTTTCATTGTCGTTGGTTTCGAGCTTCATAGCTTGGGACTTCTTTCTTATATTGCTTCCGCTGATTCGATTTTTGAAATATCGTATTTTAGTGCGGTGTTATGTTCATGTTTAGAGCGAGTATGCTCGACTGCTTGACTAGCACTACTGTTTATCAAGTGCTTGTCCTCTTATTAAGTTAGTTCCAGCGGCACGACCTTGGGATTTCGTGTTGGAATCCGGGTCGGGTCGTTACAGTTGGTATCAGAGCTTTATAGGTTAGCTATCGGCCATGATAGGTTCCATGGCCTAGGTGGGTTGGTTCTTTGTGTGAATCTTGACGTTGAGTGTTCTGTGCCTTATTGGCATATTCTTCGTGAACGAATACGACTTGGAGTACTAAGTTCGCTTGGTCTAGATTGCCGTGAGAATGAAGGTTTGTGTCTAGGAGTATTATATTTCTCCTATATTGCTTATGAGTTGCGCTTATACCAAGAGTGCGCAAGAGAGTTGTTGTTCCTTGTTCCATTTTTAGGAATCAGAGAAGCTAGATTGTCGGTCCCAAGGGTGATCGTCGTGTTAATCATTATGGCGAAAGTTCGTTGTAATACGTTTCGAGAGCGGAGTGGTTAAACCTCCCGTGGTACCTATTAGTATTTCATAGATTACTATACATGTGTAGATAGTTAGGGTAGTAATTAACCACCAGTCCTTGTATTACTTGTGTTGGGAATTTGAGAACTCTTTCCCGATGGTTGTGTTTGGGTATTTGGGGACTACCTTGATCAAGGTGAAATTTCCTCATGATATGTTGGAACTTGGAGATTGGCCAAGAGAGGTGATCACGTGATGATTGGTTGGATTGGTTGTCGAATTCGCATACGGTTTGACTTATAAGGATTGGCCGTATACTAGTTAGTAAGAATATGCTACCTAGTGACTCGTGAAATGTTGTATTGTCTCTTTATTAGTCTAATACATTGATAGTGTACTAGCCTTGTCTAATGTGTTTTATCTACCATTGATAGGTAGTTAATAGTATGAATATTCCATACTTGGTATACATACATAGTAAATTAATATGCTATGTTGCATGATGTTGATGCCATGCCTATATGTGCTTATTATTGCTATTGTTGAGACCGATATAAAGGATGTTGATATGTGATTCACGAACACCCCACATCCTTTACGACGAAAGCTTTTGAAGTCACTTCAGAGGGCCCCTGACTTGATTATCAAGAGGTCTTCGTCGGAGAACTAGAATGGTATAATATGAGATAGGAATTGATGAACCCCCGTTACCAAACGGAATGTAATTGAAAATGGTATCTTGTTTTGCTTGTGCAAATATGTGCAACTTGTATATGGAGATCATGCTATGAATGAAATGAACTTGTGACTTGATCGAATAAGTTACACTGTGTTGAATGTCTTCCTTGTTGGGTGAATATGTGGTCTATAATGATGATTGACTACTTGATTATAGTGCAAGGGCGTTAGACCCTAGAGATTTGCGTGGTGACCAAAATTCTTGGTTGGGAAGTTAGTTAGTTTGGTGCAATTATTGCACATGCATGAATTACTTGATTAGTTGATAGAGAGGCATTTAAACCTTGATATCCACGTTTGTTGGAACTTTGTAAGCTTAGCTAATGTCTTTGAACTCCGTCAAGAGTCAAGATGACTTGATTTTGGAATTTATAGTAGTTGAGATTTGAGTATTTCTCCCCCTCGTGTTTTGAGGCATACCTAGACGGTCACCTCGACTTCATGTGCAGGCCAGAGTATTGAACTTTTGGTTGTTGTCGAGTTTTGAATTCGAGGACGAATTCTTTTAAGGTGGTGAGGATGTAAGACCCCGAACCTTCGTGTATTTGACTTTCTCGTGTTGCATGCTTTGTTGTTAATGCGTCGAGTGTTTATCTTAACATGATAGCACCTTAATAAGTCTCATGAGAGTCTTAGTACTTTGCATCTAAGGTTTATAATGTTCATCTTAGTTGTTGTGTGCTTGGTTGGAAGTTTAGAAGCTTTCTGCTTCTATTGTGTTTTGAGGTTGTTCTTCTTTACTTGTATTGCCTTCTTTTCGTCTCGAGAGAAGTTCGGTTGAGTTCCAGGCCTTGTATACAAGCCATAACCTTGTCTAAACAAGCCTTATACATGTTGAACTTATCCTAGATTAAGTTGGGTTTGATTCGTGTTTGATTCGTTGACCAACATATCACTTCACAGATTCAGTCCTGTTTTTGGGCGAACTTTGGGAAAATTCTGGTACCAATCTACTAAAGAGAATTTTCTAAAAATTTAGTATGTTTTACCTACATATGTTAGGATACTCCCTGTAAAATATGGTATTTTTCCAAGGTGTATAAGTACCTCATTTAGGTCTTGACTTACGGCTGTGCCAGAATTCTGTTTTCAGGAAATCAGCTTCTGTACTTGAACTTGTAGTAGCCATATTTTGATGAATATAAGTCCAAATTGAGTAATTTAAAAGGCTAAACTATATTTTAAAGAGTCTAGTTTCATAAAAATCAATAATAACCTCATTTGGAGGTGTGAACTATTTATGGTCGATTTTACAAGATTGACTGTCTGTTTTCCAGAATCTGGTTTTGTGAGTTTTGAGTGGGTTTTGGCTATTGACCCTTGAGCCCTTGCCCCTTGGACGACCTTGGTGACTCAAAGCCCTCTTTGTTGACTCTTCAACAACCCTTTTGAGCCCTTTGATCATTCCTTATCAATGGTCACCCTTCCTTGGCCAATTAGAAGCAAGTTAATCACCATCACTTGGATTGGGGGTTTGAGAGGAAGTATATAAACTTAAATTCAGCCAAGATCAGCCATTTTTGATCAAGAACAAACCAGAGATTCAGAGCTCCTTCACCATTTTCGTCCATTTCAAGAACACAAATTTGAGAGACCATTTCCCGGAGATCCGGTGGTCCGATCGGCGAACCGAGACCGCCAAATCGAAGGCCTCAACCTCCTCTACAAAAATCCTTGCTTTGATCACCCATTCATCCCTTAATCTTAGGACTAAGGTACGTTGAGAAATCCCTGAGATTTTCATGTTCAATAAAGTAACATGACCCATTCATTATAGTTGTTCTATTGATGATTATGAACATCTTTTGTGAAGACA
The DNA here is from genome assembly GCA_013146195.2 of Codonopsis lanceolata. Lineage (NCBI taxonomy): Eukaryota > Viridiplantae > Streptophyta > Magnoliopsida > Asterales > Campanulaceae > Codonopsis > Codonopsis lanceolata. The sequence continues at coordinate 45,653,930 of CM028384.1, read as the reverse complement.
AAACCTCCAATTCAACATATAAAATATGTGTATGATTTTATGAAATCTCTATGAAGTTATGATTTTGACATTTTGTAAAACATGAATGTTGTTTGTAATAAGCTTTTTTTTTTTTTTTTTTTTTTTTTAGGGAAGCAGGGCGGCACCTGCGGGATTTTATTAAAATAGGAAAAAAATTACAAACTTGAGGGGACAACCAAATTTTACCCTTTAACGGGGACAGAGGAGCCTTACCTCGAAAAGGAAATACATCAAAACAAGACAATTAAGAAATACGAATATAAGGAGTTTGCCTAGCATCTAGAGAAAGCAAACCCCGCATAAAAGACGGGAAATCAGTGGAAGAGAGAAAATGACGATTAGACCCTGAGTCACAAGCAAGATTAGCCAAACTGTCAGCGACTTTGTTAAGCTTCTCGATAGCAATGGCTAAAGTGAACCGCTCTCTCTCAGCTTTGGATTCGGAATATGTGTCTAAACATATAGGTGTGTTCCCATGGATAAGAGATACCACTGCAAAGGCAATCATGAAGGACCTTGGAGTCTGACTCAATGATGACGTTAAAATAATCATGGGAGTAGAGCCAGCAAATACCATAGTAGAGCGTCCGAAGTTCTGCAACCATATTAGTGCAGGCCATAGGAACAAAGGAAAAGCAAAAATAAAGGCACTCGAAGAATCTCGAGAATGCCTCCACCACCACCATTGCCCGGATTGCCCCTGCTAGCCCCATCAACATTCAATTTCAAAAGACCAAGAGGAGGAAGCGCGGATAACAGTATTGGATTTTAATTTGTTTAGGGCGTTTGTAGGCGAAACTAGAAGCATTTTGGAGATCAGTAACCTTATAATTTGCTGAAACCAGGATATCCTTCAAATCTTGAGAAATGGAATTAATGATAGCCGAAATAGGGCGTCTGGAAGAATCAAAAAGAGCCTTGTTTCTAAACTTCCATAAGTGCCAGAGAATAATTGAAGGCAGAATGGCATACAGGATAGAGTTCTTGGACAGCCACCAGGTCAAACATTGTTCTTTGGATAGTGAGATGACGAAAAGGAATGCCAAGTCGACATTGTGATAATGAAGCCAAATTGCCTTAGTTGTTGGGTTCTGGAGAAAAACATGATCGAACGTTTCAAGATTACCCGATGCACAGCAAGAGCATTTTGAAGCAAGCAGGAAACCCTTAGACCATAAACCTTCATCAATAGGCAACCGTTTTCGAAAAAGCCTCCATAGGAAAACACTAATGTGTCGCGGCAAGTTCTTGTGCCAGATGTATTTAGAAGACATAGAAAAATGGCTAGGGGGGATAGAATGGTGATGGCCGAAGAAATGGAGAATTTCCCTCGCGAATCAAGGTCCCAGCAAGGGCGATCTTTGTCGGCACTGAGAGAGATGCATTGGGATTTGATGGAATTCCTAGATGTCAGCGGGAGATCAGAAGCAACGGCCTCGTTGAGAGAGGCATTGTTGAGGAATAAATCCCGGACCGAAACTAGTAAGCTCGCTGGAGGCTTAATAATATAAGAGTTATCGAGCCATATATCATGCCATATTGAGCAGTTTCCTTGACCCACAATCCATTTAATATGGGGTTCTGCCAGAGTTCTAGAGTGCATCATGCGGTTCCAAATGTGAGATCCTTTCTGGTTTGAAACGGAAGGATGAGCACGGGAACAATATTTAATATTGAGAAAAGTAGACCAGATATTATTTGAAGTGCGGAATCGCCACCAAAGCTTGAGGCCGATAGCTTTTATAGAATCAGAAATAGGAGTAATGCCAAGCCCCCATCATGGGGCGACAACAAGTCGCTAAGCAATCCAATGGCTTTTCTTATGACCATCTATATACCCCCAAAAGAAATTAGAGAACATTCGGTTCAGCAAGTTAATGACCGAAACTGGAGGATCCAAAGCAGCAAGTTGATACATAGCAATAGATTGAAGCACATGATTAATAAGGGTAATGCGGCCGGCTGGGTTGAGAAAAGATCCCATCCAAGAATCGATTTGATGTTGAAGCTTAAGAATCAGAGGATCAAACAGCTGCTTCTTTTTCCTACCAAAATAGATGGGGCAACCGAGATAAATAAAGGGAAGAGATCCCTCTTGGAAGCCAAGAATATTAGAGATTATTGGAGATCGACTGGGAGAATTAACAGGAGCAATATAAAAGGAACTCTTCGAACTGTTTATGCTCTGACCAGACATAGCTTCGTAAGAAGTTATAAGCTCTTTGTGAAGAAGAAGGGAGTTCTTACTGCCATTGCAAAAAATTATAATGTCATCGGCAAAAGCGAGGTGGGAGACAATGGGGCAGCCACTGATAGTAGAGTACACAACCTTAGAATCGCCAGATGAAGAAGGTCGATGCTTACCTTAAAACCTCTGCCATGATAATGAAAAGACTAGGAGAGATGGGGTCACCCTGACGAAGACCTTGAGAAGAAGGAAAGAATCCAACAGATTCACCGTTAAGGAGCACCGAGAACCAATTGTCTGATAATATTCTCCAGATTAAATCAATAAACACCTCATGGAAACCAAACTTTCGCAGCACCTTAATTAAGAAAAACCAGGAAACCCGATCAAAAGCCTTGGCCATGTCAAGTTTGAGAATGACGTTAGAACCTGAAACTTTTTTTCCAAGATGACATGTCATTTCTTGGGCAAGAAGAATGTTGTCATGAATGAGCCGGCCTTTTGTAAAAGCACTTTGATTATCCGAGATAATATGCGGCAAAATTGTGGAGAGCCTCGTTGAAAGAATCTTAGAAACGACCTTAGCGCAAAAATTGCATAGGCTAATAGGTCGAAGATCTTTGAACTGAGATGGAGAGAGGATCTTCGGAATAGTAACAATCAAAGTGCTAGACCAAGCTTTAGGGAAGTTGAACCCCGAAAAAAATTCAGCGATCGCATCACAGAAATCCTTACTAATGATCTCCCAACAAAAAGAGTAGAAATGACCGGTAAAACCATCGGGTCCAGCAGCACTACTTCCATCTAGAGCAAGAACAACCCGTTTAATTTCCATGATATTGGGAGGAGCGATAAGAGAGGAGTTCCAATCTTCAGTGATGAGACTAGGGATCACATCGAGATTAAAATCAGGACTATAAGCATCTGAGGAGAGTTGCTTGCTGAAATAACGAATAGCAGCATCCTTAATCTCTTGGTCATTAGAAAGCCAGGAACCATTTTCATCCTGGATTGAATGAATATGAAGACGCCGATGAGATTGAGAGACAGAGGCATGAAAGAGTTTGGAGTTTCCCTGACCTTCTTTAAGCCATTTCAGGCGAGATTTTTGACGCCAGTAACCTTCCTCCCGAGAAAGGTGCATACGAAGACGGGCCTGAGCCTCCATAAGATTTGCCCGATTAACATCAGAATTATTAAGATCATAAAGCAATTCCATTTCAAGAGCATCTTCCTCTGCCTGACGAAGATTGGTAAAGATATTTCCAAACTGGTCTTTGTTCCATAATTTGAGAGTAGCTTTAAGCTTCCGAAGTTTTTTGGCAAACTTGATCATAAGAGAGCCGATCTTTGGCAGATTCCACGAGTTCCGGACTAAATCACTGAAAGTTGGATGAGATGTCCAAACATTGAGGAAACGAAATATGGATGGCCTAACAGTAGCAGCTTGGGAGAAAGAGGCCAAGATAGGAGCGTGATTGGAGCACGTGCGATTAAGGTGCTTAATAAAAGTGGCTTGGAAATTATCCAACCAGTTAGCATTGCCAAGAACTCTATCAATACGTTCCATAATAGTAGCGTGGCCATCTTGTTTGTTCCACCATGTAAAGTCAGAGCCTGAGTAGCCCAAATCCGTGAGGCCAGAAGCTGAAATACAGGCTTGAAACTCCAGACCACCAATCCGATCCCAACCATTACCCCCAGATTTTTCAGAAGGATTGAGAATTATATTGAAATCACAACCGACGAGCCACGGAGTATTGGAAGCTTGAGAGCTAATTTGAATTAAATCTTCCCATAAATCCTGTCGATCTCGAAGATCACATCTCGCATAAACATAGGAGAGAAGAGCATGAGAAGACCAAGTATAGTGCTGAAGTTTAAGAGAGACATGCTGGGTTGAAGTACATAAGATACTACAACTAAAACAGGATTTTATGAAGACCCAAATCGAACCATTAGGATTGGAGAAAAATAACTTGAATCTCAGCTTTCTGGCCATGAAGGAAAGTCTGTCGCTAGGAATTTTGGGCTCGAAAATTGCTAAGATAGAAATATTATGAAGCTTGATCAAACTTTTAATGCGACTAACGGTGGGATCGTTGCCAATGCCTCGAACATTCCAAAAAAGACCTTTAATCTCCATATTAAAGAGCTGGGGAAGAGTCATGAGAGGGCTTGGAAGCCTGTGATCTTGTCTTCCTATCAGTGGGAGGAATTGTAAGTTTTGCTTTTTTGGGAACTTCCAGGTTGAGAGCATGCAGAGAGGTCTGGTCAGTTACTTCCTCATCTTCTAAAATGTCAAGAACTGCATATTTGTTGGGAGAAATTAAAATAGGCTCGGCGATCTCATCATTTGCAGTCGTGTCATCCAAGGAAACTGGAGATTTAGAAGCTTCATGCACACCCTTCACATTCGTATTCTTATCGACTGGCGAGTTATCAATAGGGCTGTGAGCATGTTCATTGGGAGGAAGGTTTCAAGGGGTGTCATCCTTGCCACACTGAGCTTGAGAGATAGAACCTTGAATGCCTGTTGCTACTGCTTGAGTATCATCATTAGGCTGATCTGATGGGGTAGGATTTTGGTCAGGGTTGGTTTGGACTGTTTCAGGAAGAACAGAATTGGGAGCTTCATTAACCTGAGTTGGGATATTATCATGCAGACCACTTTTATCGTGCAAAGTAGTAGTACCATCCTTTCCCGGGACAAGAGATGGGTTGTTTATGTTGGAGGGAATATGACTTGTGCTAGGATGGTCAGTTTCAGGGGGTTTGGCAGCTTGGGGATTAGGTTTTTTGGGAGTCCAGCGAGTAGTTGGAGGAGGGGGGGAGGAGGGGGAGGGAAAGAGGGGGCTGGCTCATGCGAAGAAGCAGCCTGAGTTTTGGTTTTACATTGAGATTCAGAATGACCTTGTCTCCAGCAATAGGAGCAATACATTGGGGCATTTTCCACTTCGATAGTTTGCCAGAAACTTGGATATAAGGATCCACAATCAATCCAGACTCGGGAAGGAAGAGGCTTAGAGAGGTCTAACTCAACACAAACACGAGCCACACTAGGACGAGTTAGATTGATTGTAGGTTGATCTAACATCAAGGGCCGACCAAACAACGTTGCAATGGAGAAGAGAGTGGATTTGTTAAACAGATGGATGGGTAGACCATGCAAAGAAAACCAAACAGGTGCAATAGGGCTTTCCACATCCGGTCTAAAGTCGGGGGACCATTTAAAAACCCTCATGGGGTAACGCCCAAGATACCACTGGTCTTTGATCCAAAGCCGTTGGTAATCCTCTTCATGATACACCTGAATGAGGATATGTTTGGCATTAAGATGCCCGACGTTGAAAGCTGCCTTAACACCGAAAGTGTGAAATTGTTTTCTAATAGAATCCATGGAAGGCCGACCATGAGAGAACTTACCAATGAGAGTATGTTGGAAGGGTTTTGCAAGAGCTGCTATAATCTCTGGTGAAAGCTTGAGTGATGGTTCTCCTTTGTAAGTTGAGGGAGGAATATGGAAGGAAGTGTTGTTGAGGGATGGAGATGGGGATGAAAGAACGGGAGCGAAGGATTTTGGAGGTGCTGGATCCGGCGGGGCAGGGGGAGGCTCCATCACGCCGGCTGCCAAAACGGCAAAAGGGTAGGTTACTTCAAAAAATCGCAATGTGATCATGAACGGCCTAGTTATCGAGTTCTAAATGAAAGGAGAACTTAGGAAAGGGCAATGTGATGCATATGGTATCAATGCTTTATTTGGTTGAATTTTAGTAAAACTCATCGGAGTTGAGATTAGGGAGTTATTGAACAATATCGACTCCACATTCAATCCCTACGACGTTTGTAGTGCGTTGGACTAATATATTAGCTTACGTAACTTTGGGATGGATTGAAGGGCATGTTTGATATGAGTGATTATAAGACTCAATCGAGTTCTTATGTGGTTTATGTGATTGTGTGAAGCAAATGCACAATTGAGAGCATGTTGTAGAATGATGTATCTACTTGACAGGTTGAATTCGCTCTTGTCGAATTCCTACTTGATTCTTTAATGAGTAAAAATACCTACTTGTTGAATAATGAATTTGAGGACTATTCTTTGAGAAGATTTGGATTGGGGCTTTCTTAGTACTCTATACATGGAGTCTACTTGTATAAGTCGCTAGGATGACCATGTTGTTATCTAAGACTCACCGGTATGGTTTGACCTTATGGGTTATTACCACTCTAGTGTTGCTTAAGTCTTTGACTACCATCGACTTTTGTGTTATTGAATGAGTTACTACTCTAGGAAGAGTTTAGTATATGGCTTCATGATCCGAGACTAACGGAGTAGTCTTGGATAGTACTTAATGGACTGATGGTTAAGCTGTGCCTCTGTTGAATTTCATAGGTGAATATGGAATACTGTGTATATTTTATATTATGACTAAATGCATGATTTCCTACCTTGTCAAGAATTGATTCTTCTATGTGTTTCTATGATATGACTTATGAGCATATTGAATGTATTTGCCTTCGTACTGATACGTTTCTACGTTAATGAATTGTGATGAACTTGGATTCTACTATTAAGTGGAATTATGAATCAAAATTGAACTAAGCTTGATTTCACAATAATCAACTTGGGCTTCCCTTATATAATTGACTTGGGACTTGAACTAAGATTCCTAAATGGAATGAGAACCTTGCTATGCCTCAAACGAGAACATAGAAAAGACTCTTGGAACACATATAGTGTTCAAACTCTATTTGGTTGGAATTGTAGTAAAGACTCAACGGAGTCGAGTTAAGGAACAATTGAACCTTACGAGGATCGTGGTGAGATCCTATGATAATTATATTCCATTTGACTTGATTACTAGCTTTTGGGACTTGAATCAAATAGAGTGAACATCTTGACACTTATGATTTAGAGACTCAAATGAGCTCCTATTGTGGTTTTGTGATTATTGTAACAATGTGCATAATCGTATGAGTTTAGTAGATCATTATATCTACTTGAGAATTAGCAAGTAAACATCTACTTGTGCATTGCATATAAGTCCAGCTGGCATTACTTGAGTTTTCATGATGATGGTGGGACGATGCATTGCCTTCACGAATTATGGGATTCGTGATTGTAATGTATCGCCGTACCGGATTCGGGTTTCACACACACCTCCACTGCTAGCTACTGGGGAAGTAGCCCTTTGTCGTAACCAATTGAGAACATTGGCTAGTGCTATTTTCTGAGTAGAGCTCGACCGAGAAAGAGCTCGGTACTTTGATACCCGAACACGTATCACCGGCACGATATGATTAACAGTTGTGATTGCAGGAGCAATACGACGAAAGAGATTTGGTATCTTCTCTATCCTTTATGTGGCTTACTATGGGCACTTATGTGATAACAAAGTGTTAGTTGAACATGAGATCTTATTGACCATGTTTGTATTGGCTGATGATATTTGAGAGATTTGATATGTATATATAGATATATGCATACTTGTATATGAGATATATATGAAAGACTTGATGTGTATATATATAGATATGCACACTTATGCATGATAATTTTATGGGAGATTTAATATGTATATTTAGAGATATACATATCTTGATATAGTGTATATATATAAACATGCACCCTTACTTACACGTGGTAACAGTGTGAATAGCTGGATTCGTATATATAATGATATGTATACTTGCATATGATGTCTTGTGGGAACTACCTTCTAATTCATTTGATTTGTGTGTGAACAGGGAATTACACCCTGGTTCATTTGGACGGTTTAGTAAGTAAGAAGGAGTGGATATCTTGTGGAGTATCGAAGCGATACGGACGCCTCTTCCACAGTTTTTCGTCATATATTAAATGACACCACGGTTATGTTTATGTTACATAATTATATGTTGCATATATATTGTAGTAGCGTCTTGGGTCATTATGACTCATCTCGCACTTGTTTTTAGTTGCGATGGCCGATAGCCGCACCGAGGTCGAGTAGATCGTGACCGTATGCTTTGAGGCGCGGTCGATAGATCGAGGTTAGATCGTGTGGTTCGTGCTTGTGGTTTTAGTATTTATTTCAGTTGTCTCCCGGGCACGCAGTAGCTTTGGGGGAATTTCCTTATTCTAGTTTTTATAGTTGTTGGTTGACCCCGGTATGCTTTAACCGTTGGGTAATTGTTATATCAGGTTGGTTCTTTGTTGAAACGCCGGCCTGGAGTGCCGATGGTTTTATTAGCATCTGCATTGTTGCGGCACGCGAGTTTTGTTTTTCCTCCTTTGAGAGATAATGTCTCTCTTGGTTTCATTGTCGTTGGTTTCGAGCTTCATAGCTTGGGAATTCTTTCTTATATTGCTTCCGTTGATTCGATTTTTGAAATAACGTATTTTAGTGCGGTGTTGTGTTCATGTTTAGAGCGAGTTTGCTCGACTATTTGACTAGCACTACTCTTTATCAAGTGTTTGTCCTCTTATTAAGTTAGTTCCAGCGGCACGACCTTGGGATTTCGTGTTGGAATCTGGGTCGGGTCGTTACAAGGATCATCAAGAAATTGACGTTCAAATAAGGGTGAAAATTCTAACCAAGACAAATGGTCGGCTACGACATTCTCGGTTCCTTTTTTATTTTTGATTGTAATGTCAAATTCTTGTAACAATAACATCCATCTAATTAATCTTGGTTTAGCATCTTTCTTACTTAACAGATATTTTAATGCAATATGATCAGAAAATATTATCACCTTTGATCCTAACAGATATGATCTAAATTTTTCTAAAGCATACACAACTACTAAAAACTCTTTTTCTGTAGTTGTATAATTCAATTGTGCATCATTTAGAGTTCTACTAGCATAGTGGATCACATGAGGTTTTCTATCTACCCTTTGTCCTAACACGGCTCCAATCGTGAAATCTGATGCATCACACAAGATTTCAAAAGGTAGTGACCAATCAGGGCCGGATAAAATAGAGGCAGTAGTTAATTTTTCTTTCAATAAATTAAAAGCTTCTAAACATTCTTTATCAAAAATAAATTATGTATCTTTTGCCAACAAATTGCATAGAGATTTACAGATTTTGGAAAAATCTTTTATAAATCTTCAATAAAAACCAGCATGCCCTAGAAAACTTCTAACACTTTTAACTGAAGTGGGATGGGGTAGTTGTGAAATAACTTCGATTTTAGCTTTATCTACTTCAATACCTTTATTTGAAACAACATGTGCTAGGACAATTCCATGTTTGACCATGAAGTGACTTTTCTCCCAAATTAAAGTTAAATTTGTTTCACAACATCTTTTCAAGACTGATGTAAGATTTTCTAAGCAATGATCAAAAGAATTTCCAAAAACTGAAAAATCGTCCATGAAAACTTCAACACATCGTTCAACTAATTCTGAAAATATAGAAATTATGCATTTTTGAAAAGTAGCTGGTGCATTACATAATCCAAATGACATTCTCCTAAAAGCAAAAGTACCAAAGGGACATGTAAAAGTTGTTTTCTCTTGGTCTTCGGGTGTAACAGGGATCTGATTGTAACCAGAAAAACAATCAAGAAAGCAATAATATTCATGACCGGCTAGTCTTTCAAGGATTTGATCAATAAATGGCAAAGGAAAGTGGTCTTTCCTGGTTGCCGCATTAAGTTTTCGCGAATCAATGCACATTCTATATCCAGTTATTATTCTTGTAGGAACTAATTCATCTTTCTCATTTTTAACAACCGTAATTACTGACTTTTTAGGAACTACTTGAACAGGACTAACCCATTTACTATCTGATATAGGGTAAATTATACCCGCATCTAAGAGCTTAAGAACTTCTTTTACGGCTTCTTCCATGTGTGGGTTAAGTCTTCTTTGCCTTTCTCTTGAAGATTTACTACCTTCTTTTAGAAGTATTTTATGCATGCACATAGATGGACTAATTCCTTTTAAATCAGCTAGGGACCATCCTAAAGCTTCTCTATGTGTCCATAAAACTTTTAATAAACTAGCTTCTTGCTCTTCCGTTAAGTCGGCTGCTATAATAATAGGCAAAGTGTTACCTTCCCCTAAAAATGCATATTTTAAATGGGGTGGTAATGGCTTTAATTCTTCAAATTTAGGAGAATTAATAGATGGCATAAATTCATAATTTTCTGCTTTAATGGTTTCTTTTATTTTAGCCTTCTCATTCTCCACTTTATCATCTTCTTAAATTTCTTCTTCAACATTCTCTATCTCAATTTCTTCAAAGAGAGATTTCAGAATCTCTACTTCATCTTCCTTGATTTCATTATTTTCTTCTTCTACTTTTCAGCTTTATCAGAACTATTTTCTGATTCTTTCTTTATTTCTTCTTTATCTTTCTTTTTACTAGCTTCTAACTTTTCTCTCTCTTGTCTTTCTTCCTCTTCTATTTCTCTTTCAATCTCATCAATGTCAATTTTTATGGGAGGGATAGGACTATCATCATAAACTATAAATCTATCTCTCTCATAATCTTCATCTTTATAGTTTTCTTCAAAAGTTTTAGTTGATAACTTTTCAATCTCATCTATTGAAAAACATGCATTTATGTCACTAGGTCTATTCATAGCATCAAAAATAGAGATTTCAACAGTTTCACCTAGGATTGACATTGTGAGTTTACCATTCTTCACATTAATCATTGTATTGGCGGTGGCCATAAAAGATCTGCCTAACAATATTGGGACTTCATTATTAGTGCAAATCTTCCTTTCCATCTCTAGAACCACAAAGTCAACTGGAATGATTAGTTTATCAACCTGAACTAGGATATCTTCCACTATACCCAAGGGATATTTAACTGAACGATCAGCTTATTGTAATTGCATAGTAGTGGGTTTTAGTTCTCCTAACCCTAACTGTTTATAGACCGCAAAAGGCATCAAATTAATACTTGCTCCTAAATCTAGCATTGCTTTCATCTTTTTGGAGCTTCCCAAGGAAGCTTTGATATTAAAGCTACCAGGGTCTTTTAACTTAGGGGGTAGTTCGGGTTGTAAAACAGAACTTACGTTTTCCGAAACAATTATCTTTTCATTGTTTTCAAACTTGTGTTTCTTAGAGTGAAGATCTTTGAAAAACTTTGCATAAGCTAGAATATTTTTAATAACATTAAGCAAAGGGAGATTAACATTCACTTTGGATAACATATTGTAAATTTCCGTAAATTGTTTGTCCATTCGGTTTTTCATAAGTCTTCTTGGAAACGGAATTGGAGGAACATAAGGTGGTGGAGCCACATAAGGTTCCTCTTCTTCTTGATCCAACTCTTTTTCAACATCTATTGGATTTTTTTTTTATTTTGAACCTCTTTTTCTTGTTCCTTATTTGGAACATCTACTTCTACTTCTACTTCTACTTCTACTTCTTGACTACTTGATTCATTATTCTCTTTATTACTATCACTATCCTTTTCAATTTCCTTTTCAGAATTTTCTACTGTATCAGGCACATTAGAAGAAGGATCAGGATCACTTACCTTTTCACCTATTACCTTACCGCTTCGCAAGACGGTGATTGACTTGGCCTGCTCGGTTTGACTAGGGAACTTCCCTTCTTCTCTTTTATCTACTTCAAAATTTGCAATGTGCTTCTTTAGATTTTCAATTTCTTCAAGCATATATTTCATCAACGCTGCTTGACCTTTACTTGCTCCATCTTGTTTTGGAACTTCTTCAATTCTCAATTGATTTTGATTTGGAAATTGTGGAGGTTGTGGTGGTTGAGGCTGGAATTGTTGACGTTGTAAAGGCTTATTTCCTCCCAAGAAAAGTTAGGATGATTCCTCCAGCCAGGATTATAAGTGTTTGAATAGGGATCATTCCTAGGCCTTTGAGGGTACATATTCATAGCATTAGCCTGTTCAGAATACATAGCACTTGATGGACAAAAATTAGTAGCATGAGAATATAATCCACATAAAGCACATGCTTCTTGAATTTGCCAGTTTTCAAATTGAGCTTGTGTATTTGTTTTATCTTGTAATTGATATAGGCTTCTATTTTTACCTCTATCACTTTTATGTTGAGAATTAATACTTAACATCTCAAATAATTCTTCTAGTGCTTCTGGTGTCATTCTATTAATAGAACCACCAGCTGCACTATCAACCATAGTTTGTAAGCCTGGCGAAAGACCATGATAAAATTGAAGCACTAACACATGTTGAGCCAAATTATGATAAGGACACATAATGAGCAGATTTTTAAATCTATCCCAAGACTCATGGAATGTTTCACCTGGTTCATTTTGGAATGACATGATTTGTTTTCTATATTCAGTGAGAGATGCATGCTTGTAAAATTTACTCATAAACAAATCATATAATTGAGCCCAAGTATAAACACTATTAGGTGTTAAGTTCATAAACCATCGCTTTGCCAACTCTTTTAATGCACTGGAAAAATATTTCATTTTAATTTGATCTTTAGTCAACCCTCCTAAAGGAAAAGTACTCATCATGTATTCATATTCTCTTAAGAAACTGACAGGATCTTCATGAGGCATCCCATGAAAAGATGGTATGACATTAAAATAATGACCTTTTAATTCAAAATTCCTTACAGCATCTGGCAAGACTAAACATGATGTCACAACATTTAATGAAGGTCTACTAAAGTCATTAATAGTTCTTTGATTTACCACTACTTCCATATTTCTTCTTGTAGATTCTTCTTCTCTTTGATTCCTGTTAACTAGGTTAACTGGATTTTCAGGATTTCGATTATTATTATTTTCTTCCATTGGAGGATCAACCAGAGGATCCTCTTGATTCAATTGTTCTTGATTATCAAATTCGGGAGCTAGATTTTCAAGGACTTCTTGATTTCTTCTAATATTATTTATATCTTGATTTAGTTCTAACAATTTAGGATTCAAAGATCTACGACCGGGCATAAAAAATAATCTAAAGCAATTTAAAAACAACTAACTATTAAAAACAAAATAATTTTTTTGTATTTTTATTTATGTAAAAACTGAAAATTAAACTAAAAACTAAATTAAATTAAAAACTACAAACTACACTACCAACAAACTAACTACGTGAACTAGCTTGTCCCTGGCAACGGCGCCAAAAACTTGATCTATGCTTTATTTAATTTTTTTCCTTGCAAGTGGACAAGACTATTATAGAATAGTATTGGAAACAAGGGTTGAACCCACAGAGACAAGTGATCACGAACAATGCAATTTATTGATAACAAATTATTAATCTAAAGGGGTTTTTATAATTATTTTATTCTAAACTACTATTTATATTTAGATGTTTAACTAATTAGTAGCAATTACAGATATGAAGATCTTATGGTGGGTGGAAATCTAGGATTCTGGGTTTCACTTGTATCTCCTTTATGTTCAATTCACAATAATTATCATTCAATTTCTTGGGTTCGTTCACTAAAGATAGATATAGTCTGTTGAACAATTGGTTCAGCCTCCATCCCCGCAACATTCATCCATTCTATATCCTAAGCACATGAACTTTAATCTAGCTGTCACCTAGATTTATGATCTATCTGTCACCTAGATCATGTATGAACCTGGTCCTAACTTATCACTCTCGTGCATCGATAGGTCCAATTTATTGTGATGGTGAGCGAGTTAATGCGACATATGCACATTGGTCATACAGTTATCCGCACCTCTAGGCCTTTATTATTTGCGATTACATTCATTTGTTCAAAGCAAAATAATATAGAGATTGATAAACACCACAATCAACAAGAATTGAATGAACATATATAAGAATCAAAACATAAATTCGATACAAGTTACCTCCCACCTCCTAGATTATGGATGGTTTAGTTCATCATAGACAATGAACAGCACATGGAGATGAACAGATACATGATTTGATCTTCAATACTCGTAATTACACAATCTAACTATGTTATACAATCTAAAAGCTATCTAAAATCTACCTAAGACTGCTTCCAGCCGTTTTTCTCTATCTTGCTCTCGGCATACATCTTCAATATATACTCGGGAGTTGTAATCCAATCGAATCTCTATGTGAAAAGACGAAAATATCGCGTTCTGACCACCTTGCGGTCGCAAGGTGTTGAGTACCTTGCGTCCGCAAGGTCTCTAGTGTGTCTGGCCTTGGATTTCTGCTTCTCATCCGTACTGCCTATTTTGCGGTTGCAAGGTCTGAGGTATCTTGCATCCGCAAGGTCTCCTTCTTTATCAAGAAAGGAATCAGAGATGAGCGCGTTGGGCAACATCAATCGCTTTGCCGATTGAGGGTAGCTTCGACGGCAGATGAGGGTAGGTAGTAGGTTCTTGACTTTCCAAGCGTGCTTTGTTCTTTGATCTGGAAGTTCAAACGATCCTAGGGAAGGAAAGTTTGCTTGGTACTCCCTTACTATATCTGAGGGTGAAGCAAGCATATGGCAAGACAAAGGGACTGGATGGACGGATGGATGGAGCACTAGGCTTTTGTGGATGATGGATAAGGCTTTCTGGTAGTAAGGAGAGAGATTGGAAGGTAGAGAAGGATTGCAAGGCTGAGGAGGCAGTTTAGGCTTGGGAGGCTTGCAAGGATCAGGAGGTGGTTTAGGCTTGGACGGTGCTCTATCTGAGTAAATGACATAATAGTCGAATTTACCAAATGGTTCACCGAGGGTTCCTACTGTTGGGTCACTTTCTTCGTATCTCTTCTGTAAACTCTTTTGAGAAGAGTTTTTCTTCGTTTTGAGATCTTCGTCCATGAAGACTCTGGAAGCATCATCTAGGCAGTCGGACAGTCACAAACATCGTACGGACAGTGAGCAATAGGTTAGACCATATTGATCTATGTAGGGAATACTTTGCACGGAATGTTCGTTTGCTGTGGAGATGGGGACTTCACCTTAACGAGACCAATTTTATGATACGCAAACTCTGGGGCTTGATGAGTTTGTTTATCATCTTCGGCGATAGCTACCGGATGTTGGTATGAAACAAACCGAGAGGCTTGAACATACTCCTCTTCATGATGAGCCGAGGAAGAACTACCAATAAGTTTTTTTTTTAATCTTTTTTGAAGAAAGAAATGTTAGGTTTAGAATGGTTTACTATGGGTAGTTGGGTGATAGGGGTTTTTGAATCATCAAGAGCATAAGATATCTCATATGATTGATCTATCTTAGAAGCTGAAGATTGTCGGAAGCTAGATGAGAGAGAAAAGAGAGAAGACATGATTGAGAACTGAGAATTGGAGGCACACAACTAATTTTCTTCATTTTCAATACTTTCCGAGGTAACAACGCGACTATCTTCTCTTTAACGTTGATTGGAGCCCAAAAGTGTGATATTATTAGCTGAATTTATGATTGATTATAGAGTAAATATTACACTTTTGGTTGCTTTTGGTTGTTAATGTTTGTAGGTGTGAAGGGAGCTGGAAAAGAGGGAAGCTAAGCAAAAAAAAAAATGGTGGATTGCAAGAAAATGGAAATCTGTGGTGTCACGTGGGCTTGTGCTGTCTAAATTCCGGAATTGAAGCTGTTGTCAACTTGTTGGAGAATTGTCCAGCAGATCTTCTGGGTAGTTAGAGAAGTTGTTACCTCTTCCTAAATTATTTTTTTATTAAAGGAAAAACTGCTTTGGAAGTTATGGGTGGTTTTAGGAAGTTATTGGTAGTTTAATTTGTAAAAAAACTGCCAAGTAGTGGCTTTAGTGGGAAAAATGAGTGATATTTATTCTGTAATTTGGGGCGATCACTAAATTGGGCAAGTAGCCTTATAGTCATCACTTTTAAGAGAGTCACTCACAATAGGAGAGAAAGTAGAGAAACATTCTTTCTTAAGTTCAAAACTTGTTGGAACAATTGCTTTGTAAGTTGTTTTAATTATGTTTAGTAGGAGAGAAAGTGTAGAGAAACTTGAATTCTTTCTTAAGTTCAAAACTTGTTGGAACATTAAATCATTGGTCTTTGTAAGTTGTTTTAATTATGTTTAGTAGCTAAATCCTCTATTTCAGTCAATGAAAAATTAAGTCTCTAGCATTTTACTTCTATGAGATCTAATAGAATTAATTCTTGTTTTGTTACAAATATTTGTTCGTTCTCCGTTTAGCACGTTGAAAGATTATTGTGTCTAATTAATGTTTATGGCCAGAATATTAATTAACATAATAGTCTATAGCTAGTTAACGTTGTTGATCCATAATTGTCCTCGATTTTAACAAAGTGGCGAGTAATACACCTTTTAGGCATCAAAATCATAATCGGACCGTATTACAGTAATTAATGGAGAAATCATCAATGAAACGAATAATCTTAGTTACATGTTATTGCTTCAATATGCATGGCTTTGAATCAGATCTCTCTCTTCTTAATGCAACCGGGTTATTAAATCTTACGAGCGTCTCGGAGGTTGTAATTTGGTTAGACGATAATTAACGAACTTCTCTTGATTATCAACACGGTAAGGAGAGATTGAGTGTTAGGCGTTTGTCGATACTTATAACCGGTTTATTTGTGATTTAACAGGACATTTTTGCATCTATGATCAGAAGTAAAATGTGAGATGAGAATTAGTTCATTGGCTGGACTTTACTGAATTGAATTTAGTCAAGTTTTTAATCTGTTAACTTAATTAAAATCTCTACTTTTCAGTTAATTAGTTGTTAATCTATTCTTATTTAATTAAAAATATAAATTTGTATGCTTTATTTACTTAGTAAAATTCTAAAAAGGAAATGAGTACAACGTTCTCAGTGGATACGATCCCGACTTACCTTATACTCGTTATTAGGGTATTGGTTGGCAAGTCAATTTACTTTTGGTTTTAAACAAGAAAAGTCGTCCTCTGAGTTTAGGTTCTGTAATTACGTTGCTGGCGGTTAATTTAGGTATTCCAAATTTACAGACTCATGATTTAAACATTGCTTGTATTTGTGAGCCATTGGATATTAAGTGTTTATATCGCATGGGTTTGCTAAAATTTGAAGATGATTGTAATCCGCCTTCTCAGCCGTGTGTTTCTGCACCCAAGCAGCCTATTATTCCTTTAGGTATTGCTAGCCCTTCTTCCTCACACGACTCTGATTTAAGAGACCTTCAGGCGGTCGTGCAGCGAATTGATGCTAATCAGTAACGTCTTTAGGCAATGTTGCTGGCCTATTTTGATTTCGTTGGTTTCCACCCTCCGCCTCCGCCTGCTCCGTCTTCGTGATAGGGAAGTTGTTCTGTCCCTTTCTGTTTTGGGTAATTTCTTTTTACATTGAGGACAATGTATTTGTCTTGGTGTGGGGGGAATTTGGTTGCATGTTTTTTGGGTTATTCTTTTTGATATGATATTTGATGTTACTGGGATGTTGGTGTTTTTTTTTTTTTTTGGAGAAGCAGGGCGGCACCTGCGGATTTTATTAAAAAACAAGAAAACATACAAACATGAGGGGGACAACCAGCCTTACCCAAACAAGGGAGGACAAAGGAGTCTGACCTCTAAACAAATACAACAAGACAAAACTAATGACGCTTACAAAAATTATAAAGACCTAGGCGATCATGAAGCAGAGCACGTCGAGCATCACATGGAAGATCAACCATAGAATTATACATCTGAAAACCTTGGTGAACATGAGCAGCTGCAGCAAGCTTATCGACTACACAATTCTGTTCTCAAAACACATGTTGGATAGGGGCAGAACCAAGAAAGGACTGACAGTCTCGGAGCTCATACTCATACATCCAAGGAACCTGATGATGATGGAAAAGAACCTCAACAGCAACCCGTGAATCAGATTCAACTATCACATTATCAATGGTAAGATTATGACAAAGACGAAGTCCATCATGCAGAGCTTTTATTTCAGCTCCCGTATTAGTTCCACTACCATAAAAAGCTGAAAAGGCCCAAACTATATTCCCTACAGAATCGCGTAAAATACCTCCACCTGTATGATTGCCACGCACAGCAGAACCATCCGTATTAAGCTTGTAATGCCCAAAAGGAGGAGGGAGCCAACAAACCCACTGACCTGAATCCCGAATAGGAGTGAAGATATGGAGACCAAGACGCTCCAAACCCAGCTTAGCCAAAGTAAGGAGCTGAGATTTAGGTCGATAAACCAACATCATATCAATCAAACTGTTCTTAATACGACAAATAATTTTATCTGACTGCATAGGAATCCCTTCAAAAACCGAAGCACACCTAGCTTTCCAAATCTCCCAACAAGAGAATAAAAGAATACCCAAACTACAGGCGCCAAACTGATTACGCAATGAAGCATCAAAACACCAAGTAGAGAACAAATGGTCCAAAGAACCATACATATGGCGCTTATAAAAGTGATCACCAAAGAAAGTCCAGACGGCCTTTGCAATATCGGAATGGAGAAAGAGATGAGTCAGGGATTCACGATCTGAAATGATACAACAATGGCATTTAGACACAATGGGAGCTCGCTTCATATGAAGTTGCATGTCCACAGGAACCGCACCATGGCACAACTTCCACATAAAACAACTGACCTTGACTGGAAGCCAAGGTTGCCAAATTTTGGTCGCCCACCGAAGCATTGGAGAACGAAGCCGGATGAAATCCAAGTAAGTCGACGAGATGAACCTGCCCAAAGTAGACAAAGTGCAGATGAACCTGTCTGAAGCCTGTTGATCACAAATTACACTCCTGACCATGGCATGAAGATGAGAAGGCACCAAGTGTATTATCTGGTCAAGAACCGAGATAGCCTGATGAACAGAAAGCGTGGCATCAACCGGCCGAGGACCATGCAGAATCTCGCCACACCAATTGTCTGACCAAAACGAGATATTACCCCTTCCAACCACCCATCTACCAAGAAAAACCACCAGCGGTAGTTGACCCATGATTGCTTTCCATTTAGGAGCCGCCAAAGAGGAGCATGAGAAGCCTGTATCCCCGCCATATTTACTATGCACAAATCGGGCCCAAAGACTACGCCCTTGAATGGCACTCCAAGCCATCTTGGCGTGAAGAGCAGACATAACAGATCGAAAGGAGTGGAGACCGAGACCACCCTCACTAAAAGGCCGATAGATGGCAGACCAAGCAACCCAATGAGATCTAGAACCTCCTGTCGAGTCCCATAGAAAATTGGCCACGTGGGACTCAATCCGACGGATCACCGAATCCGGAACACGAACAGCAGCCAGAGTGTGTAAAGGAATACTACTCAAGACAGATATCAATAAAATAAGGCGGCCTCCCATATATAAAAGGCGAGCTTTCCAACCCGAAATCCGACGAGTAATTCTGAGCTCAATATCTTCAAAATATGAGCGTTTAATACGACCATGAAACAACGGGATACCTAAATAATGCATAGGAAAAACCTTCCTACTACAACCCGACCATTCAGCAATACGGCGAGCTTTGACAGACGAGCACGAGGAATGAACATAAAATCCACTCTTGCTTAGATTAATAAGTTGCCCAGAACTTTGCTCGTATTTAGCAGGAATATTGCGAAGAGCCCGAATAGATTTTTTGGCCGCATTACAAAATATCAGCATATCGTCAGCGTATAAAAGGTGCGAGATCGAGAGACCACCCCGGCCATGAGCAAAAGGAATAATTGACTGCTCAGAGATTGCTTTATTAAGAGCAACAGATAAAACATCTTGGGCCAGAATGAAAAGAAGAGGTGATAGAGGATCCCCTTGCCGCAAACCCCGGGAAGAAGAGAAAAAGCCGAAATAGCCACGGTTAATCCTGATAGAGTACCACACATGACCAATCAATCTCTCAACTAAGTCACAAAAGAGAGGATCAAAGCCAAGAGATATAAGAGATTTACGGAGAAAATCCCATTCCAAGCGGTCATAAGCCTTACTCATGTTAAGCTTGAAAGCCACGTTACCCCCACGGACATTTCCAACCAATTCTGTGAATCAACTCCTGCGCTAGAGCAATATTTTCCTGAATGCACCGACCCTTGACAAAACCCGACTGTTCCCAAGAAACAATGTCTGGAAGTACAGTAGCTAAACGGGTGGCAATAATTTTGGAAATGATCTTGCTCGAAGAGTTGCAGAGACTTATGGGACAAAGATCAGAAAGACTCATTGGATTATCCACTTTAGGGATGAGAACAAAAGCAGTAGCAGACATACCCCTCTGCATCGGCGCACCAGCAAAAAACTCTGTAACCGCCGCTATAACCTCACCCTTTATAATATCCCAGCAGCCCAAAAAGAAGTGACCTGTGAAACCATCCGGACCTGGAGCACTGTTAGGGTTAAGATCCTTAATCGCCTGCCATATCTCGAACTCTGAAGGCATTTGCATGAGAAACATGTTGTTTTGAGGGGTAACCTTAGATTTAATATCCTAAAAAAGAGAGTCATCAATGATATGCGGGGCAGACGAAAAGAGGTTTGAAAAATTGGAAACAGCCACCTCCCCAATCTTATCAGCATCCGAACTCAAACTACCATCCTCCAGTCTAATCTTAATTGTGTTTCGACGGATACGGTCACGCAGACTAGCATGAAAATAGGAAGTATTACGATCCCCATCTTGAAGCCATTGAAGATGAGCCTTTTTCTGAGTGAGCTCAGAATCCCAAGACAGAAGCTGAGAGATCTCTTGCTTAATTTCCTCTAGATTTCGAGCAACAACAGGATCCCACGACTGTTGAAGCTCCAATTCCAACCAAGAAACGTCATCTTGCCTTGAAGCCAACCGACGTTGAACGTGCCCAAAAACACTCCAATTCCAAGTTTTCAAACCTTTCCTAAGTAACTGAAGCTTCTTGTGTAAAACAACCATCGCTGGACCCGACACAGGTTTCTCCCATTGACCCTTGACATAATTTAGAAAATCAACATGGTCGAGCCACATTCTTTGAAATCGAAACAAACTCCTAGGTTTGTGAATGCAAGGAAGGTCCACCAGCAAAGGAGAGTGATCCGAATGAATACGGCTAAGATGAACAACCCTCAAAGCAGAATAAGAGGCAGTATAATACCCATTAACCAATACCCGATCTAAATGTTGCCAAATGCGACGAGGCCCATCATGATTGTTACACCAAGTGTACTGGCTGCCTCAAAACCAACATCACTCAACCCGACTATCTGCTCAAAATCAAGAAAATCTCGGATGCCCGGCCAATCATACCCCGCACCACCCAATTTTTCGTGAGAGTGAGCAATCACATTGAAATCACCCCCCACAATCCACGGTTCTGAAAATTGACGAGAGATGGACACCAAACTATCCCATAACTCCTTCCGATAAATCCTGTCGCATTTAGAATAAATGCAAGATAAAAGAACACTAAAATTATCACCAACCGAACATCGAACCGTTATGTGTTGAGACGAAGCAGTCACCAAAGAAATGTCCATACAACTATCCCATAGAAGCCAAATGTGCATGTTACTTGGATTACAATGAAGACTATATTGGAAGTGTTGTTTCTTAGCCAATTTAGCAATGCGATCTCCCTGAAGCTTCGTGTTGGTCCCGAAGTAGGCTCAATCTAGGCTAGAAGGGGGGGGGGTTGAATAGCCTAGATATGTTTTTATAAAACTTTTCTTCTAAGAACACTTCTTAAAGATTTTAGAGAGTTTGAAGAAGAAATGTTAAGGCAATGGAAATGTAATATATTAAGGATTAGCGTGATTGCCGTTAAGTAGTGCGTAAACCGAATCGTTAAACACAAGCGCTAAGTTGAGTAATAAGAATCTCCTGCACAAGACACGTGAATTTGAAGTGGTTCGCATCGTGAATAGTACTACATCCACTACCAAAGTGGTTAGCTTTGGATTTTAAAAGTGCACTTGTTTATCCACTAGGTTTATGACTTAGATCTCTAATGGATCGTGTACAAAATGAGTTTTTAACCAAGTGTATAAAGGTGAGAGAGACAATCAATGAATAATTGTTCTTTTCACGTGCAGAATTAAAGAACAGTTTGAAGACAAACTAAATGAAGCTGAAAACGAATTTAAGATGGCAGATCTGCAGCTTCAGAAAGTTTGGTGAAGTGTTAGCCTTTGTCCTTTGATCTCTTGAATGCTTGAGTGATGAAGATGAAGCTTGAGAGTTAATGCACAAGAGTTATGTCTTCGATCTTCAAAACTTGAATATATACCAGAAGAGACCTTTGACCGTTGGTTTAAAATCGAGATAATTGAGTCTAACGCCTTTGCATTGAATGCAATTGGCGCTTTGGGTTAAGAAACGCCACCATCGAGATGCAAGCGGTGTGCGAGAGAAGACATTACTAAACGTAGTAATGTTTCGAATGCGTGCCTTGCTTGGAAAGTCTTCTTAGCCAAAACGGTAATGTCTTCGCCTTCGATTTCTGATACCGACAGCTTGTCATCATGCAGAGTTGACTTCTTGAAAAATAATCTGGTGAAGACATAATGACTAGATATTTTCGAAAATATCTAAATAGGTGTACACGTGTCATTGTTTCTTGATTTTGGCCAATTTTGATTTTTTCGCTATGAGCGCACTTCAAAGTCTGGGTCCTTCACGGCCGTCAGAAGCTTGTTGTTGGGCGCCTAAGAACTAACACTTAGAAACTATTCTAAACAAAGTGATTCTAAGACACTTGCCACACTAATCGACGTTGCATCTTTTAGCCTATCAGATAATAGAATCGTAAGATGACTCAACCAAATCTAATCATAGGAATCAACAATCTCCTCCTATTTGGTTGATGTCATCATCTCAGCTACGAGCAGACTTTGAATCATGCACTGAGATAATAGTATGTCTTAAGGAAATTTTTATTAAGAGCAGACATACCTCTCAGAGAAGAAGTCTTAGTAGAGAGATAGCTAGACTAAGTACTTACAGGATAAAAGCATTAAGATAAAGTACTTAAGAAGAGCAAGGTTTAAATCTATGAGATAAGTATGCATGCAGGATATAAAGATTTAAACGCGAAGTTTAAATTGAGCAGATATATCATGAAGAAGCAATTTAAACTTTGAGACATCTGTGATTAAACAAGCCGCTTAAACAGCCAGTTTTGGCAAAACAAAGATGGTTTAACAACGTAGATACGTAACAAAAATACCACGTAATCGAAAAGATTAGGCCGAGAGCTCGCTCTAAGTAGTCTCCAACCAGCATTCTCGATTCGTCATTGAGGCGCTCTCAGCCGGCCTTCGTTCCTCAATCGTGGCTTGATTCAAGAAGTGAGTAGCTCTCTCCTCCCTGATGGCACCAACCCTACGCTGCTGCTAGCCAGCCAGCTCTTGCATCGGCTTCTTCGACGAGGCGAAGATTGGTGAAATCAGCAACTTCTCGTCGGCTAAGAATTGCTCGAGCCATGCCGGTTTTGAGCTCATTGAAAAGGCCACGAATGCTGATTTGTTGAGAGTGCAGCATCCCGATCAGAGCAGCTTGTTGATCTTGAACTAGGAACCTGTGAGTTGTGAAGGCCTGAGCAGTGTCGTTCACTAGTTGATCAACAATCTTCCCGATGTCAAAAATGGTGGCATGAGTAGCGTTGAGGCCGTAGTTGAGCACATCAATCTCGTGCCATAGAACATCTGTTGAGCTGGGCGAGCTGGTCGTTGTTTGCTCGAAGAAGCTCCAGAATGGCAGGATCAGTAGCGGTGGTAGGTAGAGAAGGGTTAAGGTTAATGGAGATATGGCTGGTGGAAGGATGATGAGCAGGGTTTGGAGAAGAGGCAGATGAAGCAGGGTGATTAGCAGAGGTAGTAGGTGGAGGAGAAGAGGGTTTGGAATCAACCTCAATGTCAGTGGCTAAGCTGCTGACAGAGAAGTGAGAAGCAGAAGAAGAAGAGGATGCTTCTAAGAGGTAAGAAGGGAAGGGATAGTCGGGTAGAAGGACAAAGTTAGGAGGGGAAGTAGAAGGGTAAAGAAGATCAGAAATAGATGAGAAGTCAAACAGAAAGGAATGGGTAGCAGAAGAGATGGAAGGAAAGAGAATTTGGTAGAGATCAGAAGAAATGGAGATAGGGGTAAGATATTGAGAAATAGGGGGGAAGATTTCGGGTAGAAATGCGGTTTGGTAAAGAAGAGTAGAGATGTGAGGGGCAAGAGGAGAGAAATGGTCAGGCATAGAAAAGGAAGGAGAGGAGGTGGATGGAGCAGAGGTGGAAAGCACGGGTACAATGGCTAAGGAGGTGTCTGGAAGAATGGTGGAGATGGGTTCAGGTGAATGGGGTGGAGAAGGGATAGAGTCTCGAGGTGGAGAGGGTGATGGAGCCACAGACTTCTTACGAAGTCTGCGTTTCTTTGGTTTTGGAGTAGGTGAAGAATGCTCCTCCTCAACAACAGCAGGGGTTGAAGAGGGAACAGGGGAAGAAGGAGTGGCAGCAGGCTCCTCCCCAACAGCAGCAGGGGCTGTTGAAGAAGTGAGTGGAGGGGAGGAAGAAGATATGGGAGAAGAAGGTGGTATGAATGGAATGAAGGGTTCAGAAGGTTCAACACGTTTGGATTTTCGTTTGCGGGAACGAAGGGGAGCAACACGGATCGGCACCTCTTCTTTGGAGTAGGAGAAGATGGAGCGGTGGTCTTTTTCCTCTTTGAAGGAGGACCAGGCGGGCGCAGCCAGAGCTAGTAGAGAAGCAACTTTCCTCTTTTCGGGGAGGCTGGATCGCCAGCGATCTTGGAGGAAGCGACCTTGCCAGCTTCTTTTGAGAGCTTCTTGCTCAACTGCTTTGCTATAAAAGAGTCCACGGTTGTTTCAGGATTGATCCTGATGACTTTAAGAGGTGGGGGCTTCAGGGCATGGACAATGACTAAAGGGTGAAGACCCTGCTGGATTCTCTTCTCGTTCTTCAGCTTTTGATAATTGATGATGAAGGTGCTGGTAAACTGGATCGATTTCTGAACCTTCTTCTTCTCAAAGTTGAACATATGAGTGAGAAGTGTCGTGTTGGACCGAAGAAGAGTGTTGAGAAGCCTGACAAAAGGCCGCTTACGGAGAAGCCTTTTCGCTCGGACGGCATCACAGCAGCTCAAAGATGATCTCGAGCCCGTTGAGTCGATGTTGAGAACGACACGGATGTATACTCAGTGATGCGAGGTCATGATGTCGTGGGTGCCGTTTTTGAAGATTAGGCTCTTGTCAAACAAGTGGCTGATGAAGTAGACATCGTCCTCAAACAAAGTTCGTTTCATTTTAGCAGCAGCCTCTCTTGGTGTGTTCTCACCACGCATGTAGGACCATGCCGTGGTCTTTTCAGCATCGGTGAGAGAGGTAGGGCCATCGAATTCTACGCCAATGATCTTGGCAATTCGGGAGGCTGAGATGGTAAAGTTAACAGTTCTGACGATGGCTGTGATGGAAGACCGTGATTCATTTACATGAGCCGTCTGGAAAAATTCTTCAGCTAGCATATAGCTGAAATCTACATCTTCCAGCATGAACAGTGGCAGAATGCCAGACTGGTTCAGATCGTCCATTATCTTGACTCCAGAGGCATAAGCACGAACAGATGGTTCGTCAATGCACATCCCTGGGTGATACGTGGATGGGGGCAGATTTGGAAAGTCAGGAACAGCAGATGCAGAAGAAGTTCCAGCCTAAAGGCATTTCAGAAATTAGGGCAAAATCTCAAAAATTCAGAATATAAACACAGTTAAGCATATGAGCCCTAAAAATTTCATGAAGAACCACATCCAGATCAAATGTAACTTGAAATACAAAAATCGACTGTGTAAGAACATTCATAAGAAGATATGAACAGCAAAATTTGAAGATTTAAAAGAGATGAAGCAAACAGTTACATGAACAGTCAATAATGGCAACGATACAGATAAGAGAGCATAACTTAGCTTACACTGAGATTACTAAGTTAGGGTTCGAAATTTCTTACCATTTTCGAAGATTTGCAGAAGACGAAGACAAAAGTGAAGCGAATCTGCAGAGTAAACTAACGAACAGGGCGAAGGAAGCAGAAAATTGTAGAGAGAAGTAGACTTTAGAGAGAGAGAGAGAATAGAAAGAGACAGTTTTGGTAAAAAGAACTTTTTGGCGGTTGAGGGTTTATAAAGGGGCGTGCCATCAGTCATAGAGACTTGTGAAACGTCATTAAGTCAGTCGCCTTTTAGATGACAAGACTTAATGAATGACGGCTTTTAGGAAAGAGAAAAGTGCCTTTTCAAATATACACTCAACCAATTTTCGAAATTAGTCCCTCTCAATTTGCATAAGCCTCCCTCCCAAAATTATAGTTTAAAAAGCTTATTTATCTTCCAGTGACTTTAGAAATTCTCGATTTTGATAATAATAAGTCTGCTTAAGATAAATTTGCAAGTCTGCTTAAAATAAATTTTCAAGTCTGCTTAAAATAAATTTTCAAGAAAAATTATTTTGGAAATATTATAATGAAAAGTTAATTTAGATAAAATTTAAGCAGTCGGGTCAAGCATACCAAGCTCTCCCCTTAGATAAGCAAACCTGTCTGCTTCTAGAGCTTTGGTGAAGATGTCTGCTAGTTGATGGTCAGTTGAAATATACTTCATACTAATGTTTCTCTTTTCTACATTGTCCCTTAGAAAGTGATATCGAACATCGATATGCTTTGTCTTGGAGTGCATCACGGGATTGTAGGTGATAGAGATTGCTGAGGTGTTATCACACATGATTGGGCAGTCTGCTACTTTGATGTCGTAGTCTACTAACTGCTGTTTGATCCAAAGCAGTTGACTACCAGCGACTATGTACTCGCCAGTGGTGGAATTTGAGACGGATGCTTGTTTCTTGCTAGCCCAAGACACGAGTCTGTCTCCTAGAAATTGACAAGTTCCA
The DNA here is from genome assembly GCA_013146195.2 of Codonopsis lanceolata. Lineage (NCBI taxonomy): Eukaryota > Viridiplantae > Streptophyta > Magnoliopsida > Asterales > Campanulaceae > Codonopsis > Codonopsis lanceolata. The sequence goes on along the minus strand of CM028384.1, from coordinate 45,626,986 downwards.
CTAGTGCTTTTTCTGTCAATTTGGCAGCCAGCATAGTCTGCGTCTGAATATCCAACCAAGTTGAAAGATGATTCCCTTGGATACCAGATACCTAAGTTGGTGGTATCTGATACGTATTTGATGATTCTTTTGGCTGCAAGAAGATGTGACTCACGAGGGTCTGCTTGAAATCTAGCACACACTCCAACAGCATACACTATGTCGGGTCTGCTGGCGGTGAGGTAGAGCAGAGATCCAATTATCCCCCTATAGTGGGTGATATCAACTTTCTTTCCTTGTAAGTCCTTTGTAAGTTTGCATCTAGCAGCCATTGGAGTATCAAATGTGTTTCTTTGTTTCCAATCAAATTTTTGACAAGATCTTTAGCATACTTGGATTGGCCGATGAATATTCCTTTGTTGGATTTGTTGAATTTGAAGACCCAAGAAGAATGTGAGTTCTCCCATCATACTCATTTGAAACTTGCCAGTCATAAGCGTTTCAAATCGCTTACACAGCTTCTCATTTGTGGATCCGAAAATGATATCATCAACGTAGATCTGTACCAGCAGAGAATGTCCTTTGTGCTTGAGAATGAAGAGAGTGGTGTCAATCTTGCCTCGCACGAATCCTTGTTCAACCAGAAATTTAGAAAGGGTTTCATACCAGGCTCGAGGAGCTTGCTTAAGACCATAGAGAGCCTTCTTAAGCTTGTAAACATGAGTTTCTTTCCCTTTTTCTACAAAGCCTGGAGGTTGAGCAACGTAGACTGTTTCTTGAAGATCACCATTAAGAAAAGCGCTCTTGACATCCATTTGGTACAGCACAAAGTCCTTGTATGTAGCATAGGCTAAGAAGATTCTGATGGCTTCCAACCTTGCTACTGGAGCGAATGTTTCATCATAGTCGATTCCTTCTTCTTGTCGATATCCTTGTGCAACAAGTCTTGCTTTGTTCCTCACTATGTTCCCATCCTCATCCTTTTTGTTTCTGAACACCCATTTTGTGCCAATGATAGTATGATCAGCAGGCTTTGGAACTAGCTTCCATACTTGGCATCGTTCAAATTGTTGAAGTTCTTCTTGCATGGCTTCCAGCCAACTTGGATCTTGAAGAGCTTCTTCGATCTTCTTTGGCTCTTCTTCTGAAACGAATGCGGCACAGAACATACATTCGTTCTTGGAGGATCTTCTGGTGCGTACTCCAACATGAATGTCACCAATGATTTGAGAGATCGGATGGTCTTTGCATGTTCTTGTGACAGCAGGAATATGATGAGTTCTTTGTTTCTCATGACAAGGTTCAGAAGGAGGGCTATAGGGAAGATCAGTTGTGTCTTGATGAGAGTTGTGTTCAGAATTTGGTTCATAGGTGAGTTGAGGAATAGGATTTTCAGGTTGAGAAACAAAAGGTTCTTGATACGGGTTTTCTTGAGCAGGGTTGAAGTCTTCTGGTGACCCGTTTGATAAGAAGTGATGGTCAGGAATGTTTGATTGAGTTGCTGGTGAAGGATTGGGTATATGAGGGGTTGATGGTTTAGATGTACCTGTCTCAACATCAACAAAGTCATCAGCAACATTTGGAGCCACATGTGGCTCTAATAAATCAAATTCATCAAATGAGACATGAACAGATTCAACTATTTTTAATAAGCGTTTGTTGAAAACCCTGTAAGCTTTGGAGTGTAAGGCATAACCCAAAAATACACCTTCATCGGCTTTATGATCAAATTTGCCTCTGTAATCATTACCATTGTAGACTACAAAGCATTTACAGCCGAAGATTTTGAAATCAATGTTTGGGGTTTTACCTCTCCAAAGTTCATAGGGTGTTTTACCGTGAAATTTGTTGATCAATGATCGTTTGAGTAAAAGCGGTTGTATTGACGGCTTCGCCCGAAGTGTTTGGGCAACTTTGCTTCAAGCATAGTTTTAGCGACTTCGATAAGTGTTACTGTTCTTCCTTTCGCGCCGTTTCTTTTGTGGTGTTCTTCTGACGGAGAGAAGTTGTGCCCAATACCGTGATCATCACAATCTGCTATTCCATTATTGGTGAACTTCGGTGCCATTATACGATCGATCGCGTCATTTGATTTCATCGAGTTTTGCGTTGCAATCTTCGAATAGTCTTTGTAAGAAGATCGTATGTGTGATCTTTAGAAGACATCATCTCTGTCCAAGTGTATCTTGTATAATCATCCACTACTACTAGCGTGTATCTGAAACCACCATAGCTAATAGTAGTGACTGGTCCGAAGAGATCCATGTGAAGCAGTTGTAGAGGTCTTGTCGTTGAAAGTCCTGGTTTGCTTTTGAATGACGTTTTTGAGAGCTTTCCAAGTTGGCACGCTTTGCACGATGATCATGGTCAGACTAGACCTTCTTTTGAGATAGCTTGGCTGAATATTTGAAGTTCAAATGGCTGAGTCTTTATGCCACAACCAGACTTTTGTCTTGAGCGAGTTTGCCACAAGACATAGATTAGTAATACTTACAAGGCATTCAAATCTATTACATAGACATTCCCTTGTCTATGACCGGTAACCAAGGTTGAGCAAGGGCTGGATCCTTGATATCACATCTGTTT
>CM028384.1:45318494-45624321 GCA_013146195.2 Codonopsis lanceolata | reverse complement strand
CGAAACAAGACAAATACGTTAAGCTTCAATGTTATTCAAATATTTATGAAGCGACACTCACGATCTTCGCAAGACTTTCGCCTTCTCGATCACGTGGTGCGAAATAGTCAAAAGAATCTACTTTATCGACAGATCACTGACGATTGCATCAATGAATCGACTTATCCTTCAGCGACTTAGCATATAGTCTGACAGGGTAATAGTTCGAAGATCTAAAGAATGAAGTCTTTTTAGCCACAGTTAAAGATCTATTGAACAACATCTTTATCCATCAGTTATCAAGACAAATCATTCAATGGATACAAAATCTATCAAGCGAGATCTCAACGATCAAAGTTCTCGGTTTTTATATAAAAATCTACCCTTCTTCTTCAAGTATTAAATGTGTGAAGAATTAAAAAGACACCAGCAAAGAACTTCAAAATTGCAAATCTAGAGATCATCTTCACCAACGAATCTCGAGATCTTCACGAAGTTTACAATGAGCTTACCTGGACCTTTGCAAAACACTCTCGTGGATTGCTAGGAAGAAAAACTCGAAGAAAGAGAGAGAGAGAGAGATCGAAACTTCAAAAGACAAAGATCATCATCTTGGTCAAGAACTCGGCTCTTGATTAGAGTTTTTCACCCTTCTTCGAAGAACTCTGCCTTTAGCTAAGCTTCATGATTTCATTCCTAAAGCTAGAGGTCAAGCTCTTTGATCGTTCTACAGATAGATTTCAGATGGTACCCAAGGAAGATGAAGAGTTGTGCGTAAATATTACATTCATATCTTCATATTTGTATTCCTATGCAAATGTTGTCGATTGTGCAATAATTACTCATCATGGAAGGCCGAGTGCTTTGCACTCAATCATTTAGATAATTTTTATCTGAACGACCTTGAAAATTATTTTCTCATATTAGTTTCTCGTTCTCGTCTCCTATTGTCCTCTTTACTTAAGAATTTGGTTACAAATGATTAAGTGAAGATTAAAAGGGCGAGGATAGAAACTTTACATATAGTATTTAGGCGATGTAATCGTAATTTATCTTTGAATAAATTCGATGTTCTTTCAAATAACTTATCTTTCAGTTTTTACCTCTCTATGAGCTTTTATAAATTGTTTTGTCATTTGAAAAGCTATTCTATAATGATTCCCTAAACTCTGCATTTGAAAAAGTATTAAGTGTGCTGTTGTTCTGATCATATATTCGTGTACAACCACTTATGACTTCTCTAAATCTAAGTCTTTCTATTTCCACTGTTTAAACTCTTCTAAACAGGCTTTTGATTTTCAGGCAGTTCACTAGCAGAGTTGACAACTCTGCTAAGAACAAGTCTGTTATTCAGTACTACCAGCAAACATGCTCAACATGTTAGCGCCTATGTCATTAAAACCTACGCTTCCAGTAACTACAAGAAAAGTTTTAAAATGGCATTATAGGCTATTCACCCCCTAGTCTCTATTTGAGCATCATTGTGGACCAGATATAGCTTGATAAAGTTGAAATGATCGACAATGTACACAACGCAAAAAGTCTTCGAGCCTTGAGCTCGATCTCCTCTCCTTCTACTGAGCCAAATTTCAAGAGATAAAAAAATGTGTTTGTGTGATTTGTCTGTGCGTGTAGATAATAAATGAAATGAGAAATTTGGTATTTTTAAAGAGAGAGAGTTTCGTATAGGGGCAATAGAAAAGGGGTGGCAACCATGGATGATGGGTGGTCGCCAAATCACAATATGGTTTTACATTTGGATGTTGAGATATCAATGGGTTGAAAACCGGTGGGTTTTCCAAAACATTTGGGGGAGAAAAGCTTTATGATCATTATTTAAATTCTAGGGACTCGATTGCAAATTTTGATATAAGTTAGGATTGAAAAAAAATAATTATAGCTCTTACTAAATGCACTTGGGAAACACACAAATAACTTAACGATATTTTTCAAGGCATCCATCATAAGGACGCAAGTGTGAACATTTATACTCTTAGGATCCATTTTCTTCACAAAAAGTTATTAAGGGGCTAATGGTGAGAATGACTCAAACTCAAGGGAGCCAATGATGAGAATGGCTCAAACTCAAGGAACCAAAGTTGCAATTAACCCTAAATTTTATGAGTAGAATAATAAAATGACTGTTAATTACCTAAACATCAGAATCAACACCAAACTTGTAGAACTAGCACATTTTATTCATCGATTTAGAATGACAAGAAAAATAAATTTTTTTATTTTATTTATTCACTTTTTGTGCAGGATTGCATACATAGGAAAACTTAAAAGCATTAGCCATACATACAAGCATATCGACACTTAGAGATCAAGATTTACATAACTAAGAGACTATGCAGTCTATGCACAAATCAACAGAGCAGCTCCTCGCCTGGTTAATCAGAAATTAAGCCCCAACGGACGTGGGGGAGATGACCGAATCCAATTCACTTCTGGTACAATTGATAGTCGACTCTTCTTTTGCCGTAAACCATATTTCTGGAATTGATTGCATTAAACTATCAACCGTCTCCACCGCATAATCTGATTCCTTCGTCTTCACTGTCTTGCCAACCTTCATAATGCAATAAAACTAATACAATTAGAATGTGATAACACGTACAATAGTTTTTTTTTTTCTTTTAAATAAGATCAGTAGTAGTTAAAACTTACCGCATAACTCAAAACCCACTACCTATTAGATATGGGTGAAGTGAAGCATCTTACCACTTCGTTGTCGGCGATAATAGTGTACAGTACATTCTAATCTTTTTAGGCATTTATATTTGTTTCTAACAACCCTAAACTGTCTACTCCCGTCCCCAATATATAATCATTAATATTGTTACGCTCACACTCACTTAATTGTTGTTTTTTCATAAAATAAGTTGTAGATATTTTTAAATTTTTTTTACTCACAGAGGCGTAGGAAGGGATCGAGCCAAGGCCTCACTTAGCACAATGATCTACCATGCATTTGGCGCTTAGGGGCAAAGTTGTAGATATTTGGTTGTATTGTTTATGCCATAAGTAACGCATAGAAAAATTAGCATAGATTATATGTGAGAGACGGTATTTTTTTATTGGTTACGAGGTTGAGCTCGTAATATTCCTACAAACTTTAGTGTTATAATCCATGAATGGTTAAAGTGGTGATTTATATGAACTCTTCACAATTGATGTTTTGTCTTTCTTTTGTTCTGATATCATCATACCTTTTTCAATTTTATTTTTCATAATGAGGTGTGATATTATAAATTTAAACTTGCATATCTTTTAAATATTTGACTTTTTGAATGAATTTAAACCGACTAAAGGATATATGGTTGAATTTAATTCTATATGATTTCCAAATATTAGACGTATTAAACAGGTTTGCTTTAAAGGAGGAAACGAATAATTTCTAAATAATTGACTTTCTAAAATAAAGTTCTTTGGCTTGCTTGGGGATATGGTGGAAATAATTTCTAAACAATATTCCCTCTTTTTCACCAAAAAATCTTTATTTAAAAATTTACTTAGCAAGAATATATTATTATCATTAAAGTTAATTATAATTATAAAAATATTTAAATTCAAGCAATATATTTACAGCTCAAGCGAAGAGAAAAATAAAATATTATAAAATTATAATCATAATTGAAAGTGTCACAAAATAATACGGTTCACCAATCAAACGTACCAAAACGGTACGGAGCCCCGCTTTACCGGCTGCAATATTCCGAGCATTGTCGTCTAAGAATAACTGCAACAAAACAGAGAACCAATACGTTTCTCAATCATCAGTCAAAAAGTCAACTAAAAACTCGCAAAATGTGTGCGTTCTAGTATTTGAACAGGGTGTTTAGGATTTTTTTGGAATCGGACTGTATCAATTAAAAGTGAATCCGATCAATTTTTGGTTTTGGTTACGAATCTAAATTTTTGTAAAATTGGACATTTGGGTTGAGTGCCGTTCCGAGCTAAAAAACATGAAACTTGGACCAACCTAATTTGTTGTTTATTTATTTATTTTATTATATATATATATATAATATTATTATATAATTATATATATTAATTCCTAATACTTTCGTTGTTCTACTTTTTAATTGGTATAATTTTATTTTTTGTTTCCATTAATTGTTGAATATAATTTTATCGAATGTTTTTTAATTTTTTTATAAAGTTTCATCTTAATTTTTTTATTATATATTTGTATTAAGCAGGTTAAAAATAAAAAATCATAATATTGTACGATCACGGTCTTATCATCTTTGATTAATGCGGGCCAGGATCGATGTTTTGGTTCTCATTCCGATTCTAAATTTTTGAACCAAACTATTAGTCTAATTCTGATTTTCTCTTTTTTTCAAAAAATTGACCGACAAAGCTAACCCCTGCTTAGAACGTGCTTTCATAGGCTTACCGTACGGCGAGTATCAACCTCGGCGACGTCGATCGCGATGTTTATTGCGTCCATTGAAGGTTTCAGTAAAACTGGAAACTCGTCAGGACGACTCGATTTGGAAAGGTTAGGGTTCATTGTTTCAAAACATATAATCTGTTCAAAGCAGTCTTTGATTCCAAGGCGTTCTAACGCTTTCGTTGCGTGGATTCTGTCCGAATTTGTAAATATCTGCAAATTCAAAACAAAACTACATATTTCGTTTTTACTATAAAATGATCAACACAAAACAGGAAATAACTGCTCGAAATTCTTACGATTTTGCGTTGCTTAATGCTGAGCAAAAGGCTTCGTAGTTGAGCGTCTTGCTCGATTAAATGATACGGCAACCTTCCGTGTACGACTCTGTTTTGAGAAAAAGTAAGAAAAAATTGAATACGGAGTCGGCCTGAAATTGGATTAATTGTACCAAAAATTTATGAGGTTGCTTAAATTGAATGAAAATGAGGATCGTTTACCTGTGGTAATCGTCTGCGTCAATATCATAGCCTATTGCCTGACAATTTAAAACAGAAATTGGTTAGTTTGTTCTGAAAGAGCGTGTCGAAATTGGAGGCTTAGAAAATGAAAGGTAATTTACTCTTAGACCAGCGAGAGTGCTTCCGTAAGTTTTGAAAAGCTCAACGCGGAGAGTTGAAGCCTTCGACTCTGAGAATCCGAATTTTTCAATAAGAAAATCTGCGAAACAAACAGGCAAGGAAAAAAATTAGCGATCATCCTTAGAAGGTAAAAGATTACTGAAAATTTATAGGTATTAATAAAAGTTTCGAACCATCGATGTTACGCTTGGTAGCTTGGCCAAATCCTAGCTTGGATGAGTACAAAGTATCATCAAATCTGTTTCAGAAAAAAAAAACATAAATATGATCACATATGCTAGCTTCACGTAAAGTAATCGTAATATATGCATTGATCAAAATACAGTGAGAGAAGTTACGTACCGAAGATGAGAGTGTCGAATGGAGAAGAGGAGCAATCCATGGGTAATGATGAAGAACAATGGGAATTGAATTTGAATTTGAATTTTGATGTGGGAGAGAGATTGAGAAAATTAAGAGTTTGCGGAGAAGGATGAGAAATGATTCGATGAACAAGGAAGGGCTTTGAGTTTTGGGGAGGAGGGAGCAATTTATAGGCGTGTGGGTGTGGATACCGGAGACATGATTGATGGATAGAGACTAGGAAGGGAGGGAGGAAAGAGATGGATGGTGCAGCTGACTCATTTGATCTTATTTTTTATGCGAAAATATATAGTACTACGCGTTAAAAAAACTTCGCGCCTGGCTAGCTAGACGAGTAGAGACAGCATCCCACACGCCAGTAATTTTTGGATTAGGTGATGTATTTTTTTGGTTCTCCCTCGGTCCCTCCTATCTGGTTCCTTTATATAGCAATGTTTAAATATACTGGTACTCCTTCCATTTTAGTCAAAGAATACACTATATTATTTTGAAATATTTTACTTTAAAAGTTCATTTTTAAAAATTATGTTTATAATTTTTATAATATTTTATATTTATCATCAACTTATATTATAAGTATATTGTTTGAACTTAGCTATTTTTGTAATTATGAATAACTTTAATAACATTAATATATCTCATAATAATTAGAACTTTTTAAATAAAAACTCTTTGGATGGAGCGAAGGGAGTACTTAATACTTCTTTTGTTCCGAACAAAAAGTTTACTATTTCATTTTAAAATATTTTACTTAAAAAATCTACTTTTAAAAATTAAGACACAATAGTTTTATTTTATTATTAATAAACTACTAAAAGATGTCATTTTTTTTAAAAAAATTGACTTTCAAATGAAATTCTTTGAGACACAATAGTTTCATTTTATTACTTAGCCATAATTCGTGTAAAAAGAAAAAAGTAAGAACAGTTGTAAAAACGTTTTTTTCTAAAAGAGAAAGTATAAAAAGCAGACTAAGTTTGTATTTTGGAATAGAGGTAATAATATTTATAATCTAGTTAATTATTTTTGCTTAATTTATGTGGTAGCACTTACATAACACTTTGAAGAACGGACGGAGTACAATTTATTTTTGAATTCAATTTTGGGATATTGTATTTATTTTTGAAAAATGGAATTAATTTAGAAGAAATTTAAAAACTTAAAAATGATGTTGAAAATGCAACATAAGCCCAGTCCTTCACATTCCAATACTCCCCCGGTCCCTAAATAATCGTCCTAGTTGATCTGGCGCACAGTTTAAGAAAAAATAATTGACTTGATTATTTATATTGGTTTAATATGTTGTTTCCTTTAAAGCTCATGTGTATGTAGCTCATAATTAAAGTAGAGTGAAAAAGTAAGAGTAAAGTGGTAAAAATGATGTTCTAAAAAAGTAAGTTTCAAACTAGACAATTATTTTGGGATAGACAAAAAAAAAAAAAGAATACGATAATTTAGGAATGGAGGGAGTATAATTTAAAATAACCTATGTGACTGTTAACACGTTAAGTATGTGGTGGTACGAGATCAATGTGAACTGAACTTTCCTAAAAATTTTGGCCAATAAGCATGTCACAGGTGTGGGGCATACACATACTCGATTTATTTATTTATTATCACTTTGCAATACTTTCATGGACAATTCTAAGCATAGTGTTCACACGAACACAACAACAAATGTGAAAACAAAACCACAATACTTAATACAGCACGCTAATTTAAATACAATGTTGCTCTTACTTCATTCTCAAAAAAGAAAAAAAACAAACAAAATGTACCAGCAACCCCAAAATGTGTAGAAAGAAGATATTCATCTCAAAAGCCTACCCATAAAGTTGGCTCTTCATTGTTCATAATCATCCCAAGAATCCAGCTTTAATTCTTTTTTAAAAAAATTTAAAAAACCATATAGCCGATCTAGAAAAAATGAAGATCATGCTAGGAAGCCAACCCAAAAAAATGGCTCTCTTTCATTGATAATCATCCCAAAAATACAGCTTTAGCCTCTTTTTTTTTTTTTTGAGAACCATAGAACCGGCCCAGAAAGATAAATATCATGCTTGAGAGCCATCTCAGAAAGATAGCTCTCCTTCATTTATAACTATCCCAAAAAATCGGTTTTATGCAAAAAAAATTTTAAACCATAGAGTCGACCCAAAAAGATGAAGATCACGCTTGAGAGTCATCCCAGAAATATGTCTCTCCTTCATTCACAATCATCCCAAAAATCCGTCTAAGACTTTTTTTTTTTTTGTGGAAATCATAGAGCCGGGCTTGAAAGATGAAAATCATGCTCAAGAGTCGTCCCAGAAAGACGACTCTCCTTCATTCACAATCATCCAAGAAAGATGGCTCTCTCTCTCTCTCTCTCTTTTTGTCCTTTTTTATTTCAAAACCATAGAGTCGGCTCAGAATGATGAAGATCATGCTTGAGAGTCATCCCAGAAAGATGGCTCTCCTTCATTCATAACTATATAAAAAATTCGGCTTTAGCCACACAGTTTTTTTTTTTGAAAACCATAAAGTCAGTCTAAAAAGATGAAGATCATGCTTAAGAGCCATTCCAGAAAGATGACTCTCCTTCATTCATAACCATTCCAAAAATCCAGCTTTGGCCTTCTTCTTTTTGAAAATTGTTAAGTTTTCGGACCACTCTTATCAATTCCTAACAGGAGCAAACCTTCAACCGTCCTGTAACCCAAGTTTTGGAAGTAACCTGCAAAATAGAATTAGTTCAAGAACCAAGCTATAGGAGCAGCTATTATGTCATTCCAATTTCAGTTCACCAAGAACAGAATAGACATAGACCTCCAAGACTCCGAACCAGTTTGTTGGCTAAGCAGAAAACACAGGAGCCGTAATTCCAAAGTCAAGGTTCTGACTTTATATATCAAATGGTCTAATTAATCAGTCCTCAAAGTATAGGTATACTCTGCACAAGAAATTTTAGACCAGTAAAAGAAAAGCTTCACCGGCAAAAGTGATGTGATCTTAGCGAGCTCGAGTTTGGATGAGACATGTGATGACTGGTTCGAGAGTTGGAAGATTCAAGCATGAAGAGTTCGTGATTGAACAAAATATCAAGTGTCAAAGAAATCAAATGAAGTCTTTTAAATGCGTAGAGTATGATTGGAAGATTCAAGAGTTCTATACAAACTTAATTCGTGGATTTATTAAAGATTCAGGTTATTACAATAGCTACTCTACAAATTCAAACATGCGTTGTGAAGCCTTAGATTTCATGGATGATGACTTGAAGACTCGAGAAATGTTCGTTAATGTCATACAATGAAGCTTTTAACGCCTAAAGGAAGACTTTAGGGGGCCGAAATGCAACTTTGAAAATTAGGCATTTACAAAAAACGAGATTTGTAGTTTTTTCTTATTTTGGAAGATTTATGTTTCTTAAATAGATTAGGTAACTTACCTAATTGTTGCCTACATAAATTAGGTAAGTTAAGTAGTTTCCTAAGTTGATTTTAGGTAGTTTCCTAAGTTGATTTTATTTAGTTTCCTAAGTTGATTCTAAGTAGTTTCCTAAGATGATTCTACTTAAACTTTTCCTTTTACTTTTAGGTTTAGAATTCACAACCCATATAATAAGGGATGTGGCTTATTGTTTTGTAGACAACTTTCTGATTATTGATTAATATAGTTTTTGAGTGTTTTTCAAAACCTCATTGTTCTTCATTGAATTTGTGATTATTTGGTGAGAGGCTAAGCAATCGAAACTCAAACTTATCAAGAAGATATTCATCTCTATTGTGACATTCTTCATTATACCAAGGTTTGTGTTTGTCTCGTAATTGGATCGCAGAGTACCACGTTCAATAACGGATCGTAGAATTGGGTCAAGGTGTCACAATCCATCAATTGATTGACGTTCTTCGCTTGCCGTGCTGCGTACTCTTTGATTCCTCCATTGTGAGTACGCATCTAGGAATCATATCAAAAAGGCCTTAGCAGGATGTCGACTCAGACCCCCACAACACAATGCTATACTCTGAATATAGCACAGTCCAACCACCGAGTTAACAGACCAAAGGGACAACGACTCAGTTCCAAGAATTTCGATCAAAGAGACTGCCCAGCCTTCTAACAAGGAAACCCAACCCGTAACTCCCCTTAAGAATAGTCTATCACATGGCTCAAACTCATGCACACACAAAGTGTATCCCTTCACGAAGAACACGACTCACACAGAGACGAAGAAGAGAGCTAGAGAGCGAGAGAGATGGATAATCAAAGGTTGCGGTGGTTTCTCTTGTGTACCTTGAATAAGGAGTAGACGAGAGTATAAATAGCAGCTAAGAGCGAAACAATCGGTCAATCAAAGTGAGGAAGCCGCCGTAAAAGAAGGAAACGCCACGGGAAGAGAAGAGCAGAGAAGGAAGCTGCCGTAATTTTGGGGCTTAATTAAAAGACCTCAAAATACAACCTCAAAGAGCAGTCGGGTGCAATAAGAGGGAAGGTGAACTTGGGCCTTAGGTTGCTGGGCATGGTTATAAGTAGGCTGCCCATTTGTCAAATGGGTCAAGCCACTACTTACAATCTCCACCTTGGAACAAGTATCGGGTCAATCACTTATAACTCAAGGATAATGGTGGGGAACATCATAGCTTATCCTGAACTTGTTCCAACACTAAGTAGGAAACAAGAACGGGAGGAAAAGAAAGCAAACACGAAGTAAACACGGAAGCAACCAAATCTAACTCATTCTAACACAAAGTAAGAATAAGAGAGACACCACGACAAACACCAAGTAAGTCGAGGATTTTTCAAGGCAATAACAATAATGCACTAGCACGAATTATATTTCACATCAAAATAACTCACAACAAAGGGTGCTCCACCATATTTGGAGTCGAGGGAAGGGGAACAGGTTCATTAGGAACATATAAACAAGGAAACTCTTTCTCATTAAAGACGATATCCCTACTAATAATTATTTCAAATCCTGGTTCCTCTTTTAACCTTAACCTATAACCTTTCTCACCCTTCGCGTACCCTAAGAAGACACACCTAACTGGCCTCGGTACAAAAGTGTTGTTCTCTCGATGAATATACACAGCACAACCGAAAACTCTAAAATTTTGGAAAACAACTTCTCCCCCGAAAAACATAGCCTCGGGACATCTACTATTAGGCGGGATATGAGACCTATTAATGACATAGGCGGCACACACACCTGCCTCTCCCTAAAAACATTTGGAGAGTCCCGACGTGGCAAGCATGACCCTTCTACGCCTTAACAAAGTCTGAATCATACGCTCCGTAACCTCATTCTGTTGAGGGCTACAAGGGATAGATTTTTAACGGTCAATCTCACTCTCACCGCAAAATCTCTCAAACTCACAGTTGTAAAACTCCAACCCACTATTCGTCCTAAGCTTTTTAATTTTCATACCGGTTAGATTTTCAATTAAAATCTTCCAAGTTTTAAATTTTCCAAAAACATCAATTTGCTCTTTCAATAAAACTACCCAGACTTTTCGTGAGAAGTCATCAACAACAGATAGAAAGAACATATTCCCACCATGAGTGGGTAACAAAGGACCCCACAGATCCACATGGATCAACTCAAAGGGAATTTTTTTATAGAGTATTTTTCTAGGGAGGGAGGTGGAAAACTAACCATATGATGTCTAAGGCTTTTATCCATCAAATTTGTTATATCACTCTTAATGGCATTTGCATGATTCTCAATAAAAGACACATGACAACACAGAACAATATGACTAGTTCGAGAGTTGGAAGATTCAAGCAAGGATGATCAAGCATGAAGAGTTCGTGATTGAACAAAATATCAAGTGTCAAAGAAATCAAATGAAGTCATTTAAATGCGTAGAGTATGATTGGAAGATTCAAGAGTTCTATACTGTAAGGGCAAAATAGGCATGATCTATTTTGGTCTTGTTTTCACCTTTCTTGGTCATAAAGTTTTGGTGCATTTTTGGTAACAAAATCTTTAATTTGATTTTGTTTTTCCTTGGTCCTTAAGGTTTTATCATTTTTGGAAACAAAATATTCCTAAAGATTTGTGGTTTCTTGGACCTAAATTCTAGGAGTTGTTTTTGGTAATAAAATCTTGGTAAAATCTTTCACCAAAACCGTGCCTTAATCCTAGTCTAACCATGATTGTTGACCACTTTCATATTTGGTAACAAAATCCCATTAGTTTGGTAAGTTATTGATTTTTTCCTTAAGTTTTAATCATTTTCCTTGTAGTAGATGGACTGTTTTTGGGTGTGTGTAGGAGATGCATAACTATATATTCAGGAGCAAGGATTCGTGGTTCTTGCAGAGCTCCAGAAAGAGAACAAAAACCATAGAGGCTGTGAGCAGATTCGAGGTGTTTCGAAGTGTTTAGACCCGAAGCCAGCCTTGTTCTCCGCGCAATGCCTACATTGGCGAGAACATCGAAGTTCTGAAACTGTTTTGTGCTTCCTGTTTTGTTTAAAGGAGGTTGTTTTTGTTTCTTCCCACATTTTGTTTAACTTGTTTATGTGGGGTTTTTGTTCTCCAAGATTCATTATCTTGTGAGAATATTTTTTGTATGATTTCACATAGTTTTTGTAAAACAATTCATTGTTTTTTAGTGAAATCTTTTTGGTCATGAGGCTAGATCTACAAGTATAGACTTGTAGATTGTTTGGTAAACTTTTGTGATTAATTTTGTGCTTTAGTATTAAGTCTTCCGTTGTTTTTTGTTATTTTTTTGGTCATTGTGACTTCCATTGTAGCTACATCGACAGCTACATTGGAAACTGCATTGGCTGCAGTTTTTGGAGAATCCTAGCTACTTGTGTTCTTTCATATACAAACTTAATTCGTGGATTTATTGAAGATTCAAGTTATTACAATAGCTACTCTACAAATTCAAACGTGCGTTGTGAAGCCTTAGATTTTATGGATGATGACTTGAAGACTCAAGAAATGTTCGTTAATGTCATACAATGACTTTGGAAGCTTTTAACGCCTAAAAGAAGACTTTAGGGGGGCCAAAATGTAACTTTGAAAATTAGGCCTTTACAAAAAACAAGATTTGTAGATTTTCCTTATTTTGGGGGATTTATGTTTCTTAAATAGATTAGGTAACTTACCTAATTGTTTCCTACATAGATTAGATAAGTTAAGTAGTTTCCTAATTTGATTCTAAGTAGTTTCCTAAGATGATTCTACTTTGATCTTTCCTTTTACTTTTAGGTTTAGGATTCACAACCCATAAGGGTTGTAGCTTATTGTTTTGTAGACAACTTTCTGATCATTGATTAATATAGTTTTTGAGTGTTTTTCAAAACCTCCTTGTTCTTCATTGAACTTGTGATTATTTGGTGAGAGGCTAAGTAATCAAAACCCAAACTTATCAATAGGATATTCATCCCTATTGTGGCGTTCTTCCTTATACCAAGGTTCGTGTTCGTCTCGTAATTGGATCGCGGAGTACCACGTTCAATAACGGATCGTAGCATTGGGTCAAGGTGTCACAATTCATCAATTCATTGACGTTCTTCGCTTGTCATGCTACGTGCTCTTTGATTCCTCCATTGTGAGTATGCGTCTAGGAACCATATCAATACCCCACCAATGCCATGGATGACCATGATCGACAAAGCAACCGAGGACCAACGATGCTTGGCAGAATGGGCGAGGAACATACATGCTCGACAACACCACCGAGCTAAACCAGACAGATGACACAGTTTAATTGGTAAGACATGGACGTGTTCTGTGTCAGCCGCAATTCGTTCCCCTAACCCTCTCTTTGACAAATGAAATACTTTGGAAAGAAAGAGTACATAGCCAATGAATGAGCTAGCCAACCATCAACCGGTGTCCACGATTGTTCTCGACTCGTGACTTAATCTCCAAGCAAGAACCGAAGACCCTTCGCTCCAAAAAACACGTTACGATTTATCTCACACTCAACAAGCACACACGAACTCTCTCCTTTGTCACCCGAAGCTTGAGGGAACAGCTAAACTGATCTGGTATATTTTTGAGATCTATATTGATTCTCATACCGGAGAGTTTTAGCCCCCCTAGCTCCCTAACTGTGTTTTCCTTCTCAGGTCATCATCGAAGTAAAACCTCACAGAGATTTCTCAACGTCCCAAGGCAACATCAGTTCATACCATTCCTGATGGCTCCAGAAAAAACCAAGCCTAGATATCCTACTTGTCACATCAATCTAGCTCAAATTACTTATGCGGATTTCGAGTGTGATCACCCATTTTTGGGGGCGTGATCACAAGTAGGGAGAAATTCAATAATGTAGTATATCTTAGATAATATCAATTATTGGGTTAAGTGTTTAACAAACCATAAGTGGTTGAAAGGATAACATAAATATAATGCATTGTTGGATGCTTATTTAATTTATTATGGAGCCCCCGTGAATCGTGATCATCACAATTCGAATGTACAACGGAGCACAGCACACCTCTGAAGAGTATCAAAATTGGATAGCCATAATTTGTATGCATTGTAGTGAGAACAATAAGTGGTTTTACTTTAGGTCCAATGCTACTATTAATTACGGAGTATAATTAAACATGTAAATAGGTCACATAATACTTTAGATCATGAATTTAATTTTCTTCTTATTGTGTTGCCTAATTTATAGCCATAAATTTAGTATATGGCTAATGATAAAAACAGTTGGATGATGTAAATGGCGATCAAATTAAATAAGTGGTGGTGCTGAGGTGACATGCATAATACTATATGTTTGGTGTCCCTATCACCCGTCATCGCAACACTAACTGTGTCCCTATCACCCATAACATTGAACTCATTATTGTGTGTGTGTGTGTGTGTGTGAAAGGGAAATAACAAACTGGGGTCTAGTTTTAACAATTTTTTGTTTTTGTAAAATGCAAGCACACACTGCGCACGATCTCCCTTATACACCTCATATTATTTTAGTGGGTTAAGACGTAAGAAAGCGTAACTTTATTTATAAATTTTGCTGGAGATTTATTTTAGTACTTTTTTTGTTTTTAAATTATCGTTTATATTTTTTTGTTCATTTTTAAATAATTATTTTCTTCTAAAAAATTTTCTTTTAAAAAATAATTTTATCATATTATCTTTATTTTTTCTATCTACTATAATTATGACCATATAATCTAGAACATTAAAGAAAATCACACATTTTACCAATATTTATAATACAATCAATTTGTTTTTCTTAAATGATGTATCGAGTGAAAGTAGATAATATTTTAAAAATGAAGAGAGTATTTATATGATTGTAATATTGAAATTTCTTAAATCTATATCTTAATATTCTTGTATATTCTCTTTGTTCCGAGCAAATAGTCAATTATTCTATTTTTGAATCTTTCATTTAAAGAGTTCACTTTCAAAAATAAAAAATAAAAGTGTCATTATATTATTAATAAATTACTAAAATTTTTATTTTTAAAAAAATTTGTTTTTCAAACGAAAACTCTTACTAAAAATATTATTTAAATTATGAACGGTGGAAATATTATACTCCCACGTGGAGCCATTTAGAACATTCACCATGGTAGTTGGTTTTGCGTTTGTGTCAAATATGAATTAGAGTTGGTTTTACTTGGAGGAGTTATATCAATACATTGTTTTAAAATCGAATTAACTTATTATTTTCAAGAAAGGTACAAAAGTTATTATTATGTTGGCAGACAAGGATCAGTCTCATACAGTATAATTTTCAAAAAAGAAAACCAAACAAGAAAATCCAAACCATATGCCAAACAACTGCCTTATTAATGCTTTCGCCAAAAGAAAAGCACAATAAATAAATGATTAATATATATATTTTGGTCTCATTCTATTTGAAAAAAATATTAGTTTGGTTCTTGGGTTTTAAAACATATTCATGTGGTTTCTTAATTCATTTTTTTGGATCAGTTTCCTTTTTCCATCTTTACCGTTACATTTATGTCCACTTTTTAAAAATATGACTAAATTACCCTTACTAACAAATTTCTTATGACTAACTTTTTTAGAAGTGCAAAATAAAAGTGGTTACTTGTCAATTCAATAATTTTAAAAGAAAAGATTCTCAAAATATTTTACAATTTATCTATTCATTCTCCTCCAAATATTCCCAATTTATGAGAAATTAGTCCAAAAAATCTCAAAAATAGTCAAAATTTGAGGAATTATCAAGTTTGATTTTTGATCTTGTTTCTTGAACTGGATTTGGATTTTCTTAATTTTTTGATCTTAGTTTATGAGAATTTTGGGTTAGTTGCACCACTGGTCCCTTAACTTTATTCTCACTATTAGTTCCTTAAGAAATTTTCGAAGCAATTGGATCCTAAAAGTTTCAAATTTTTACAGTCTCACGCTCCTATGGATGTCGCTAGAGAAAATACCGTGAAGTTGACCATATATTTCGTAAGGGCTAAAATAATTTTTTTTCAAACCTAACTTATTTCAGAATTTGCATTCGAGTCCCTATGGTTTCAAAAATAACCAAAAGGCCTTTTCCCCCAAATGTTTTGGAAGAGGAATCATACCCGATGGTTTAAGGGAGCCCAACATGATCGGATTCCACGAGTTTCCTCGGCCTCGATCTGACTTTATAGAACATGTATCTCCAACTATTCTTGTTGTGACATCCCAAAAGTGTCGACTCCTCTTCATTCACAAATCTTGGGCGAAGGTAGGCTTTCAGGATAAAATCCAATCCCACTAGTTGCGGATGGAAGTGTTGACAATTTTCCCCATCGCTGAAACAAATTTCGATCTCCAGAGAGCATATAAGGCTAATCAGAAATGCTGGTGGAGATCATTGAAGGTTGGATGTGGAGAGGGAGGAGAGCCTTATGCGCATACCTCCAGTCGCACAACACTGCACTTTCAATTCGGATTGGGAGACTAGGAGAGCTCCTCTTCCTTCTCCCCTTTGCAAGTTGTGGAATATAGAGCTCATAGCTGCTCCAAACTATGCCCTATGCAGGAATGTGTGCATATAGAAAGCCATCAAGATTGAATTCTATTTGGGGAAGAAGGCATTTTGGTCAATTTTGAAACCCTAGGACTCGATTACAAATTGTGATAAAAGTTAGGTTTGAGAAATTTCATTTTAGCAAGTGACATGCGCAACTTAAACGGTATTTCTCTAACGACATCCATCAAAATGACTGAAGCTGTGAATATTTCAAACTTTTAGGACCTAATTGTTACAAAACTTTCTTAAGGGACTAATAGTGAGAAGGTACAAAGTCAAGGGACTAATATGCGATTAACCTAACTAAAATGTTCTCATACCTTTGTGCTTTAGGACGAAGTAAAAAATATGTATTTCTTGACCAGCCAAGCTGAACCTGACCTGAGATGCTTAGCCCGCAAATAAGATCCATTATCTTGGGAAACAAAAGACAAGGGTGATAATCGGGCCAGTCCCTTTTCTAACCTTTCTAACCGTTCCAGTACATGATATTTTTTTCAACCGGTAAATGACACTTTTTGGGGGACGAAAGGACGAGTATATCCTTCATGAAATTCAATCAGACACATGCTACATCGCAATTCCAATTTTTTCATCAACAATCCAATTTTTACATCGCGATATGACAATTTTACTTACAACCTTAATTTTGTAAATTGATAACACTTTGTACTCGATCAAAACTAAGGAGTGTTGTCTAGCTTGTTCCTAATTAGAAATTAAATGCTAGAAGTTGGCTTCATTATTTGGAAGATGTAGCTAGTAACAGTTATGAGTATCGAAGGAACTGAACATCAACTGTGTGATCATTATGAATGGCTTTACATCTTCAAATGGTGAATTTTCTTAACAGTAACCTGTATGTATTTTTCTCGTTAATGGTCTAATATGTTGGCATATACTTTACCAATCCAATCAAATTACGAACTTCTGTATTGTCGTAAGATAAAAACTTGTTTGATTGATTACAACTTTCTTCCATCATTGGAAGTTTATCATGTTGTATCATTATCTTATTTGGATGTGCATATGCGGAGTACCTGTTTTGGAGTATATACACCTTTTTGCAACTAAGAAGAATCGAAAATCACTAGCACAACAACAAATCAAATGAAAATTGTAATAACAGTATTCAAATTCAAACAAATCAAAGGAATGAAAATGAAAATGGTGGAGTTAAATTGACCCCTCCCCCAAAACCCAAACTTCCTAATTTACCCTTTGATATCCAAACTCACCCCTTGGTGCTTCCTTCATCCCCCCTACCACTGCGTTCTTTTCTTCCCCTCCCACTCCCACTTTCACCTTCTTTTGCGTCTTCCATCCCTCCTAGCAGTTGTCTTATTTTCTTCCATTTCCCTCCCTCACATCCACTATATCCTCCATCCAAACACAACTCTTATTTTTCTCTTTTTTTTTCCAACATCACCAACCCTAGTACCCAGCTCCCACCTCCGAGAACCTCTCTTCTTCCCCACCTCATCCTCATCGGTTAAATAATAACCCAAGTTATACTGATGACCGTTAACAGTAAAGCCTACTGCCAGGGCTACACCATTATAAATATCGTTAAATACTGGAGATCGATCAAGGACATTTATATCATTACAAGTACCTGGAGTGCCAAAGAAAGCATGCCATATCCACAAATCGTAGGAAGCGATTGCTTCAAGAACAACGGTCGCCTTTCCATCCCCTCGAGCGTGCTGACCTTGCCAAGCCACCGGGCAATTCTTCCACTCCCAATGCATGCAGTTTATGCTACCTAACATACCAGGAAAACTACGTGTCTCCCCAATATGAAGCAAGCGTTGGAGGTCCTCCTCCGTTGGCTTTCGCAAGTACTGTTCTCCAAAAACATTAGCCACACATTCAGAAAATTTCTTCAAGCATTCAATTGATGTGCTTTTTTCGATACGAATATAGTCATCACATGCATCACCGGACATTCCGTAAGCAAGCATTCTTACAGCCGCAATGCATTTTTGTATTGGTGATAAACCAGGTCTGCCACATGCTTCAAATCGTTGTTGAAAATATGGACTATGAGCACCAAGAGCTTCCACTACACGAAGGAAGACATGTCTTCGCATCCGAAATCTGGTGCGAAATTGTTGGTCGGTGTATGTTGAATTCTCTGCAAAATAGTCTGAATACAGACGTTGATGGCCCTCAGCACGATTTCTATCAATGTATATACGTTCACGAACTTCTCTTTCATCTTGTAGAGATCGTAGTAGTTCTCTACAAATTTGACGCTTACGACATCGACGACCATTAAGGTCAAATATATATTCATTCACACTTCGTTGAATGTCATTCTGTAAATCATCTTCATATTCATTGTCGGTGTTTGAATTTCAACTAGAACTTGAAGAAGACATAATTTTTAAGTGTATTAGAACATGTGATGGTTTCTTCAATTGCTAAACAAATGCATCATTAACCAGATTTATAGAAGGTCACGGGAGATGAGAAAAAAAATTCAATTGTCATTTAATTGAGTAAAAAAGAAACAATGACTTGTCACAATCACCTTTGGGTGATTGTGACAAGACAATGTCTTTTATTTGTTATCTTAATTGTTAAAGGAAGATGGATATGGAAACCATTCCCAATACCGTGAAACATGGATTTCCATCCATTTATGGATATCTTGAAGATTTTGTTTTGTCTTTTTATTTTGTTTGGATGATGGTGGCAACACATTGATTTATTTTGACAACATTGTCAAATTAGAGAAAGCACAATACAATGAAAAAAACATTTACATACATTTGTGATAGTTTCTTCAATTGTTAAACAAATGCATCATTAACCACATTTATAAAAAGTCACGGGAGATGAAAAAATTCAATTGTCATTCAATTGAATAAAAAAGAAACAATGTCTTGTCACAATCACCTTTGGGTGATTGTGACAAAACAATGTCTTTTATTTGTTATCTTGATTGTTAAAGAAAGATGGATATGGAAACCATTCCCAATACCGTGAAACATGAGTTTCCATCCATTTATGGATATCTTGAAGATTTTATTTTGTCTTTTTATTTTGATAGGATGATGTTGACAACACATTGATTTATTTTGACAAAATTGTCAAATTAAAGAAAGCACAATACAATGAAAGAAGCATTTACATACATTTGTGATAGTTTCTTCAATTGTTAAACAAATGCATCATTAACCACATTTATAAAAAGTCACGGGAGATGAAAAAATTCAATTGTCATTCAATTGAATAAAAAGAAACAATGTCTTGTCACAATCACCTTTGGGTGATTGTGACAAGACAATGCCTTTTATTTGTTATCTTGATTGTTAAAGAAAGATGGATATGAAAACCATTTCCAATACCGTGAAACATGGGTTTCCATCCATTTATGGATATCTTGAAGATTTTATTTTGTCTTTTTATTTTGATAGGATGATGTTGATAACACATTGATTTATTTTGACAAAATTGTCAAATTAAAGAAAGCACAATACAATGAAAGAAGCATTTACATACATTTGTGATAGTTTCTTCAATTGTTAAACAAATGCATCATTAACCACATTTATAAAAAGTCACGAAAGATGAAAAAATTCAATTGTCATTCAATTGAATAAAAAGAACATGTCTTGTCACAATCACCTTTGGGTGATTGTGACAAGACAATGCCTTTTATTTGTTATCTTGATTGTTAAAGGAAGATGGATATGGAAACCATTCTCAATACCGTGAAACATGGGTTTCCATCCATTTATGGATATCTTGAAGATTTTGTTTTGTCTTTTTATTTTGATAGGATGATGTTGACAACACATTGATTTATTTTGACAAAATTGTCAAATTAAAGAAAGCACAATACAATGAAAGAAGCATTTACATACATTTGTGATAGTTTCTTCAATTGTTAAACAAATGCATCATTAACCACATTTATAAAAAGTCACGGGAGATGAAAAAATTCAATTGTCATTCAATTGAATAAAAAAGAAACAATGTCTTGTCACAATCACCTTTGAGTGATTGTGACAAGACAATTTTATTTGTTATCTTGATTGTTAAAGAAAGATGAATATGAAAACCATTTCCAATACCGTGAAACATGGATGATGTTGACAACACATTGATTTATTTTGACAAAATTGTCAAATTAAAGAAAGTACAATACAATACAATACAATACAATACAAACGTTGATAAAATAACAGTACAATACAATATTTTGCAGTAAAATATCATCTACTTAAATAGTGCACGATACAACCTTGTGCAATCATCTTCTTCTCAACAAATTTGTTTTCCATGTTTTTCAAGACCTCCCATTGTTTGAACATACGTTTCTTCTTGGTCTCCTCCAGCTTTTCATGTTCAATAGTGAAATATCGCTCAATTTTCTCACTAAGCTCTGATTCGATACGGTTTGATTCACGTAAGTCTTCAGAAATTTTTTCAGTATTCACATTTTTTCCCTTATTTTTTGAAGCTTTCTTTCCAGGAGGTCGAGTTTGATATGTCATTGAAGGTGTTTCAACATTTGAGGAGTTTTGAACATCAAAAGCTTCATTTTGAGATCGTTTTGAGCCACTGCTTGTTGAATTTTTTGTTGCATGTTTTCCCACTTCAACATATTTTGCCCACTACTTGGGAATATTACGAAGTATTTGCCACGCTTCTATTGACATAAAATGTTTCCCTTCATCAGCTTCATAAATCGTATGTGCCTTCATAATTACATCATCATCATTCCAGCCACTTTCTTTGCAAGCTAATGCTTGATTAAAAAATTTTGAAACCGCCTAGACAATTTCTCGAAAATGATTCTTAATTTGACCCAAAGTTCTCGATCATACCATTCCCACGATGCTCGTTGTAAGTGTTTGTCACTTTTGCCGAATTGTGTTGATGTTTGGTTTGTTCCAACGAAACTATCGGTAGTCACGCTTCTCCCACGATTTACACAAGGTAACAGTCCTCGCATCGCCCACCTAGTTCTTATTATTTTTCCACTCGAGGAGTGGTTTCATCAACCATATCATCTTGAATATCAATCTCTTCTTCATTGTCCTGCTCGTTGTGTTGGAAAAAAAGGTATATTTGAAGCTATGGGACTACTTGGAGTATATTCGCATGAAGAGCCACCGAACTCCCATGGGGAAATACTCTTGATTTAAGTGTGATTGTTGTGTTGAAGAATGAGACAAATTTGAAGGTAATGGAGTATTCCACGGGAGAGTTTGTTGTGGCATCGACAATGACACATGGGGAAATATTGGTGTGTTTCCATACTACATAGAGTTGAGGTTTTGAAAATTCGGATGAACTCCAAAATTTGGAATATTTTGTGTTTGAAAAAAATTATGGTAATGTGATGGTTGGCTTTGTGAGTGGGTTGATGATTCCGACGAGGAGAAGGTTCATTTGGTGTATTCGGACGCTGATTAGTTCGATTTTGAGGGTTTTGCTTTTACGAAACCGGGCGTGAAGACATTGATGACAATAGCTGAAAATAAAACAAAATTAGCAAAAAAAATTATACATTGATAACAACTAATATTACTTAATGATAATATTGACAATAATAATAACAACTAATTTCAATAATAATATGAAATTTAACAATAATAATGGTAATAATAAACAATTAACAATAAAGACAATTATATGTAATAATATGCATCCATTTAAAATATTTAAGTAGTAAATAATACTAATATTAATAATAAAAAATACACAACTTAAAAATGGATTAATTAAAAAATGAAATCGGAGAAAGAAAGAGAAGAGAGAAAAACTTACAAATTAATTCAAATTTTGCCAAAATTGCATTTGGTATCCAAATGAGGCAAACCAAGTCTCTATTTATAGATAAAAATGTGTACTGTTTTTTTTTAAATTTTTTTGAATGCCTAAACTGCCCTTGAATAGCAGATAATGAAAAAATCTCACAAACCGGTACTTTAATGACAAGTGTAAAGTGCTGCTGTGATGGTTGTCGGCAGATTTTTTTGCTTGACTTTTGGCCCATCAAAACGACGTCGTTTTGATGGGTTGTGGCTCAAAACACAACCGTTTCGGCGGAACTGTTGTGACGATTTCCGAATTTTGCGGCTTCTTCTGTTGATTCTTTGGGAAATGAATCATCAATTGATTTAATTGAGATTTCTTAAAAACCTCCGTTGCATTGAAAGATTGGTGGAAGATTTGGTAATAAACTGCCGTTGTACATGCTCTAAGGATCGTAGAATAAGAACAGCTTTTTGTGCAGCTGTGGTTAAATATAGGAGACAGCAGGTTCAGAACACACCAGGCTTCAATCTAAACAGTGGTGGTTAAGATTGGAGGTCTCTAGTATTTTTTGGTGAAAATTCTAGAATTGTTTCATTTTATTTTCTAATTCAAGAACCAGTTGTTCTTCATAATTTTTCTCTAAACGTGTCCTAGATTGAACTCCTGTGTACTTATCCAGTTTTTAGTGGCAGTTTAACGTTTTTGGACTAGGCCCCATGATTTTTAGTTGGGTTTTCCACGTGAAACTTATTGGCGTCCCGATTTAATGGTGTGGTGATTATTTCTTACTGTATTTGATAATTGTTGCTAGATCCTTGGGACCTTAGCAGCAATCAATATCAAGAGATTCTTTGTGCCGTGAGGTGTTGGGTTAAGCCTCGCAACTAGCGTTAGGTTTACATGAGTGAAGAGAGTTTTCTTCGGCATAGGGCCGGCCCTGAGGGTAGTCGGGAAGGACTATCGCCCTGACCCTCAATTTTGAGAGGCCGAACTTATAATAATACAACCATATATTATATACATATAAATATTATACTATTACTAAAATCTCATATGTGATTTAATATCTCTTTGGATAAGGTGTTTTGATTTGGTTGAGAGGTCATGAGTTCAACTCAAATACTCCCTTTATTTCGGGTAAAGAGTCAATATTTAAAAGTCAAACTTTTTAAGAAAATGACACTATAGTAGCTCATTAATAATAAAATGACACTTTTATTCTTTAATTTTTGAAAGTGGACTCTTTAAGTGAAACATATCAAAATGTAATAGAAGACTCTTTACCCGAAACGGATGGAGTATATAATATGTAATGTGTCCAATTTTGGTAATTGCTTTTTGTGATTTAATGATAAGCTACTTATGTATGTGCTTAGAGATTTTAGATTCAATCCATAGAATAGTTGTCCAATTTTTTTTTTGGCTATAAATATTTCAAGCAAAAACGTGATTTTATATCACTGACTATAATTTTCGTTGCTTATATTTGTATGATTCTCAGCTTCATTACTTGATTATGAGTTTTTATTTTAAAATTTGAATTTGTAGGGAAAACATATTCATAAGAAAATATCTACCTAGAATAAAAGAATAAGAATTGATGAGGTGATTAAAATTCAGAGTAGCTCTTAATTGATAAGTTTTTTTAAATTAGATTTTTTAAATCAAAAATCTAATTAATAGATTACAATAATCGAATAATCAACAAAAAACCAAATGAATGTGTAACGAATTAGCCAAAAAATGAGAGAATGTGATATAATTTGGTGATATAATTGAGAAAAATCCTAGAAGAGTGAATAAATCTGAAATATCTTATAAATATGCTTTATAGACATTTTGCATATTTTTATATATATAAAAAATTACCAAATCAAGATAGAAAATAACTAGTGTACTGAAATATACAAACGAAGTAATTTTAATTAATTATTTCATATACATATATATTAGTATGTTTGTAGATGTTATACCAATTGAATACTTTGAACGATGAAAAATTGAAAAAATATTTCTTTCTAAATTTTATTTTATATATCTATAGGGGCCAATTTTATCATTTTTGCCTTTGATCCTGAAAAGTTCAGGAACGCCCTGGGCATGCCGCAGTGTTACTCTCTCAATATAATTAAGCATAGCCACCACACCACTCGAATGATAGGAAGGAGTAATCTATTAATGATTCTCTTTTTCAAGTAACTTCTCTTGTGTGTGACCTAACTTGTGAAGTTTTGGTATGAAGAAACAAAGAGAGGAGCTGGTTTTGACGTGGATTCGCAAAATACTAAGGAGAATTGAGCCATAGTGTGCAAAAAAGGTTCTCCCGGTGTTGGAAACCGATATAAGACTTAGTTGTTAGGACTATAGTCATCAACATCACAAAGTTCACCTGACTAACCTAGTTTGTTTGGCAAAAACTTGTGTAAGACGATGTTACAGATATTTTTGTAAGATGAATCTTTTTTACCCGATCCACCATGTATTGGTGGATTGAGCTATTAGAGAGTGAAACTACGTTTTACAAATTAAGATCCGTAAGACTGTCTTACAGGAAACCTACTCAGCTTGATTTTAGTTTTGCATTCAAATCATACATTTGATTTAACATCATTAACTGAAACACAACCATATATGATCATTACCATTTACCATTCATTCCTTTCAATAACTACATAAGCAAAAACAAAAGGAACAAAAAGTTCAAAATTAAGAAGGAAAAAGAGCACAATATTAAACAAATAAAAACCATAGAAAAAAAGAGAAAGCTTTGTTTCAACGTTTACGCTTATGTGTCTCTGTGCTTTTTGCTAGGGCCGGGCTCCCTTATATTCATTCATTCATTCCTTGATTTCATTCATATCTTCTCAAGCTTGATTTTGTTTATTGGCACAACCATGGCCGTAGATGAACCTCGCCGTCCCCTCTGTGTAAACATGTGTCTCATTGTCCAATCTGCAAGATACCAGTTTCAATTTTTTGATTAGTAGTCAATAACTCAAAACCAGATCACTGATTCGGTCTAGCTCCGTACTTGAGCGTATCACTATATTCTGAATTATTTTCTTCTACATTGAAGTCTTTTCTAGCTGTCCCAGTTGGGATTCATGGAAAGATGAGTGATAAAAGAAATGAAATTGGTCTTACGATTTTCGAACAGCTTTGCTCAAGGTAGAGGCTGATGTGAATGTTATACCATCAAGATATCTGTTCTCCCCCTTGATTCTCTGCTTCATTCTCAGGTCCAATTCGTCAGAGTTGAGTGTAATCGGGTAATCTGAAGCCTGCAGTGAAATTCTTCAGTTCATGACAGTGTAAAATGAAAATCTTATGGCGGCAAAGTTGATTAGGGACTAAGTTATTGTACCATGACCCATCCCCAAATGTCGGCATAGGAAGGAATGTGAGCTGAATAAGGCACCACATCTGCAAATGACAAATAAATGGGAAAATGAGGATTAATTATATTGACAATCTCACATCTTCTTCTTCTTCTTTTTTTGTTGGTGAAAGTTAAACTTACATTTGAATACTTGTCTTAGTGTGTTGTAGATGCAAGAGAACACTTCTGTGTGGCTAAAAACTCCAGCTGGTCCTGCCTGCAATACGCGATAAAGTTGAATTTCCATTCTCGTATTTTATCTTATCATTACAAACACGCGCGCGTGCGCCCACTCATACAATTACACACACATACTCGATAATAAGAATGTACCTGTGTGACAAAAATGCCACCCTGATTAAGTCTTGGTTTAACAGTAAGTTCATAAAAGGTTTTGGTATAGAGTTGGTAACATGGGCCTCCTTCTATGGGGTCTGCCAAATCTCCTATGATCACATCATATCCATCTTCTCTTCTTTCAAGCTCAGCCCTGTCATGCACCCCAACACAATTATTGAATTATATTAAGCCAATAAGAAGACTTTTGAATGTTTAAAATTAAGGAAATTTCAGTAAACCTGGCATCATTGATAATGAGCTCCAATCTTGGATCACAGAAAGCTTCTCTGTTAACCACCAAATATGACTTGCAAAAATCCACCACTTCCTGCTCATACAATTTACGTAGCTAATTACAATGCATGACAATGGACATAGTGATAGACCCGCGATTACATTGAATAAGTGATAAATCGACGCTAAAGTGATCATTTAATCATACATAGCAGACTACTTAGTTGATTTGATTCGACTAATCTTTTCTTTTATCTAAAATTATATGATGAAAGCCGTATAAAAACACATGGGGTTTTTGCGGCTTGCCGCAAAAGTAAAAATTAGTTTGACATTGAGGAAGAACTAAGAAGTAACATTGAATCAGTTCACATTTTAAAAGTCAATCAAGGTAAACAGATTTAATTAAGTTAACAGGAAAAAGAAAATCATAGAGGAAGAACTAAGAACTAAGGAAACAAATATTGAAAAAAAATTGGCGGGAAAAGTTACCTCATCAATGTCACACATGACAACCTTGTCCACAGTTTTATGTCTAAGTAATTCTCTAGCAGTGGAGCCCTCACCTCCCCCCATAATAAATATGGTCTTGGGGCTGAAATTTAGATATGAATTAAGAAATAATATTTAGACCCGACTTAAAAAAAATTATATATACATTAACTGATTATATAATACACTTATATATAGTGTCTTGATCGATTATGAGTAAACAGGCCTGGTTTTGGGGTTCAGAATGATCGGTCGAACATGGCCCCTAATATAAAAGGATCTAATTTTATATATGTGTAGACTAGTTTTATTTAGATATATTATAAATAATGTAACTATAGTGAATAAATTGTTTTTTGACTCAATGAATTGGGTAATTGTGTATGTGGTGAGTGGAACAGTGAAATCCTAGGTTCAAGCCCCTTCTTGGTCATTTTTGTTTTTTTTATTTTTTATTTTGGGTCTACGGCCAATTATTATTAGTATTATTTTATATGCATATTACATCATACATTCCCGCAATTTAGTTAAACAGTCCTCTATATTATTTTGATAAGTTTTACGTAAATAATCAACTTTTAAAAAATATACTTATAATTTCACAAAATTTCATCTTTATCTTCCACTTGTATTGTAAGTATGATTGTTGTGGTTAAGTTTTTTTATTTTATTTTTTATTATCAATTTCAAATCTACTTATATATGTTTTAATAACTCCGGATCCTAATGAATAAAGTTACTATATAAAGATAAACAATTTGTATTCGGTTTTAGTAGAGTTATTCAACCTTAATTTTATTTTGTTTTCGCTAAATTTACTTATAAAAAAAAAGTTAGTTGACCAACAAATTTTTTATCTGGATCATAAAAAATAACAATTGATTGGGCATATAATATCAATATTTCAAGCAAAAATCAAATTTTATTGTTATGTTACTATCATTTTTAATTATTTCTTATGTTTATTTAATTCTTTGTTTTATTAGTTGATTGTTTTTTAACTTGAATTTATAGTGCATAATACATGTTACAAAAAAAATATTCATCTAGAAGTCAAAACATAAATAAAAGAAAAAAATTGATCAAGTATATATATTCTTTTTATTATAAATTATTTTAACGAATAAAGAATAACAATTTTCAGTAATTATTTAATACTTATTTTCTTATATGTTTGGGTATTATCCATTTTCAATACTTCAAATGATGAAAAGTCAAATAAATTATTCGTCTAAAATTACTATGCTAATATATATTTTTTAAGAGCCCCTTATTTTTTTTTCGCTCTGAACCCCAAAAAATTCAGAACCGGCCTGCCTATGAGTAAAGAGTAATACTTTGGGTGATGAAGAAGAGGTGGATGGACAAGGGATTCATGGTAGATGAATTCATCTATTTCTGCACTCTGTAGCTTTCCATCAATCACTAAAGCCTGTAATTGGGTAAATAAAAAACATCCAAGTAAGATCCATGAATATTTTAGAAATTGACTATATATATATATATATATATATATATATATATATATATATATATATATATATATATATTTCAAAAAAGAAAGAAATTTTGTTTAAAATTAATAGAGTACGTACCTTTCCAAAGGGCTTTGTGTCCAAAAGTTGAATATCCTGGAACTGAGTAGCTCCTGTGTGCAAAATACTGCACCAGAAAGTAAATATAATATTTAATGTGTAAGCTCATGTCTCACTCTCTTCTAATTTAACCTACTTAATATAGTATGTGTCGGGACAAAAAATCATTCTTACAAAAAATATGCATAAAATCGTCTTATCCAAGTTTTTACCATATTTATTTATTTACTTGTAAAATGATGATGTTTCTTGAACAGTTGAACTTGGTAATCAAAAACTAATCCAAATTAATGTTTTTGATTGCTTCCCGCTAATCTTGTCTCACTTTTTACGGACAAGACTTTAGGCAAAAGGCATAATCGAAACTTCCTTACTTTTTAAGAATTCTCCAAACTATCAATATTATAATACTCCTACAATGTACAGTTTCTACGGTAATAAAATAAGAGAAAAAGAATAATAGTAACACTTATATTGCGGACAGCTTGTTTTTTTTGTTTTGTTTTTTTAGTACATGGGAGGGCCGAAACCCCAAAAAAACAAGTTGTTTCTGTATAGCTATAGCTGTCAAAATGGCTTGTATCCGTTGAACTAGCTCATCCCTGTCACCTAAAAAAAGTGGGTTGAGTTGGTATTTCTTAAACCAGTTATTTTTTTGAATTGACTTATCCCACCCCGCGAAATGATTAGTTTAAGTGGGTTGTGGGTTGGTTCACCCCGCCAACCTACCTTGACAACTCTATGTATAACTACCAATTAAAAGTGCAAATTATTTAGCCTTGTAAAAGCTTTTTCACGATTCTGTTCATCAAGTCTCTTTAAAATTAAGCTTTAAATGTTGTAGCATTGTTCTCGAAAAAAAACACACACACACACATCTCACAAACTGACAATAACTCGTACATGCATGTACGTCTATATCTAATACAACTATAGTAGTATAAGTTTAACTTGTAACGAGTAAATATATAATGAATCTGATGCACAAAACTAGTGAACTGCACCATAAATAACCGATTGATCGGCTAGGGTACAAGACTCGCGATTAGGTGTGCTTGTAAGTTGGTACAAATATACAATGCAAATAGAATTATGTATATATCTCACCTATTAAGAGCAAAGCACCATCTTAAGTTTTCTTCAATCTCTTCTTCATACCAACAGCTCTTTCTTTGAAATGATCCTACTACGCCACTACCATGTCCGTTTCCGTTTCCGTTTCCATTAGTGTATCCATTTCCATTGGAGCAGTTAGAAATATCACCCATTTCTAGAGAGAGAGAGAGAGAGAGATGAAGAGAGAGAAGAAAGCTAGAGCAGTGATGTATTTGAGGGTTATGAATTGAGAAGTGAGGGTTGAGAGGGGAAGATATATAAGAAGATATTGGAGTGCATACCATCTGTATTTGATGGAGTGGAGTGGGTGTGGCTGTGCTCAAATGCATTGTTGGACTGACAAGAGAGATGAAAATCCTCATTGGTTTTCGCAAAACTGATACCCAAAGTATCTACAACTGTTTTTTAAAAAGTCACGAGTCACCACCAACACTCACCAGACTTACACTGTTGTGATTTGATTTCTAAGGTTTCATTAATTTGCATGCCCGCGTGGGTTCTCTTTTTTGTCGAATGCTCATTCATTTCTACTACTAGCTACTAGTAATTCATTCTTGGGACCCATTCACCCAGCCAACATATTATAGCTAGCTAGCTTACTGACAGTTTCAATAAAACATGCCACTAAATATCCTAATACTGCAGACACACAAAGTATATCTAAATCAATCGAATCGAAGAGAATAAAAAATAAGATTGAGGTTAATGAATTATTGAAATTTTATTATCGTCAATTTTGTACATATTTTAAGATTATAATAATTATATATAAAGATACAATATCAAACTTTAAACTGAATTAAATAAGGAAATATAAAATATATTTTGCCAAGGAAGTAATGCATCTGCATCCGCCTTGCCACAACTCAGTTGTTAGTCTGGCGTGGCCGCTTTAAGTATTGAGAGTCTTCTGAAATCTAACGTGATCACCTTGTCCCTTGTAATGCGATCGTCTTGCATGGATAATCGAGCAGCTGTACCACTTACAACAAATTTCTAATTAAAATACTTTTAGTTCATTTTTCAAGATCAATTTCTATCTAGTCATGTGCAAAGTCGATTAAGACATCTAGCTACAACAATTTCTTGGATATCAAGGATTGGACATCGTTGTTTTCTTTAACAAAGTAGATACTAGACAGAAACAATAGTGTCCATCAGTTCATCAAGCTAGCGGTAAGAGCTCGAGAAACAATTACTAGTAGAACATTGGGGCTGATGCATTAGAAGAAGGTAATTAATTATTATTTTAAAGAGTAATGTTAGAGTCATTCAATGAGTACTTAAATTTGTGTATCAAATGATGCGATATCTTGTATGTCATATTATTAACTTCATTTTTTAACTTACAATGAAACCTGCATAAAATGTCAAACAAGATGATAAATTGGAAACCACATCATTTGATGTACAAATTTAAGCATTTATTGAGTGGCTCTAACATTACTATATTTTAAACTACATGATTATTCAACGGATATTATCCTTTGTTTACTAACTACAAAGTGTTTATCGCAAAATCAAGAGTAAGTTTCATGCAAGATAATCTTATGGATCTTAATTTGTAAGACGGAGTCATACTCTTTCACACAAACACACAGTGGGTGGGATAAGGAGGATCCACCTTATAAAAAATATTTATAATATCGTCTTACCTAAGTTTTTATTCAAAATAAATTAGCGACTATTAATTGGTATAAAATCTATAAATCTTGCTATTAATTAGATGATGAGATCCACCGTTTTCTATCAATGATCGGTACCTAGAATTTTGTATTTGTAATTTGTAGCAATAACATTAACATAGCTCAATCTCTAAACACAAATTATTTCAAAATTGATTACCATAACTTGGTCATTTTTTCCACATCATTCCGTTGCACATGCATATGTTTTGTGCAAGTTTCATATATATGACCTCCAAAATACACACAAAAAAAAAAAAAAAAGCCGGTGTTGCATGGATAACATGAATTTATGAAGAAATGGGTGTTTGACGTGTGGATCTTTAACGACCCGAGCCCGAGAGCTCGGCCCGTCATGGATGATGTTGGTCTTCCAGTAGCACAAGCCCTACGCCTAAATCAAGTCGCGTCTATGTGGGATTGGGATCATACGCATGATGTATGGCATGTATGGGCATGGAGCTGTGGCATGTCATGTTAACTGATCATGATGATAAATGGCCAATGAGAGAGAGAGAGGGAGGGATAAAAGATGATGATTGGGAAGGTGACAAATACCGAAAATGAGAGTTATGGATATATCTTCTTATTTTCAGGAACTTGTGCAAAATCTTTGTTGGACAAGAGAGGAAAGGGCGTGCTATGGGAACCATCATTCAATATTCTCTTGAGCACAAAAGATATGAACGGCGTGCCCAGCCAGGCGCACTCATCATCACCCTCACCATCACCACATCAATCCTCCCAACTAGCAAACTATAACTACTAATGTAGTAGTAAAAGATTTCAACCCCACCATCAATTTTTACACCACACACACACACTCAACTTAAAACAAAAACCTACAAAAAAAAAAAATTGTTTGAGAATCCGTAAGATAGAGTGTCACTCATTTACATTCAACCTACCAACACACTGTATATCGGATTAGAAGATTCATTTTATATAAAATACCAGTTAAACGGTTTTTCCTATATTTTTGTCTTTTTTTTTTGGCATGCATGCCAATGGCTACTTGGGGAAATAACTCTTAATATTTATAGTTTTTGGATCATTCAACATATTAATTAGAACATGGCAATATAGGAATGACATTTTGTTCAATGGTGTAAAAAAAACTACAACATTTTGTACTGAAAAATACAATATATTAAAATTTTAAATATTACTTCGCCGTCCCTGTACAAATGTTCAATTTTAATATATTTTCTACTCTAAATGAGTGTCATTATCGGTATAAAATCTATTAAATTCATGTCATATATCGCATTCTAGTGTAAACTTCTAATATTATATGTGTACATCAAAGACATTAATGTACATCGCCTACTTAAATATCTTAAAACTCAATTTTTTGTTTAAGTGAAGATGATGTGAAGGTGACATCATGATGAGGTGATTTGATGGTGGGCCCAAAGAAATGGACTAGGCAGGGATTTTTGGTTTTTATGCCTAATGGGATTTGCATGCCAACGGCAACTATGGATACAAACCGAATGATAGTATCTATTTACTGCATTATTAAGGGGTTTGTTAAGGAGGGAGTGATGATGGGGTTTTAACTTTTACCCACCCAACTATTTTAAATTACTAAGTTACTTATGAATTTAGGGGTAAAAATATCTTCCATGATATAATAACACAAATCAATATGATACGACATAATTATATAAATAAATAGTACGATAAAATTAGCACAACACAAAACGATATAAAAAATACAAAATTATTAATATATTTAAAATAATATTTATTATTATACTAATAATCAAATAAAATAAATAAAATAAAAATACAATAATGAGACACGATAGCACTAATTGCCACATACAATATGATGGCCCCAGAAGTACCCATTTCGATATCTTATTTGCTTCTACTTCGAGTTCCAAATACTGTTTTGTTGATATTTTCTTCTTTTGGCCAGGAGGCTACAAGTCTAGAACTAGTAGCTCCCAGTTTTCTTCGTATACTACAAATCAAGTGTTATAGTGACCAGAAAGCCACGAAACCATAAAACATTTACCCATCAAAAGCATTAGTGGCCAAAAAGATGTTGCAACTTGTTCCTAATAAGATGGACCACTACCTTTTTAATTATCTTTTATACATTTACGTACATCTATATATATATATATATATATGTTTTGTGATTGATTGCATAAATATCTCGCGATGTGTATTTTAATATTAGTTAATGATATTTCAATTCTCATTTAATAAAAAGAAAAAAAAACTTGTGAATTATGATAAAATGGCCAATCCGGACGGGGGATGACTTGATGGAAATCCCCATTGGACATATTCTTCCAATAGTTTATCGTAACAATAGGTTATCATAGCTTCTTTTGGTGATATGTACGTCTGGTAATTTGGTGGGTTGAGTTGGGTTTGAGTTGAAATAAGTAATGTGTTGAAATAAGTCGAAACCGATTAGAACCCAAATATTAAATGAGTTAAAATAAGTTGTGTATAAATGTGTCGGGTTGAAACGGGTAACGGGTTAACACGGGTCGACCTGTCTCAACCCAAAAAAATTCTTCCAAAAAACATAAATTTACAACATAAAAAGTTACGGGGCGAAACGGTTAATGGGTTCGACCCACTTCAACCCGACCCGATCGACCAGTTAATATTATTGGATCGAAATGAGTTATTTATTTTAACCCAAAAATATTAATGGGTTGGATTGAGTTGGGTAATTAGTGGATTAGATTACATGAGTTAATGGGTAATTGATTACAATTGTCAGGCCTAGTGATATGTGACTTATCCCCTTTTAAAATATAATTATTACATTTTTAATTTTCTTAGTACATCTTGCCTCCATTGAATTCTAGGTATTACTCTTTAGTAATCTAGAGATACTAGCTTAATAAATGACTTTAAATATACTTTTCTTATATAGTTGCTGAAAATGATCGTTCTGTTGTTGTGATTTTTTTTCCTTCTTTTAAGGGGTGCATGGAAAAAATCAAACTTGAGACATCATATTTTGTAAAGAATCATCTTTATCACTGGATCATCCCTTTGAAAACCAGTTGTTGCAGTTGAGTTAGAAGAATAAGTATGAGTCTAATCAATCTAAAAAGAAAATGGGTATACTTCTCCAACCATTGGCATAGACCAAATATTGTCACCAAGTTCTTCATCTTCATATGATGAAATGAATCAACAACATAAGGGTATATATAGTTTCATTCTCAATAACATTTGCTCATGCTCTGTAAATGTAAGTCTAGTTGGTAATAAGTGAGGTTAGAGGGGATGTATAGTAATAGCCTTTTTAAAACTAAATGGATGATTTTGTAACAACTAAAAATTAAACACTATATCAGTAGGCTGATGTTAGTCAAATCATGTAGTTTTTTGAGAAATCTTTTGTTAGCTAACTGATGCTGTCAGTTAGCTTAAGTGACTAAAAGATTGTTTAATCACCTTTCTCACAAGAAATAATTGAAGAACAATTTATAGAAACAAACAAATAAGTGATTGAGCTAAAGATTAACTGACATTTAAATAAATTGAAGTTGTTTAAGTATTAGAGCAATCACACAAGCTGATATGTAAAGGACACGAGGCATAAAGCGCTTCACAGTAAAACTGTTATTTCTATTATCAAGTTGATCAGACTTTAATTTTGAAGTACATTAATATTATTAATAATCTAAAGTGACCACTAATGCATCATTGTATAACAAAGACCAATGTGTATATGGAGTATGATTGAGAATCAATCACACTTGTGTGTACAATCAATGATTCCTCAATAACTAAAAATCGAAAGGAATTAATTTATACACAATGATTGTCTTAACACAAACTAGAAGAAGAAATGTATAATAAAAGCTATCTAGTAAATGCTAAGGTTGAGGTAATTCAAGCGAGTGAGAAAATGCTTGAGAGATATTGAATGCTTTAGTATCTTTCTTCATCTTGCTTCAGTGCAATATATATATATATATATATATATATATATAATCCACGAGCTCCGATCTGTTAGAAACAAGTTTAAAATCTGAATATGTCAATAATATGGAATGAAATCTCTCACAAGATCTCTTAGAAACATTGTTTATGAGAGATAATAAATGTGGTATCTAACAAAGCACAAACAATGAAGGTGTTGGCAAAAGATATGTCTTGGACTTTATAAGAAACAAACTGACATAGTGACACTTTTCCAAATGGAAGGTTATAGAGTATCAGCTGACAAAATATTTATATTGTCTTAATTAAAGTTCATGTTCAGCTGTTACGTTTAAACAAAACAGAGTTATATCATAGATAGTTTATCTAATTAATCTTAATTAGTTTTACACCCATGCGTTAAACGCACGGCCATATAATTTTTTCAATTAATTTATACTCAAGCGAAACAAAGAAGAAGAATTTTTTTAAAAAAAAACGTTGGAGGCAACTACTTTCGATATAAAAAAAAAGTTTTGTTTTTATTTAAAATCAGATCCTTGTATATTTAAGATATGAGAAAATAAAGTCAATTTTTTTAGAAAATAAAGATAACTTTGTCCTTCACTAAATCTTAATTATAGCAATAATTTCAGAAATAGTTCTAAACCTAGCATTGTTATAAATTAAAATATGGTGAATATATGGTCATATAGTAATTTCATTATATGAAAAGTAATAAACAATTAAAATAATATACTACAAAAGAAGAGAAACTAGTTATAAAGAATTACATCGAAAAATAATAACATTATGAAAAAATCTAAACGTTATCGTTGTATTTCAATAATCCCCCATTTACTAAACAAATAGAGAGGAAGAAAGGAGAGGAAAATAGGAAGCATGAATTGGTAATTTCCCTTAATCTCTATCCCTCTCAGGAAATATCTCTTATTCTCACTGGCGATCTCTCTTATACTCACTGTCCACGCCACAGTACGCTCTCTTCCTCTCATTCCATATCTCGCTCGATCTATCTCTCTTTCTTTAATATTCAATTTTATTTTGAGGGGAAAATATTGATTATATTTTTTCGGTGATTTTTCATTCGAATCTAATGAAATTGCATAAAAATATTTTGTTTAGTTATTTCGTATAAAAAAACATTTTTAACACTCAGATCTACTGTGAATTTGATAATATTTTTTATACATTGATTTTTGTTATTTACTTTTAGATAAATCTCCGAACTGGTTTAATCATTTAGTATTCTCGAGAGATGATTTTTTCTGGTGATTTTTATTTCATACTACTTTGAATTTGTCAATGGTTTTTTTTTTTTTTTTACATCTCAAATTTTGGGTATTTTTTGCTTTACTTGATTTTTTTAGTATAATATTTCAACATTTGATAGGTTCATCTTGTGAACTAATGCATTTTCATTAATCATCATTTACGATGTGTTGATTTATTTCTGTTTGTTACAAACCGAGAATTGAAAAACTGTGCAAATTTAGATAATTGATGGTGAAAGTTTCAAGGAGTTTTTGAATTAATTAATTAATTAATTAATTAATTATTTCTTGTTAATAGGAGTTTCTATTTTGGGAAACAAAGTTTTGGCGGGATTTTTCCCTATATAGACTACCCTGCTTTTATATATATATATATATATATATATATATATATATATATATATATATATATAGAGAGAGAGAGAGAGAGAGAGAGAGATTACATCGAAAAATAATAACATTATGAAAAAATCTAAACGTTATCGTGGTATTTCAATAATCCCCCATTTACTAAACAAATAGAGAGGAAGAAAGGAGAGGAAAATAGGAAGCCTGAATTGGTAATTTCCCTTAATCTCTATCCCTCTCAGGAAATATATCTTATTCTCACTGGCGATCTCTCTTATACTCACTGTTCACGCCACAGTACGCTCTCTTCCTCTCATTCCATATCTCGCTCGATCTATCTCTCTTTCTTTAATATTCAACTTTATTTTGAAGGAAAAATATTGGTTATATTTTTTCGGTGATTTTTCATTCGGATCTAATGAAATTGTATAAAAATATTTTGTTTAGTTATTTCGTATAAAAAAACATTTTTAACACTCAGATCTACTGTGAATTTGATAATATTTTTTATACATTGATTTTTGTTATTTACTTTTAGATAAATCTCCGAACTGGTTTAATCACTTAGTATTCTCAAGAGATGATTTTTTCTGGTGATTTTTATTTCATACTACTTCGAATTTGTCAATGGTTTTTTTTTTTTTACATCTCAAATTTTGGGTATTTTTTGCTTTACTTGATTTTTTTAGTATAATATTTCAACATTTGATAGGTTCATCTTGTGAACTAATGGATTTTCATTAATCATCATTTACGATGTGTTGATTTATTTATGTTTGTTACAACCGAGAATTGAAAAATTGTGCAAATTTAGATAATTGATGGTGAAAGTTTCAAGGAGTTTTTGAATTAATTAATTCATTCATTCATTCATTGTTTTTTGTTAATAGGAGTTTCTATTTTGGAAAACAAAGTTTTGGCGGAATTTTTCCCTATATAAACTATCTTGCTTTTATATATATATAGATTTATTTAAGTAAATCATGCAAAGTTCAACAGTAAAATCTTGTGGATAAAAGTTGTCTACCATTTTAATAATGTCCTCAATTTGAAAGGAGTTACATTAATTCCAAGGATCCAAAGCTGAAGTCGAATTGAGAAGTTCCATTTTGTCCGCACTTAGCGACAAACACAAGATTTTATCTACCTAGGGACCGTATGTATATACACCCTATAAAAAATGAAACTAATACAATTATTATTATTTTTTAATTCTAAAAGGGGCATGGAAGGGATCGAACTGAGACCTCACGCTTTGTGAAGACTCATGTCTAGCACTGTGCCACCTCTTTAGTAAAAACTAATACAATTAAGATATATAATAAATCGACCATTTTAAAGTCAAAATTTTGATATAATAAATTATTTTTTACAAAATATAATTTCAAATTCATAGCTTTCTACAATTTGGTCTTTGATAAAAAAAAGTATCAAAATCTATGAGAAAAAAGAAATTAATATATTTCAGACTTTTTAGTCTTCAACAACCATTGGCATTGATCAAAAATTGTCACCAAGTTCTTCAGATCTTTATGACGAAATAAATTAACTAGGGGTAGCAATTTGAGACACGACACGATTGATCGACACGAACACGACACGAAATTATAGGGTTTGGGCTGGGGCTTATCGGGTTCGGGCCGTTATAGGGCCAACACGATAAGGCACGATAAAAAATGGGTTGTTATCGGGTTGGCTTGATAAGCACGGTAAGGCACGACAAGACACGATAA
This sequence comes from Codonopsis lanceolata, assembly GCA_013146195.2. Taxonomy (NCBI): domain Eukaryota; kingdom Viridiplantae; phylum Streptophyta; class Magnoliopsida; order Asterales; family Campanulaceae; genus Codonopsis; species Codonopsis lanceolata. The sequence continues at coordinate 45,586,085 of CM028384.1, read as the reverse complement.
CTAAAATATATACGCTTTAAAAATATATTTTTAAAAATTTACTAGGGGTTATTCACTTCTTTCGAACTATTTTCATGATTATTTCATAGTTTTATCATTTGAAAATTTATGACTTTTAAACTATTTGACTATTTATATTGATAAAATTTCAAAATATATATTAAAAAATCAAAAATATATATTTTACAATGTTTATTGGGCTTAACGGGCATGACTAAATAAATCGTGTTTTTTTGCTTATCGTACCTATCGTGTCGTGCCGTGCTTTTCGTATTTTTATCGTGTCGTGTTCGGGTTTTAATATTAGGCACGATAAACTTATCGTGTCGTGTTCGTATTCGTGTTTATCGTGTCGTGCCATTATCGTGCCAACCCGATAATAGCCCAGCACGACCGATTTGCCACCCCTAAAATTAACCTCATAATGGGGTACTTTCATTCTCAATAACATTTGCTCCTGCTTCATAAAGTCGTGAAACTGAGAAGTTCCATTGTGTGTTCGCACTAAACCTGTTGTGATGTCATCTTGTTAATGTCGAGCTCGACCACACAATTAAAGAGAACTCATTTATTGAATTTCAACCCTATGAATATTGCAAAAAAAATTAAAAAATAAAATAACTTTGATGAAAAGAGTATGGCTTGCCATTTGCCAACCAACTTTTCTCAATAGCCAATTCAATTTGGCAACTAAAACACTTCTTTTACCAATCTTTGCAAAATTAAAATGATATTCTTAGAATGTATAGACTGTATAGTAGGAGTATCACTCAAGAAGACTATTTCTACCATTACCACTAACCCTTGATGAAAGTCAAATATGTTTTAGTGAAACACAACTTTGTCGGTAACAATGATGGAAGAAATAGTGGTAAATCTAGCAATATTGTAAGAAGAATGACGATAACACAATAATCCATAATTTAAAAAAAACACACAAATCTAATCAATGATTTTCTAGGGTTCCTAGTTCAACAATTTTGAAACATAAGACGGATTATAACTCTCTCCCTTTCTAAATAATTCTAACTATGTTTAAAAATTCAAAGAATTAATGGATATATTAATATCATTGTAGTTGGTCATAGTTACAAAAATACTTAAATATAATCAATATGATTACAACGCAAGTTAGGGGTAAAGATGAAATATTATGAAAAATGCAAGCATAATTTTTTAAAGTTGACTTTTTATGTGAAACATTTCAAAATAACATAGTGGACTCTTTGCCTGTAACAAAATGAGTAATTGTGTAAGGGTAAAATAGGGTCGTCCTATATTTCTCCATTGAATTTATTGTTGTGCCCTTTCTTGGTCCAAAACTATGGTAAATAGTTATCATATTTAATACTTTTCTTGGTCCTAAAGTAATAGTAAAGTGTTACCATAATTAAATACTTTAAAAGGATCTCAAGAGCTCATAATTAAGTTGGACAAAATCTTTGGTAAGATCTTTGTATTTAATTTGAAAACTAATTTTTGGAAACTAATATTTTATTTCTTAATCTTTTATGTTTCCTTGTAGTTGTTGGTTTTCTTGTTTGTATAGTTCTCTTGTTCGAGTATGTATATATATATATATACACACACACACACACACACATATACACGAAGAAATACAGAGAGATATACACAGAGAGAAAAAGCTGAGAGTTGTCTATATCAGCATCAACATCTGCATCTGTTGTTTTACTGTTTGTTTCCTAATTGATAGGAAACTTGCTTTTTTAATCTCACTTTTGCTTTGCTCGTAGGTTTGTGGGTTTCCTCTACAAACTTGATGTCTTGTTAGAGTGTTTTGTTATTTTGTTGATTTCACAATTTGTTTTGTAAAACTCATAATCTTTTAGTGAAATCTTTTTTAGCCATAAGGCTGTTTGATAAACTTTTGTGTTTACTACTGCTTTATTTGTTTAAAGATTTTCACTGTTTACTTGTTTTATTCTATGCTCATTGCACCTTCGGATGCCGCTACATCACAATCTGCATTGACAGTTTCTTTGAGATCCCACTACTGTTGATCTTTCAACTGGTATCAAAGCATCCTATTGACGACACTAAGAGAAGATTCTGGTTGTAGCCATGATGGATTTTCAATATGAGAATGTTGTTTGTCCTCCTACCTTGACTAATGTTCACTATATTTGGAAAGTTAAGATGTGGATCTCCATCAAATCAATTGATGAGAGAGTGTGGCTTGCTGTTTTGAATGGTTGGACTTCACCTAAGACCAGTGATGATGATGGTGATGTTAAAATTACCAGTGAGGCAAATTGGACTACTCAAGATAGAACCACTGCTTCGTTTAATTCTAAGGCTCTTTCAGTCATATACAAAGCCTTGGATGCCAACACCTTCAGAGTTATTGCAAACTATGACTCTGCTAAGGATGTTTGGGAGACCCTTCAAACTTTATGTAAAGATCCTGCTAGTGTTTATGCTTCAAAACTCAGAATGCTTACTACATAATTTAAGAACACTAGAATGAATAAGAATGAGGATATTATGTCTTACTGTGGTATATTACTTGATATATCTAATATTGCTCTTGCTTTAGGTGATCCTATTACTAATGATCATCTTGTTCGTAAGATGATACGCATTCTACCTGAAAGATTTAATGTCAAAATTTGTGCTATTGGGGAAACTCATGACATTGATGAAATTGGTTTTGAAAAACTAGTTGGCATTCTACAAAATTTTGAATTAAACCTCAATAAGAAAATTAAGAACAAAGGCAAAGGTGCATCATCCTCTACTTCTTCTATGGAAAGTATTGTTTTTCCTTCTGTTGTTAATGTGTCTTCTGGATTGATTGAATTACACAAGGAAATTGAGGAATCTGATTTTGGTGAAGACTCAATGGATTTTTTAACAACAAAGTTTAAAAATATTTTGAAAACAAAGTGACAAAACAGTCTTTATCTTCTAACACAAAAAATGCTTTCAAAACTCAGCCTAGCTAAGTTTATTCTCAAAGAAAGTTCTTTTCAAACCCATGAGAAACCTTTTACCAATCCTTTTGCTAAACAGCCTACATCTAGAGGTAAAAATATTGATTTTATTCAATGTAGGGCTTGTCAAGGGTTTGGTCATTATGCTAATCAATGTGCTAACACTTTGCGTAAGAAAGGTTTGAATTTCTCTGCTACTTTGAGTGATAGTGATGATGAAGATTCAGATGATCTTATCACTCTCATAGTAGTGCAACTTTTATAGTTTGTTCCTACTGATAGTGTTTCAGTAGGTGATGTAGCACGTGTTCCTGCTATTTGTGTTTAAGGAGGTGATACATCAGGTGTTTCTGGTGATAATGATTCAGTAGGTGTTTCAGCAAATGTTCCCGCTGATAGGTTCAGCAGATGTACCTGCTGATAATGTTTCAGCTGATGATGGAACTAGTGTTTCTTGTGATAGTGGTTCAGATGGTATAGCAATAGGTGTTCCTGCTGAAATTGTTCCCACTGATGTTGCAGCATATGTTTCTACTGAAAGAGATTCGGCTAGTATTTCAGCAGGTGTTCTTGCTGGTAGTGCTCTGGCTGCTGTCAATGCCTCAGCTGCTGGCACAACATGGGTTCCTGCTGTTAGTGCTTCTACTGGTGTTCCGTATGGTGATACCCCCAATGCAATTTATTCAGAAGCTATTTCAAATGAAAGTTGGGATGATTCTCTCTGCTTTAATTCTCCCATAATTGAAGAAGCTCCAGAATCATAATGCACAGAACAGTCAAAACTAATGGAAACTTACAAGGAATTTTACAATGATTGGGAGAAAAGAGCTTCCCAAGTTAAGGTTCTTGCATAAATAAATGAAGCACTCAAGAAGGAGAATGAAAATCAAAAGGAGTGCATTACAAGGTTAGAGTCTCTGCTCACAAAGAAGGATGTTGAGTTAGAATCTATGAAAAGTGTGCTTGATAAAGCCAATGAAACTATGGCTAAATGGAATTCAGGCAAAATCAAACTTGATGATATGTTGAAGGTTGGACAAAATGGTAAAGTTGGACTTGAGTTTAAACCAAAAATATTTGTTAAGGAAGGTGAAGGAACCTCAAAATCTTTTGAAACAAAACATCCCTCTCATATCTTCCAAAACAGAAACTTTTTTGAAAAACCTAGACATAAGAAGAGAAATTTTGTGTGTCATTATTGTCATAGACCTGGGCACATTCAGCCTTTCTGCTACCAGAAAAAGGCAGACTTTGTTGAAGAAGTTAGATATGCTTACCTAAACCGCAACTAGATGCATCACTGAATGCATCAGCATCAGAAGCTGCATCAGCCAAAGATGTTCAAAAAAGCTTGGGTTCCTAAAGGACAGTCAGACTTTGTTCCACTTACAGAATTCATAAGCTGAAAGTTCTGATAACTCTAGAAATTTGGACACAATTTCTGATGCAGCTGTATCAGAAGATGCATTGGTTAGAACTTCTGGAAAAACTAAAACTGAACCTCAACATGCTAAAACTAATCTTAGTGTGACTGATCGACATCAGGATGTACCTAGTCGTATACAAAAAGACCATCCAATCTTTCAAGTGATATGTGATGTACATGGTGGCATATCCACAAGGAGAAAAGGTAAGATTGATTATCATAAATTAACATACTTATCATAATATTTTTGAGAAAAGTCCTTGTTACTTATATAATAGTTAGTTTTAGTTATTAGTTTAATTTAGTTTTTAAATCTCAAAAAAGTTTCTAGAGTCCATACGTCTTTTGCTTGCATTGCTTGCTTTCTAGATATTACTCTACAACTTTTGTGGATGAATCAAATGATAAAAAATTATGATCTATAGAGTGATGTGTTAACCATGTATTGTGATAACACCAATGCAATCAGTATAGCAAAAAATCAAGTACAACATTCTTGAACAAAACACATTGATATAACACACCACTTTATCAGAAACTTGGTTGAACAAGGTGTTGTTTGCATAGAAAATGTTGGGACAGAAAATCAATTTGTACATATATTTACTAAGAGTCTAAATTTTGAGAGATTTTTCAATTTAAGGAAATCTCTTGGTATGTGTGCCATGTGTTTTTACACTTAGTTATTTTAAAATAAAAAAAATAGGCATCCTTGCATTCTGTATTTAGGAGGCACTCTAGATCAATTGATTCACATGTATGTGCCATGTGTTGTTGCTTGGTAATTGCATTCAATAACAGTTGTGACTATATTTTATGGTTCTCACACTCTCTCTTCGAGTTCTTAAGCAAGTTTGAAGTTCACAAAGGAAAAAGTTACCTAAAATACAAGGGTTGTAGCATCGTATCTTGGTACTATGAAACTTTGGTTCTCATGGGTTAATCTTGAGAAAAATGAATATCCTTATAAAAGTGTAAAAGCTAGCTAAAAGAAAAGAACTACCTATGAATAAGGTTTGTTGTCATTCTCTCTTGGGACTATGAATCTTTGGATTTCATGGGTTGATCGTGTGCAAAATGGCTTCCCTTGGTAGTAGTGTGAAAGGTTCCTAATGGCATGTTTTGGATAGCTTGAAATAAAGTAGAGCTATACTCCTAGGGAAATAAAGTACCTATGAAATCTGTTTTATGAAAATTTGATTTTGGGAGAGAAGTATGATTGAGAAAAAGAAAAGATACAAAATTGCACAAAATTAACTATTACTGAATGCACCTCCCAATGCAGCTTCATCATGAACTATATCATTTGATCTAGTCTTTATCACTTGTGTGTGATTGCATTATTCTTTTGCCTAGCTTTTAATAATCATGTTTTTAGGCATAAAATTTTAGGACATGCATTATTGTCAAATATATTAGCTTTGTGAAATTTTGTTCTAAAGATAACTGTTCAAATCAATTTCCAAAAAATCTCCATGTTGAAAAATATTTAGTGGATGTCTAATTTTTATGTAAATTTGTGAGATTGTTTTTGGATATGGGCTGCTAAAATGTTGCAAGGGTTTGATCAATTTTTGGGTTACACTTAATTGTGTTGTCTAAAAATCTTGGATTAATTTAAGGAATTCTATCTCATCCTCTTTTGGTCGCTTGAAATTCCTATCTGCTGGCGAGCATTTGCAGATTTCTAATGTGGTTTGAAGGTCTATTTGCAGGTTGAAGAAGTTGCAGTTGTATGTACTAATGTACAACTACAATTTGTACCTGCAGTTATGGTACCTGTTGTTTTTGTACCTGCTGATGTGGCTCTGGCTGATAAGGTACCTATTGCAAAGTTTTTTGCTGAAGCAGCTACTGGAATCCTAGCTCTGCAGAAATGTTACCTGCTGAAAAAGCAGCTGCTGAACAGGAAGTTGCTGTTGAAGTGAATTATTATATTCCTTCTCCCCAAGCTGTGTTTGAAAGAAATTCTCTAAGTAACTATGCTCATGCTGTTGTTGTGTTCAAAGCAGTTGGTAATGCAGTTGCATTTGCAACTGCATCCTTCCCTCAATTCGTGCCATTTAAGCCTATTGTCCTTGGAAACTCAATGTCCTTCTTGGCTTACATATCATCCTCCTCCATCCTCTTCTGGCCAAATAGGGGGAGAGACAAGTGATGGTACAAATGCTGCTTTATTGTGATGTAAGTAATGATGCTACTGATCATGAAGAAGATGCAGTAGATGAAGAAGAAGATGTCTCTTGTTGATACTGATGAATCTTCCCATAAACGGTTTCATGTTTGCTTATTTCTAAATTGTGCATGAGGTTCATTTCTGATGCTTGCACATATTCAGGGGGAGAAATTCTAACCATTGCAGGTTAGATGTTTGATGGTGTTGAAAACACTTGTTATTTGATTTGACCAAAAGGTTCAACAAATGAGGATATTGTAAGGGTAAAATAGGATCATCATATTTTTCTCAATTGAATTTATTGTTGTGCCCTTTCTTGGTCCAAAAGCTATAGTAAATAGTTATTATGTTTAATACATTTCTTGGTCCTAAAGTAATAGTAAATTGTTACCATAATTAAATACTTCCAAAAGCTCTCAAGAGTCCATAATTAAGTTTGACAAAATCTTTGGTAAGATCCTTGTATTTAATTAGGAAACTAATTTTTGGAAACTAATCTTTTATTTCCTAATCTTGTATGTTTCCTTGTAATTGTTGGTTTTCTTGTTTGTGTAGGTCTCTTGATTGAGTATATATATATATATTTGGAAACTCTTTTGTTTTGCGTATATATCAATTTTTCTTTGGGAATTGGAAACAAAAAAATGACATAATTATGGCTAATGAGATAAATAATTCCAGAAACTCTTCCGATTCTTCCTAATTACCTTGCTTTGTAATTATATTTAAAAAAAAAAAAACTCTTTATTATTTGGAATCAAGTTAAATGAATGTAAAAGTTATAGTTGTTATATCTATATTTTATATCTACATACATATAAAAAAAGAGGTGCCCAAATCTGAAAAGTTTTCGCAAAAATGCACTTTATAGATTTGGAAACACTTCTAATTTGTATAAATACAAATTTTGCTTTGGAAAACTAATCTCAATTTTTTTCACTATAATTTATTGGATAGATAAAATGATAATTGTTCACCTTCTTTTATATTGGTTGATGAAGTATATTAACTATAAAAACAAGTGATATGTCTACAAATCAATTTTGACTATTTATATTCAGTAATATACATAAAAAATGAATTTATATAACAAAGTATTAATTGAATGGGAATGAATACATAAAAAACAAATACATGCATTATCTTAAGATACATTCTATCAATTGAATATGAATGCCTTGGGAAGATGAATCATTCCTTTTGAGTATTCAATTCTCAAACAATTTCTAATGAGAAAACCAATATAAATGTTTTGCACTTCATTTGCTACACATTGTTATGGTCAAACCATACCATACAATACCAAAAAAAAAAAAAAATCTTTACAAAGATCAAACCCAGTAATATGAAAATCAATAAATCGAAAAGCGAAGATGAAAGATGAACGTTAGTACATCAAACGATAAGTTATATATATATATATATATATATATATATATATATATATACATACATATATACATACATAGGGCTCGTTTGTTGTGGCTGATGGCTTATGGTGATAGCTAAGCTGGTAGTGAATGACTTTTAGCCGATTGCATGATAGATCGCTTTGTTCAATTGTTGAAAAATTTGTTTATGATTCGTTATAATTATTTGTTAAAAAAAAAACTTCAAAATTAGTATTCATATTTTTATGTATATTTCATAAAAGGATGAAATGAAGACAATTGATCACGCAATATTTGTGGTGATCTTGTCTTGTTGTGTCCGGGGTGCCGAAGGTGGCGTCGTGTTCGACGGTGGTTGTCGTATAGGATATCGGCATGTTTTACACGTAAAATAAAGCACCATGAGTGGGTGGGGTTGGCCCCATAACCCTCAGGTGTAAGAATCAGTATCTTTGTATATAATCAGAGAAATAGAAATTGTAATGAAATCTGTAATGAAAGTTACCTTTTTTTTCATAGTGAGGTTGCCTGCTATTTATAGAAATAATGTTCTGGGCCTCATGGGCTTTTAGCATGGGATTGGGCTTGGGCCCTTCTTCCGGCCCAATCTTCCAAGTAAATTTCGGAGTACGCTTTTATCTGTTCGGGCCTGATATTTCGGTGCACTTCAGTAGCCCCCTACTCCTTAGCCCTCGAGGCTAACATCATGTTTAGTCTACCTATCATTGCGGCGACACGTCGCGCTATTAGAAGATACGATGAATTTATAAGATGCAAGTTTTTGAGTGTGAAGATTTAGGGAATGCATGCGTCATACTAACATATGATAGGTAGACTAAACATGCTATTTCGAGTTAGTAACATTGAAACAGTAATTTGCGAGCTCTAAGCGAGTCATTTTTTATGATTGTTTGGTATGGTGGGCAAGTAGTTAGCTCGGCATAAATCTATTTAAATCTGCATGTTATGTTTCTCCTAAGTAGGGGAGCTTGAATCACATTTAGTTGTTACGCTATGCCGACGAAAGTTAAATAATATAATATTTAAATTAATGAGGCTAACGAGCCCGTTTACACTTGATCAGAGTAACGTTGTCAAATTTATAAGAAAATATTTTTACTCGCTACGGGGAGCGCTAGAGCATGCTATTGTCAAATAGTTGCGTATAATAAATCATACTTGACGAGGTAATATATATTTCATCTAATCGATTAAGTGATGTTATTGCTCCGCATATGATTTCAGCTCGTTAAAGAATTTCAGTTCGTCAAATAATTTCAGTTCGGCATATGATTTCAATTCGGCAAATAAATTTCAGCTCGGCAATTAATTCAATTCGGCAAATAAATTTCAGCTCGGCAATTAATTTCAACTCGGCATATAAATTTCAACTCGACAACTAATTTCAACTCGGCAGTTAATTTCAATTCGGCATATAAATTTCAACTCGGCAATTAATTTCAACTCGGCATATAAATTTCAGCTCGACAACTAATTTCAATTTGGCAAATAAAGTTCAGCTCGGCAATTAAATTCAACTCGACATATAATTTTCAGTTCGGTAAATAATTTCAATTCGGCAATTAATTTTAATTCGGCAAGTAATTTTAGTTTTACGTATTTATTTATCATCAATTGGTCAACATCTTTTTTTTTTTTTTTCTTATTAATAAAATATTATTTTAACATGCTTATATAAAATATGAGTATATATCATATGCTTTAAAATTTTTCTCTTACAAGTAATGGGTATCTTTTGGTAATTCTCGAGAAACAGTTTACAATGCTTAAAGTCATGAAAGTCTAGTCTATAGTCAGTGAGTCTATAAAGTCTGCAGCCAAATTAATGATGGGTCTTTGCGTGTCTTAGCAAAGCATGCATGGTAGGAAACCCATTAGATATTTGATGAAGCAGGAACAATTATCACCCGACAATATTTAGACATTTTGATAAGGCATAAGCAATACACCTGACAGACACGCTAAGTCTGGGGAAGGTGAGCGGTTTTGTCGAAGACCCACCACAAACACGCCATGTCTGAGAGATCGGAAGGACGCCGGCGAGTGGACGGACGGCGAAACTTTCAGCCGTTTTTGGCAGTGCGCGGAGGAGCGTGGGTCGCCGGAGCACTGTCGGTGCTTCACGCACAGTACTGGTTCCAGAAACTTGATGAATCTAACTGTGCTCTCACTTTGCTATTTCGCCGCTTTTCTTGGCCGAATCGCAAGAACGATCCAACAAGGCTACCAATGCTTCTCCATGGTTGATGAGGGATTTATGGATGAAAGGCATGACACGAGGGATAATATTGTCATGGAGATTGATGGGTTTAGATTTGGCTTCCTTTGTCATCATCACCAATTCATTCAAGTCTCTGAACATTAACCTGTACTTGCTTCCATGGAGCCCTTGTTTTCATGGATACTTTTCTAACTTTCTTGGTCTCAACCAAACCCAATTCAGAAATCTCCATCCCGGCAATATTACTATAAATAGAAATACTACAGCTGCAATCCACCCATACAAGCTTTTGAGCTCCATGGGAGAGGGAGAGGGAGAGGGAAAGAGAAGGATGGGAGATGAGTGAGAGATGGAGGATAAGGAAGCAAACGAGAGTGAGGAGCGGAATCAAGTGAATGAGCTGCCTAGAGATTGATTTTTGCGGCTTTATTGACTTCCGTTCTTCGTCAGCAGCGGAGGATTGGTCAGGTCTGATAGAGTCTTGTGCGGTTAGATTGTTGTCGTCTTTGACTCCGGCGAGTCCATGGCTGTGAAGCTTTGAAGCCGGTGAGCCGAGGGACTGCTGAGTAGGATTGGTATTCCGGCAGTGTTTTTCGGTGGTATTTCGGCACCCTTTGAACGGAGTGTTTTTCGTTTCCCGACAACGGAACCAAACTGATCACGCAATATTTGTGGTGATCTTGTCTTGTTGTGTCCGGGGTGCCGGAGGTGGCGTCGTGTTCGACGGTGGTTGTCGCGGTAGGATATCTGGCATGTTTTTACCTGTAAAATAAAGCACCATGAGTGGGTGGGGTTGGCCCCCATAACCCTCAGGTGTAAGAATCAGTATCTTTGTATATAATCAGAGAAATAGAAATTGTAATGAAATCTGTAATGAAAGTTACCTTTTCTTTCATAGTGAGGTTGCCTGCTATTTATAGAAATAATGTTCTGGGCCTCATGGGCTTTTAGCATGGGATTGGGCTTGGGCCCTTCTTCCGGCCCAATCTTCCAAGTAAATTTCGGAGTACGCTTTTATCTGTTCGGGCCTGATATTTCGGTGCACTTCAACAATCAAATATTTATTAATGAATAGTTGTCTTCATGTTTAAAAAAAACCAAAAAAAGCTTAAAATTTTGGCTTTTGGCTTTTCAATGCATAAAGGGTGTTGTACCTTACTTATTGACTTTTGGCTTATAAGCTGAAACAAACACTTTAAATATGACTTTTCAAAAGCCAAAAGTCAAAAGTCACTCCAAATAAGCTGCAACAAACGAGCACATAATGCATCTATGTTTTTCATAAACATTTTTTCTAATTGTTTAAAGATGTATGTAACTATATTTTCAATAGACAAAATTCTATTCGTGAGAACACTAAGCTTTAGCATTAATGTTGTACAAACCAAAACTATTTATGATAATTACCCGCAATACATAAACTGTTAGTCCAACTGAAAAAGGTTTTTAATTTACTTTAAATTAAGGTCACGTGTTCTTCAGTTTTTGATGACTATGTTAGTTTTTTTTTTTTTTTTGGAGTAACTGATGATGGTTAAACAAGTAGGATACATCACATATCTTTTATGTCTAAATATATTTAATAAATTCAGATGATAATTTTACATTGTCATTAGACATAAATAGAATTTGTTTAACAATATATCTTCGATGCTTTAACAAAATGACATCACTAAAAGCATGTTACCGGGACAAACAAAAAAGTACCTATCAAGTGAAATTATCACATCATTTGTGATTCAATTTCTTTAATCACAAATCATTTTTAATCTGCCATTATAAGATATTCACATGACTACTATTCAAAGAGATAAATAGAGTACATGATTCCATGAAATAAGCATTCTCTTCTGGTGGCATTCAAATATGTGCAGAACACCTTTTGCCCCACTATTGAGTTGTACCTTTTTTATAGCGTTCAATTTCAGGGATCCTCATTTCTTTTGCGCAATGATTCAACATCATGGCATAACTCTACAAGTAAAATATAAAAGTTTGCAAATGCATTTATATTTAGGAAAATAAAATTGGTTAATTAGTTGTAAAAATATTTGACCCCAAGGGGTGACAAAGATAGTAAAGGAACCAGTTTGAGGTCCTTGGTTTAAATCCTCATATCAACAAGGGGTCACACTTACCTATAAACAAATAGTTTACTCAAGAACGAATCAGGTGAATTCTCCTTTATTTCCTATTATGAAATGCTTAAGAACTAGCATAATTGAAAAATATGTGAATTTTATTCAATAATTCTACTGATGGATTTTGTAGAAGTTGAAAAGTATGATTAAATTCATTTAGTTGTGAAATATACGATCAAGCAAGTTATCATACATTTGAAAGATGCTTAAATCAAACATGGTGTTGGTACACTATTTACCTTATTAAGTAATTCTTCTGGTGGATTTTATAGAAGCCTTTTCAAATTAAGGCTTCATCTTCCATTTTTTAAAATTTCTACATGATAAACTATAAGACTTATTACATATAGGAAACACTTAAACGAAAAATATGTATACTAAGAAATTATTTTCACCTAAACTAAGACAAGACAATCCCATCAATGAAAACAATGTTTTTTCACCACAAGCACACGCTTACATTTTATACTGCAGATACATATGCAAGAGAAACATATTCAAATTATATTATTTTGTTATAAAATTTTGAAATTAGACATAGTATGGTGAAATTGTTTGTTAGTTCAAGTCATAAATACACTCAAGTAGAACTAATTCACGTATCTAGAAAAAATAACTAAATAAAATACATAGAATGGTTCTTATTTTGCACATTGTATCACATTCGAACTTATTTCAATTAAAATATCATAGAGTTATATATATATATATATATATATATATATATATATATATATATATATATATATATATATATTTGAGTTTGTTGCATGTTAAAAATTTATGATATGAGATTTTAAGTTCATTTCTCACTTAAACACTTTTAAAAACCTGATCAATTAAAATAATGATGAATTTAAGTATCAAATAACAGGGAAATTGTATGTTAGTGCATATCAATCATAAAATATACTCCAAAAAGTTTCCCGACCACAACAAGCTTTCTACCAATTTTTAAATGATAAAAAATCAATTGCGGTTTATCTAAATGATAAATCACCTCTTAAAAGGGAATTTTAAAAATTGAACTCACCAACAATTCTCTGGCAAGATGTTGGGCATAGTTTTTGTCGCCAAAATCGCAATAGGTGGAACACATAAGGTTTATGTGTTTGTATTTTAGCAATTGAGCTTTCGGTTACAGGAAATCAAGTCGAGAGATGATTTTCGACATCGCCACTGTGTAGGAAACCCTAACTGGAAAAATGGAGAAACTAAGGTTTGGTGATAAATAAAGATATAGAAATTACCCATCAGCTATTTTTTAAAAGGTCAAGAAACATATAATATTTTGTTGTACTCAAAATATTAAAAAAAAGATATAAATTTTAGATATATGTATTTTAAATAGATAATTCAGAATTGTATTTTAAAATTACAGATCTAAAATTTCCATATGTATTTTCTTTAAACATATCTAAAAATTACATATTTGTATTTTAAAATTAAAATATGATAAATACGTTTTAGAATTACAATTTGTATTTTAAAATGTATTCTTTTTTAACACTAAGATAACTAAATACAAATATGATTTAAAAAGGTGAAGAAGCAGATGTGATAAATAGGTGGTTATAATTATAATCTCTTTATTTTTTAAAAAATAAACACTTAGATTTTTAAAATAATCAAATTATAAAGTCAAATACCACATATTACTAGCAAAATTTTACTTAATATAAAAATAAAAGAAATCTTACAGATGTGGATATGCTATAGTGATTCAGTGGGGTTTCTTTGGGGAAGTCGGCGGATGATATCAAATGATGCATAGCGATGCATAATTTTAGACTTTAACAGTTTGATAATATTATCGTTGACTAAAACGGTTGAAAATTCACCAAAGTGTACATACTGAACTTTTCCCCATAATAATATTTGTTGTCCATTACTAATAAGCAAGAGTAATTTAGATGAAGTCAATTGAGAACTTTGGGCCATGTGACAAAATATAGTGTTATGTTTGCCTTTTTGTTGTTTGTTTTATGTAATTAAAACATCATATACTCTCTTTATTCCAGGCAAAGAGTATACTATATTATTTAGAGATATTTCACTTTAAGAGTCCACTTTCTAAAATTATGCATACAATTTAGATAGTATTTCATCTTTACCCTCTACTTGTGTTGTAAACACATTGCTTGTGCTTAAGTATTTTTGTAATTATGACTAACTCTAATGACATTGATGCATCCTCTTACTAATTTGACTTTTCAAACGGGGACTATTTGGATGAAACTAAGGGAGTATAAACTATGTTGTCACAATATTATTATTCATTTTTTATTTTTTGTTTTTTGTATTTTTTATTTGAATAGTCACATAAAAATTATGATGTAGATAATGTTTTTTGGTTTGTATTTTTTAATCACGTGGAATCAATGAACATTTCAAAAGGAAAATTGTATTTGAGCTCATATTTTTCATATCATTCTGATAAAAATGTTGATCTCAAATCATGAGTTGAATTTGAAGGTTAGAACTTAGTAATGTTGTTTCATAACATATATCATTCTTTTAAGTTATGCAATAACACGAGATTATTTGTTACAAATCTAGAAACCATGCATGTTTTTGAAGGTCGAGTTATTTGAAAAGAAAATTCTGGTAGTATTATTTTGATTCAAAAAATGTCACTAACACTATTTGATCATAAAATTCCATTCAAATGTTAAAAAAAGACAGTTTCTGCTTATGGTGTCTTACGTAATATTTATAAATAAAAGTCAAGGTCAATCATTATCTAACGTATGAACAAACCTGTTTTTAGTCATAGCCAGTTGTAAGTTGATTTGTCTAGAATTACTAATTCTAAAGGATTTCAAATTTTGTTATGTGATAGTGATAGTTGTAATAGTCGTATATGTGTTGGGTAAAACCCTATACAATCTTACATAATTAAAAGTAAATAAAATAACGAAACAAAACCGTTGAGCTGCTGGTTGAGGGAGACTTGTGAAGTATGTTGGTCGCTTTGAACGAAGTCTGCTGGCAACTTGAACTAAGGTCTGCTGGTGACTTACTTCGAAGTCTGTTGGTGGCTTAGTTCCAAGTCTGCTGGTGGCTTTGGACCAAGTCTGCTGGTGGTTATACTGGAAGTCTACTGGTGGAAATACTGATGTTTGCTGGTGAAAGGAAGTTGTGACCGAGGCTTGTGTAACACATAGTTTCCTTGAAACATTATTCGTCCCACTCCCACTAAGTGCGTGAAGTTCTTACATGGGACGATTGTTTCCCAGGATACAACGATGGTACCAGATGACTTTGCACTAAAGGTACGACAAACTGAATAAGTGTCCGTAATCTATCACCAAACAGGAGGCCAAGAAAAAGATGTTCAAGATGCAATGCAATGCAGGTGTATAAGAGGAAGAGGAATTTCGTATTCTCTGTTAAGTGTGTGTATTCTGTTGTGGAGAATGGTTCCATTATATAGGTCAGAAAATCAACACATTTTAAGTACTAAAATCGTTTTGATTATGACCATTAACCACTCAAAAGAAAAATAAGCAAAAGGTGGGTTTCTCTAGGTAACACAATTTTGCTCCGACATTCGTGTCCGCATATGCGGGTACACGAGTACGTCGGTCCAAGCCAAATTGGACCTTGATTTGCACCCCCCCTGCAGGTGCGGGAGGGATAGTTCTTTCTATACAAGCTTACCCAAACACAAGGGAGCCTTTGTATATAAACCCTTCAAGCCTTTCATATTTTTCCAATGTCGGATAACCCGCTTCCAACACTTTCAATGTCCTACTTTAAACCTCTATAACTTATTCATCCGATATCCGAATTGGACAAATAAATATAGTATTCTTATGTACTCACGGAGAAGAACATAATTCCACAATTACCATAATCATTACATAAATGACTCACAAATAAATCAGTGCCTCAAAGCCTCAATTTACTTCACTTAAAAACACTAGTTTTCCAACAATATGTTCAACGATAAATGTTGTATATAAAGAAGTATTCTAAATTTATACTAACTTTTTCAAATTTTGCGATTATCTATCTTTAATTTTACTATTTATAATTTTTTGTTTATTTTGTTTATATTAAAGTTTTTAACTGTATATTATTCAACTTTAATTGATTATATAATTTTACACACATATACAAATCGTGCAACGCGTGGGAGCATCACTAGTATACAAGAAGAGGCTGTGCAGAAGATACACATATATACACAAAGAAATACAAAGAGATATATACAGAGAGAGAAAGTTTAGAGTTGTTTGGATTTTGTATGCAGCTGCATCTACAGCTGCATCTGCTGTTTTACTGTTTGTTTCCTAGTTGATAGGAAACTTATTTTTTTAATCTCACGTTTGTTTTACTCGTATGTTTATGAGTTTCCTCTACAGACTTGGTGTTTTGTTAGAGTGTTTTGGTATTTTGTTGATTTCACAATTTGTTTTGTAAAACTCATAATCTTTTAGTGAAATCCTTTTTAGTCCATAAGGCTAGATCTACAAGCATAACTTGTAGGTCGTTTGATAAACTTCTATGTTTACTACTGCTTTAATTGTTTAAAGACATCCAATGTTTACTTGTTTTATTCTATGCTCAATGCACCTTCGGATGCAGTTGCATCACAAGTGCATTGACAATTTCTTTGAGATCTTGGCTACTGTTGATCTTTCAAATTGTCTTACTTTCTTTTTTCATCTGTTCCTAAATAATTGTCATCTTTCTAAATTTTCCTTTCTTAGGAAAACACTTTTACTACTTTATCATTTTTTTCTTCATATTTTAATTATAGTCGCATGCGCAAATACTTAATTTAAATGAAATTACACATTATACCAATATTAATAATAAAGTCAATTAATTTTTCATAAACGATATGCTGGGTCAATCATGTCTATATTTAGGAACCGAATGAGTATCTCTATTTCAAAGAAGAATCTTGGTATTGTACACTTTGACGTGAAGCTAGTTAGTATTCATTTCATGCAGAAGAAAGAGAGGAAAAGAGAAGAAATATCTCCACCCATGCATGATATTGATCTATGCCGAAAACAAATTTCAAGCTTCCTTGACTTACGATATTGACAGAGGAGGAACAACTGAAAAATCAATTTTGCAGAATCAATGAAGATTTTCCTCATCATATTACACGAAGTATTTGTTTAGGCATCGGCTTAGGACCTTCAATTGGGGTTTAATTTCCTAAACTCATGCAGTGGAAATAACCAATTAAATTTGCTAAATCATCAACAAAGATAACATAATATCAGAATCTCTTACACAGAAGCAACATGAAATGCCTACTTGACAACTTTCTCGAACATGGTTACGTTTACTCCAGGCATTCACATATATGAATGTTTTTATTAGCTTGAAAGTTAACTAGCTGAGATTGAGTTTTGGTGTCTTGTGAACCTAATATACATATGATTCATTGGCTCAAAATAGGTGCTCCCGATCCTGGCTAAACTCAGATGATTCTCTTGACTTCTCGAAGGCTATTTGTCTCAAAAGGATATAATCAAGTGAAAGATACTGAAAAACCTTTTAGCCAGTCATTGAGGACAAACTAAGAGACAATTTAGTCTTGCGTTTTGCCCGAAAAATATGCATAAAATACATCATTTTTAGGAAAAAATTCAAGTTGGTTCCCTCTAGATAATTTTTAACCATTTTACACCCCTATATTCTTTCATAACTGAAAAAAAAATGCACGTCATGCATCACAATGCACAAAATAAGACACTTTCATTCATCATGATGTACTATTGATGCATCGCGATGCATGTAATGCCTTTTTTCCGATTGCGAAAAAATATAAGAGTGTAAAGTAGTTAAAAACTTTCATAAGGGGACTGGCCCGTAATTTCTTACATTTTCAATTACAATCTGTTTCAACGTGTCGTTTGAAAAACTGCATTATCAAAATGGACCCTCTGTTTTTATCACTACAAATAAACCGCACTTCAAAAATTCTTGCATTTTAAAAAATGTGTTTTAAAAATGATGCAAACAAAAAAAGCTCTAAGCCCTTCATTCGTCATGATAAAAGGTTGAGTTTATTGCGAGCCGGTCCCTTTTTTTATATTATAACCATTGAAATACCCTTTTTTTAAACCGCAAAAGTCCTTTTCTATTTTATTTCTTCCTAAAACGCCCCTCTTTACCTCCCCTATTTTGTCTTTTACACAAACCATTTCTCAGTAGCTCCCAGCCATATATATTTCTCCCTTTTGTGATGATTTGGGCTTTGTCAATGAAAATATGCTATATTCACGCAAGCTCATAGGCCATCTTCTTTTCAAAGAATCCCAAATAATTCTTCTCCAGTATTCTTCCTCTTCGGTGAATGATACCGATGAGCAAGGTAAAGAGAGCTTCGCTGTCAGGGTGGGTGGAAACCCACTCAACCTCACTCCGTTGGGGCCTTTTTTTTTTCCATCCCTCATATGATTCTTTCAAACATGATTAACCACATTTGGTCTTCGTGTTGATTATTTTTCCAAGGTTTCTGACAATGGTTGAAAAATCACGACGAACCAATAATAACAAAGTTTTAAATAAACTATCACATATGTTTAGAAAGATGAACATTTGTCTCTCGCTTGCAACAATGGCTATATCTCATTCCAAGAAATTCTCTATTAATATAAACAAAAAAGACCCCATACAAGAAACTCAAACATTTATGACACTTCTCATACTTTATCTCTACAACATCCGATACGTGCATCAGAGTCTTTGATGCGAGAATTTGAGTGAAAGAGAACCATACTCGTGGATGATGATTACAATTGTTGATGTGTTCTTTGTTTCGGGCAACTCTTCCCCAAGGCATTGTACCTTTTGTGTTTGCAAGGGAATTTGGTTGCATCATGACATACTAAGTACAGGGTAAGTTAAATCACTCATAGTTTCCATTATAATGCTGCGTACCTTAACATATTACTAGTCTTTTTGCCTATATTCTTCTTGGCATAGTCAACCATGGTGAATTGCTAGGGAATTTAATGATATTGCTTTCAATGAAGAAGACGACATACCCAACAAACCCAGTTGCGATTCAAGCGTCGGTGGTTGTGATGTAAGCATTGTAAATTATGATGCAACCATCGTAAAATTCGATGCATGCATCGCAAGTGACCGTAGCCTTCTCTTCTCCATAATAAAGGTACAACAAGAAGTTATACAAGGAATTGAAGATGATCTACATTTACGTAATGCGAGGAGTTGCTTCTCTTTTAAGGCGAAATTTGTGGAAAGCTTTCGATGGCTTCCTTATGAAAACATCGAACCAATCATTTGTTCCACGAGAGTTGGATATCGTAGGTTAGACTCATTTACACGAGACTGGTTTCCAGCCTTTTCTGATACATACAAGAGTGCCATGCAACAAAGATCTAGAAGAGAGCGGAGCGGGGAGGAAAGTCAGATGAGGGTGTGTGTTCTCAGGTTTTTATCTCTCATTCTCATTTTTGGAGTCTGATCCCATCCACAAAAATAAAGAATAAAGAATAGAGACAATAATAATTACTACTGTTTTGAAACTTGCATAAATTAAGCTTTCGCATGCTTGCTTTATTTTCCCTGCCATTTTTGTTTTGACTTCTAAAAAAGTAAGAGAGAGAGAGAGAGAGAGAAAGGTACAGAAGAGAGAGAAAGGAAAGGTACCAAAGAGAATGAGATAGTACGCTTATTTCGTTCAATTAATGGTATAATCGTCTTTTTGTTCAAAAAGTTCTTTTTTCGGTAAAAAAAAGGTATTGCAAAGATTGAATATTATTAAAAGGTACCAACCAGGCTATCACCCTAAAAGGTTTACAATATGCAGCCCAGTTCACCAATATAGTACCCTAGAGGCCTGAACCCATTGACAGATCCAGGCCCACTAAAACAATTTTGGAATTGGCCCAACCACCACATATATCTTAATTTCGAATAGTGCTTAGAGTTGGCAATGGCCCAGCCCGGATCCGGTGGGCTAAAGTCATTTTTTGGGCTGACCCGGTCCAGCTCGAAATTCGATTGGCATACCAAAATGCTAGCTTGACCCGACATGTCTTAAGCCTATGGGCTAATGGGCTGCCCGGTCCGAAATAAAATCAACCATAAACATAAAGTTATAAAATTTACATTTCAAAGTCCAAAAACATGTGATGAAAAGGTTAAAGTATCATGTATGTAGCATCCGAAAAAATATAATAATCAATAAATAAAACACAGAGACATCAATAAAAATATAAACTCATGTTTGTGCCTTATACTTATAAGTTTCTTAATTCTTAACCAAATGATTAGAAAATATCAATACAGTAGCACCTAATCCTGTAACACAAATTTAGAGTTGACACTACTTGAGTCGCGACTGTGCGAGTGCCCTTGATGGCTTGAGTCGCTTGAGTGCTTGATAGACCCTTGTTGTTGGGCGGTTGGACTAGTGGGTTTATTTGTTGAACATACTGGACAATTGGATTTAGACTTTTTGTAATTGTATTTTATATTGTCTATGATATATACTATAAATATAATTTGATTGAGCTGGGCCGGCCCGAAAAAGGCTGGGTTATTTTGATCCCAGCCCGGATGATCCATGTGTCGGCACGTGCGAAAAGGCCCGTTGGTTTTGAAGCGTCAGGCTGGGCTCTTCTTTTGCCGGCACATGCTATCACCTACTTGCTCGAGCGCTAAACATTTCAAGATACGCGAAGCCGGTCCCGGGGACAATACCGTCATCCGAGTAGTCGAAACCTCAAGAAAGGTTTTAATCCTTGGGCTTCGACTTCTCCGGCGACAATGCTGTCTCCTCCATCGAACTTTAATCAATGAAGTTAACGGCATCGTACTGCTTAACCCTCTCATCTATGATCTAACCCTACAAATTTTCTGCTCAATGTAAGTCTACTTCACCATTCCTATTTGAAATCGCAATTTGCTCGTAAACACACGCACAGATTCACATATTACACTATAACAACAGTGATGATTTTTCTTAGTTTTATCATGATTTGTGTTTAATTGAATGTGCTGTCAATTTGGATGCAGTTCACTTCATGTTACTGTAAGGTGATATGTACTTCGGATTTGGAGAATTCTTGAATTATGTGTAATTTGACTAGGGGCATAGGACGAGTTCTTATTGGAGGTATTAGTTTAATTCTAAGTAGGATTTGGAGATTTAAGCAGTTTATCAAACACATTTCTATTAATAGTTTGGAACTATACAACTCATTTCAACTCAGTCCAATCCACTCAAATCTCTTTTTCTTTTTTTTTTTTATTTTTACTATTTTTGGGAAGCTATTTGGCATATCAGTTAGATTGTGTTTGAGGGGCTGATTGGCATGTCAATTTTGTCAAGATCTATGACATTGGTCCTTCCATTTTTTTGTACTGCGGCATGACCGATTGAAGATAAGTTTTCCAAGAAAATTAGGATATTTTTTGAGATGTTGACTTGTTGAGGACTTTACTCCATTTGAAAATCAATCCATTATGGAAGAGACTGCACAATTTGTGAAACTCACGATAAGAATTGTTATAATTTTTCCATATTGAAAGACTATTCCTTGTAAATGACATTTCTCTAATGCTATCAATGAGCTTTGACGAATTCAGACTAATGTCCATCACAATTCTAAAGTCTTACTAGTGGGTTTCATTTTTTTTTGATAGGTAAAAATATGTATATGCTTTGGAATTTAATGCTTGGTCTATTGTGTCTATGCTTTGGAATTTAATGCTTGGTCTGTTCTCTGTTGCTTGGGTGATGCCGAGATCTGTTAAAGATCTCCTTTTGAGTTGGTCTTTGTACAAGCGGAGAAGAAGGATCAGCTTTCCTCTGGGTATTTGGTGGATCATTTGGAGGGAAAGGAATAGGAGGTGTTTGAGGATGAGGAGAGGACGGTGGATAAGTTAAAGGATGAGTTACTCTTTGGGGGTTGAGGACACTATTCTTCCAACATTCATAACATTTCTTGTATCGATTTTGTGAATAGTCTTTCTATAGATTAGTCCGTTTTGTGTATGCTTTGTTTGTAAAAGGCTCAAATCTACTAGAAAATGTTTGCTAGGAATGTTTGCTAGTGGGTTTCTTTGAAAATGTTTGCTGGCCACTGCTCAAATCTACCAGACACTGTTGGAAAAACAGGGAAATCCTCTTGGTACGGAATGAGATGGTACTAGTGGGTTTCTTTGTTTACAATAGATTTATTCCTATACATAACCACAGAAAGAATTAGAAAAGTGATTGAACAAAGGAATATTCCAGTAAAATTACCATCCATATGGTACAATTTCAAACGCATATTTATGTTCATAGCTTCATATAACAAATAATAGAAGTCATGGAATTCTTGAAATGATCTAGGTCTTGAATGTTATACTATTGATAGCATATCATACAAACATCCCAAAACTTGGAACATATAAACACTGCAATTCTAGTTTACCTGCCGCTCCAAATGGCTAAACCAATGTCTCCGTGGCTCCTGTCACCATAAAATCCGGCATCCCACCTCTTTGACTTGTCATAACCAGTCACCCAATTTTGAAACATAGTGTAGGCAGCACATATTTGTGGGTAATCATCATCAGACAGCAGAGAAATTTCCAGTTTCCCTGTGTTAGACGATATCCCACTTGATTTCCCAACTTTGTCTTCGTATTTGGATTTACCACTAACAGCTCTGGTGGCTCCAAGCCAGAGCCTAATCCTGGCCTCAGTTTCTGTTTTGGCTGTTTTTTTACTACTCTCCTGTAACTCTTCCTTGGAGAAATATTAACATCTTTTACCCTTGCCGTTTTCAACGTGGCTTTGATAAATGAATTTCTATTACCATCAATATCAATGTTAAGAACTGCTTTTTCTGCCTAAAACTTTAGATACAATGACATACTCAAGAGTGTATGGCTCTTGAGCCGTATCTACTTTAAACAAATCTTTAGGTACAATGATATACTTTAATTGAGGAAAAACTTGACTCCAGGGGGTGGGAGAGATGGCAAGGGCACTCAGGCAAAGACTTTGAGGTCCTTGGTTCTAATCCTCATACCGACAAAGGATCACACTTACCTTTCAAAAATTAAAAAAATAATAAATAAAGGAAAAACTTGTATATGAATTTTAATGCAAAAAGATGATACAACTTGATTAAACAAAAAATATTACGAAGATGACTGAACTTAAATTGATCTTCTTCCATTTATTGAATATATACTAGTGGTGGAATCCCAATTCCCAACTTCAACTGCGCCTTCAAGCATTTGAGTGACCTTCTTCATTGAAAAAGACTTGCCATCTTCATAGGCATTATCTGCTAAACAATGGGAGTAGTAAATATAAAATAACAGAAACTTGAAAAATTAAATGGGTAAATAGACTACTCACGGTTTCCACGCTTGTGCGGTATCTGGCTAATTCTAGGATATTCCATGAGTTCTCACCCCCATTTGGTGCAAGTCAAACCACTTAATTCTAGGATATTAAGTGGTGGGTTGGTCATGACTCCTGGCTTCTAATTGTTTTTATTTTATTTTATATTTTTTTAAAGAGGATCAATAGTGGTTCCCTCTTACACCCATAGTGACTCGAACCCACAACCTATTAGTTGTAGGTGAAACGTCTTTACGACTCAAGCTGCGCTTCTTGTAGAACAGTTGACTACTACTTGTCAATACAAAATCATCTGGGTCAATCTGAAAATTGGAAAGAAGACTTCTCTTAGATAGAGATGCAACTGTAAGTCGTCTTAGGGGATCATATCTTTGTGATTGAACTAAACTGAGGAAACGTGGTAAAGTATGATCCACATGTCCCAAGATCAATTCATGCGGGCTTTTGTTTCCCGTCTCGTAGGTGGTCTGATGTGGTCTTGTTGTGGTGACATTTTTCCTCAATTACATATATAAAACAATAACAAAAATAGAGACGCAAGTCTGTTGAAGTGTCCAATAATTAGATGGTATGTACTCCATTTATTTGATATTTTGGTAGTGACCATAGTTATCAAAGTCGAGAGGTGCCAAAAAGGCGATAGGTCCAAATTTGTACTACTAAGAAAAATACATAAAATATATATAACTTAACAAATATCAACAAAACATGTTATAAGTGAACATAATACATGAAACTAAGTCCTAACATAGTATATATGATGAAATTCTAAACTAGTTTAAAATTCCAAGTAATATAATAAATAGTTAAGCAACCAAAGAAAATAAAGTTTATTAAACAAATAAAGTAAAATCCAAAAACAAAATGAAAAATTAAAATAATCCCAAATCCCAAATTAAAATATAATAAATAATAAATAAAATGCCTAAAAATGAAATGAAAATAAACCCCATGTAATGATATAAATGGCCAGCAGCTCAACACATTAAAAAAAGGGAAAAACATGAAATAAACAAAAGAAATTACAAAATCACACTTGATCTCCACCGATCAACAAACCAATCATGGGAAGCAGTTCGCAGGGAGCCATCGACCTCGTCTGTGATGCTCCGACAAGAAATTCCAAGGATGATTCATCCTCGTCGAAAGTGAGTTCAGAGGCGAAGCCATCGTGTTGTTAGATTTCATTAACATCTAATATTGAAGGCTAGATCTAGAATCGAAAATCTCAGATATAAGCGCCCTTAGACGACAAACCTCGACTTCGACTTACTGACAACTATGGTAGTGACATATGTGCTTGCACCTTTTTCTGTTTGTGAGTGGGACACATAAGCTGACTAATGACCATTTCACTCAATTCATATAAGTTGGAGAGGACATATTATAATCAACAGTCAACAAAAGTCAATTAGACTGTTTTTGATCTGCAGTGATTGAGGAGGGAGTACTTCGTCTTGTTTATATTGATCTGCAACGAAAGCTCACAGTTTTAGAATTCCTAATAAATGCCTCAACAACAATAACTAATTTTTGGACTTCCACTTATACCATTAATTTAGTTAGTTAATGTGCAAGGTTTACCTTGTAAATACCCAACTTGGTCTGGGTATAATGAGAAAGTAAGTAATGAATGTGCATTGAATTTTAGATGACTAAAAAAAGTAGGAAAATATGAGAAGGATGAAGTAGTGATTGTATTGGTTCTTGCTGAGAAAAGTACACTTATTGCTCCCTTCCTTTTTTTCTATCTCTCTCTCTTAAGAGCCATTTGGCATATCAGTTATGTAGGGCTTGTGGGCTGATTGGCATGCCAATGTAGTCATGGACTGCGTTAAATGTGGCCTAATTTTTGGAATTGCATGGTGATAGATTGGCGAACATAATATTCTCCGAGGAAATTAGGATATATTTAGTGGTGTGGACTGTTGAGTACTTTCCTTGCTTTAAAATCTCAACTCGTCATAGAATGCTACTTGTAAATGACATTCTCTGATGCTATCAGTGGTCTTTGATGAATTTACTTAAACTAATGTACTTCACCGTTCTATTGTTTCAGCAGTGGGATTCTATCAGAAAAAAAATGCTGAAATCCATCGGAGAGTGTTGGCATGATTCCAGTTTCCACGTGGAGTCGGGCACATTCTTGGATACTTCGTGAGTTAGCCATTGGTCCTACATATAAAGTGGTGCGTTTGACATGAAACCTGGCTACTTGATTCTTTACAAGAAAAGTCTACTTGATTTTAATTTCTTTCTATTTTTCCATTCAAATCTCTTTTTTTCTGTCTCTCTCGTCACATTAATTGGTCCTTCCAGTGTTTTCTAGTGCGTCATTACCGATCAATGAAAATAAGTTTTCCAAGAAAATTAGGCTATTTTTTGAGGTGTTGAGTACTTTCCTTCCTTTAGGGGGTATTCCCCTCCTTACAGAAAAAAGAAAAGGAGTACTTCCATTCCCTTCCTTTGAAAATCAACCAATTATGGTAAGAATAGTTATAGCTTTCCATGCTGACAGACTATTTCTTGAAAATGACATTTCTCTAATGCTATCAATGAACTTAGATGAATTCTTCGTAATTCTATAGTTTTAGTAGTTGGCTTCTTTCGAAAAAGTTTGCTGGCCGCAGCTCAAATCCACCGGTTAGTGTTGACATAACTGGGAAATCTTCTTGGTACAGATTGTGATGAATTGAAACCCTACAGTATACCACAGCACTAATTCTCTGTTTACAATAGTATCAGTGATTATACAAAGTAGAAAAATTACCATCCATACAGTATCAGTTCAAACTTCTAATTATGTTCAGAGCTTCATGTTATGAATACCGGACATAGAAGAAGTCACGGTGTTCTTGAAATGATCTATGTTTTACTAGTGATAGCATATCAAGGACTTTTTATATCATAAAACCTTACATACAATGACATACTCAAGAGTGTATGGCTTTTGAGCTGTATCTACTTTAAACAAATCTTTAAGTACAAAAATATACTTCAATTAAGTAAAAACCTGTATATGAATCTGAATGCAAATACACAATTACATTTACAGTAAACTAAGATTGATATTCTTCCATTTATTGATCATATACTAGAGGTGGAATCCCAACTTCAACTGCACCTTCAAGCATCTGAGTCACCTTCTTCATTGAGGGCCTTAAAATTGGATCAGGGTGGACACACCATAATGCTACCATTAGTATTCTTTCGAACCTCTTGCAATCGCTCAACACGTCAGGGTCATGCCTCACCAGAGTCTCCAGCCTTCCTGATTTCATACAGATCAGAACCCATTCTGTAAGAATCAAGTCATCCTCTTCACTCTCTTCCTCAACTCTGTTCAATTCTATGTGCCTTCTAGCACAGCTGATCTCAAGGAGCATTACACCGAAGCTATAAATATCTACTTTAGATGTAATTGGTGCATTCTTTAGCCATTCTGGGGCCATATATCCCGCAGTCCCTCTTGTACGAGTGTTAGTTCTAGTTTGATCCTCACCCAGAAGCTTTGACATCCCAAAATCTGCAATTTTGGGATTGTAGTGTATATCGAGGAGCACATTCTGGGGCTTCATGTCACAATGGATAATCTGAGTCTCACATTCTTCATGCAAGTACAGCAAACCTCTTGCAATTCCAAGCGCCATGTCAGACCTCTGGCTCCAGCCAGGTACCTGTCCATTTTTGAATAAAAGGTCTGACAGGGTCCCATTTTTCATTAGTTCACATACCAAAATTCGATGATCATCCTCTATGCAAAATCCCAAGAGCCTAACCAAGTTCTTGTGATGGGTTTGCCCTATTATTTTCAGCTCCGTCAAGAATTCCTCCTCCCCACGTTCGGTTACTCTTTCTAGCTTCTTAACAGCTATCTCGATCTCCGTATCCTTGAAGGTGAGAGTTCCACTGTAAACTTTACCTGAAGCTCCTTGACCCAGTGTCCTACTGAACCCATTGGTTGCTTCACGCAACTCCTGATATGTGAACTCGCGGAAATTAACTCCTATTATAGTTGTGTGTGCAGACCACTTGCTTCTTACTAATTGTCGAGCAATAGGATGATAATAGATGGCTATGGCACCAAACAAGAAAGCAAGTGTGCTGCTGGCTATAAGACCTTTCTTGACATAAGATCTCCTGTGAGAATTCTTCTTTTGAGTTGCATTGGGACCTGGACTGCTAATTTTGATTGGCACCTTGATAAAAGCCGTTCTTCCTCTAGTAGAAGTACTCTTACGTGCATTCAGCAGAGGCATTCTCTTCTTGTTACATGTTGTATCCCTCAAGGCGGCAGCCATGCTGTAACAGTCATCCATAAGAGCTTTCTTGCATCCTTCTACATCAACATTCAATACTCGTGCCAAATCTGCAAAACCTTCTAATGGTAAATCAGCATCATCAATCACCTCCACAGTGAAATTCCTCATGGATGGATCTGCACAGTAATTCACGACAACTTCTGGTCGACATCCTTTAGATGGATTGTTTAGATCCAAAGGAATATAACCCGGCAGGCACTTACAACTAAACGTTTCATTGTCCTGTGATGTGCAAAACCCATAAATTCCACAGATAGAATTCACAGAGCAAGGCTCATTGATGGCTCTCCACACCTTTATCCAACTGCTTCCATTACTTCTATGGTAAGTATATTGTTGGAAATTTCCGTTATCATCGATTATCGCACGGTGGTAATATTCTTCAACTCGGGTGGAAAAGTTAGTTGTCAAAGCATAAATATTGTCATTAGTGCTATTGACAAGATACATGAGTGCGCTAGTCTGGTTAAAAACCAAACTCACATTATTCACCAATGTTCCAGTGAAATAGTATCCTGGATCTGAGAAGTGATAGGCTGAGAGCACTAAATTTCCATCATATTGCATTTCCAACATAAAATTTCCAGTTGAGTAATCGGTAACTCCCTTCACATTTGAGTAGAGCCGTGTGCCCCCGCTTACAACTTGACCTGGTAAGAGAGTGTTTGTTGGCTGACCTGAAGCTTTGCCAAATGGGACGCGAACTGGAATCTCGTAACACGAAATTTCCATCATTTTGCATGAAACCCAAGCTAGCCGCTGGTCCTGAGTAGATCATCAGAACACTCCCGTTGTTGTACGTGAGCACTAGCTGCCCACCAAATGTCAATCTGATTGTTGATCCAGGTCCTGATGGATTATCCCTGTTACCAGACCAGATTAGTGTCTTCTCCTGGATTTTATCAAACCAAATTCCTAAAAGGAATAGACCACTCGAGAGGCGATAAAACCCGAATGCAAAGTCGCCTGACAAGGAAAGCCAAGAAGTATTGGTTCCAGCAGTAATGCCGGTGCCTAGAGGTATATTTGGTGAAATTTGGGCATAGGAGGGGTGAAAGCTGAAGAATACAAACAGAATCACATAAAAGTTTAACATGACAGCCATTGAGGAGGGGTTGATAGGTTGAATACTTGCACTTAATGAAGACTAATAAACAGAAATTGTAGAAGTTGCAAAGACCAGTTCCTAAATAATGGAGATTTAAAAAAGGTGAGGTAAGAGATTACCACAGTTGACTTGACTTGAAGGTAGCATGTTTGGATATAGAATAGAAAAGTCTTTTTTGTGGGCAACTAAAATGGAATTGACAGAGCCGTAACACCTCAGATATTCTTTTTCTTCCAGTGAATGGAACAAAAACATTTTAAATTCAATAAGACTCTCTCAACTAATTTTCTGTCCCAATTACTTGCGGGGGTGGGCCGTGGGCGTGCTTAACTGACCTTGGTATGGAATAATGACTTTTTGGGTAACCCTCTTAAATTCCATGACTTGGGAGGGTTCTGTGGTTCACTTCACATAGGGATGGCCCGCCCGAGCAGTATTCATGGATGATGAGTTGGTCATTAGTCCAAACTCAATTAATTGCAAAATTGCAATTAAAAGGTGAGTCTCCTATAAGACCGTATTATGGAACTTTATTCGTAAGACGGAGCTTCACTTTCTTACATCTCAACCCATCAACACACGGTGGGTCGGATAAGGAGGATTCGTCTTACAAAAAATATTTGTAAGACCGTTTTACACAAGTTTTTGCCTTGCAAAAATACATTGTTGAGTTGACACAACTTATATATAGGGACTGTTCTAATGATTAGGTAGAGTCTAAAATTAATGCATAATTACCCTCTTTTTTTTCTTAATATAACCTAATTAACAAGTATTAAACCTTCAAATATACTAATAGTAAATATCATCAAATAATTTAAAAATAAGGATTACGTTACAGTATTAAAACCAACAATTCAATATCATTTCAAAGTTCAAAACAACACAACAATAGTCAATAACTCATTACATCGTAGGTCCATAACACTAGCGGGCTGGGCCTTAGGCGGCACCTTGGGGGCCTAGACGCTAATTTTCCACCCGGGCAAATTTTTGGCTGATTTGCTTGATTTCTCGGCGCTTGGGTGGTGCCTAGGCCAATTTTTAGAACCATGGATATAGAACCCCTCTTGGTACTGCTAAAAGAAAGCTTTCCAATTAGTTTCAAAATTATTTATTTGGGGGTTACCGGTAAGTTCACCCATTAACAACTACTACAAAAATACATACATTATTTCATTGTACCAAAAAGCTAAATAAAGGAAATTGCAAGCAGTTGTTCATTTTTATTTGTAATACTTTGATCAACGCTAACATGTGATAGGATTATAGGATTTAATTCGAGATCCATTCTAAGGTTATCCCTTGCAATTCCATCAAACAGATGTATATAGATTGAGAATACCAAACTGGAATGATGAAGAAAAGACGATATAAATTTTCTTTAATACATCTGGGCATCAATCAAGGGAGGAGTTTCAACCTCAGTAGTTCCTTCTAACATTTGCACAACCTTAGCCATTGATGGTCGAAGGATAGGGTTAGGAGATAGACACCATAATCCAACCATGGTCATCCTTTCAAACCTCTTAAAATCACTCTGAACCTCAATATCATTACTGACCACAGCTTTCAAATTATCAGCTCTTACACAATATAGAACCCAATCAGTTAGGATCATTTCGACCCCCTCATTAGCCTCCTCAAATTGGTTCAGATCTATGTGCTTTCTGCAAAAAATAATTTCTAGCAACATCACACCAAAGCTATAGACATCCACCTTAGCTGTTACTGGAGCATTTCTTAGCCATTCTGGTGCCATGTATCCCATTGTGCCCCTCACATTAGTGCTTGTTCGAGTTTGATCTTTCATTAGAAGCTTTGCGAGGCCAAAATCTGCTATCTTCACAGAAAATTTACTGTCAAGAAGGACATTTTGAGGCTTTATGTCGCAATGTATGATCTGCGTCTCACACTCTTCATGCAAATACAACAGTCCTCTTGCAATTTGGAGAACGATTTCAGCTCTATGTTCCCAGCTCGGTTTTTTACCTTCAGCAAACAGAAAACTAGACAGAGTTCCCTTCATTAGCTCATAAACAAGAAGACGGTGATTCTTTTCATTGCAAAACCCAACAAGCTTGACCAGATTCTTGTGATGAGTTAGACCTATTACCCTGACTTCAGTCAAGAACTCTTTCTCACCTTGTTCAATCACCTTCTCTAACTGCTTCACAGCAACCTCAACCTGAGGGCCCTTATCTTCATCTTCTTGTCTTAGAACTCCACTGTAAACCGTTCCGAAAGCGCCTCGGCCTAATTTGTTCTTGAACCCGTTTGTTGCTTCATGCAACTCCTGGAATGAAAATGCCCTCAAATTCAGCTCCATTGGCTTCCTCCTTGGCTGTGAATCTGCAAGTCTGTATCTTTGAACGAAAGGATGATAATATATTGCTGTGGCTGCAAAGAGTATAGTTAGCGCCAGACACAATAAAAGGCCTGCTAGTAAAACAACCCAGGATGGGGAATCCTTTTTATCACCATTTGGAATGTCTAAAGAACTATTGGAGGTGGGAACTTTAAGGAATGCCACTATGTTGTTTGTTGAAGGATTACTTCTTCTAGCATTTAACAAAGGCATCCTCTTCTTATAGCAAACAGATTCAACTAAAACACCAGCCATACAGAAACAGTCATCCATCACCTCCTTCTTGCAGCTCTCCACATCACTTGGAGTAGATCTTGCCATATCCCCGAAAGCCCCATTTGGGAAATCAACGTTTTGAAGTTCTCTAGTTATGAAATCTGAAGCCGATGAACTGGGATCACAAAAATCTTTCACTACTTCAGGATAACACCCTTTGGAGGGAGTATTTGGATCCAAGGGAATATAGCCAGGCAAGCAAGAACACATTACTGTGCTATTACCAAGAGCTGTACAGAATCCATACACCCCACAAATATTGAAAACAATACAAGGTTCAGTTATTGCCTCCCACACAACTGTCCACCTGCTTCCGTTTACTTTATGGTAGGCTAATTGTTGCAGGTTTCCATGGTCATTGATCGTTGCTCGATGGTAGTAGGCCTGAATTGGGGTTGGAACCTCCTTAGTCATATTGTACCTGATTGAAGTTCCGTTTAGGACATTCATGAACGTAGTGTTTGGATTAAACACTAATCTGATACTTTGATCCCCTGCAGTTAAGGTGAACCAGTAACCTGGGTCAGCAAATCGGTAGGCAGAAATAACGACATTCCCATCCATTTGAAGCTCTAACTTGAACCTTCCTGTTGAATAGTCCAGTGTTCCATTGGTATTTGAAATTAGCTTCTGCCCCATAACAAGAACTTGGCCAGGCAAAACAGTATCAGTTGGAAAGCTGAAACTCTGCCAGAGAACTCTTGAAGAAGAATCTCGTATGACAAAGTTTCCGTCGTCTTGCATAGAAGCAGAACTTGAATTTGTGCCATTGTATATTTGGAACATAGTGCCATTTGAGTGTGTGAGAACAAGCTGGCCATCAAGTGCAAGGGTAATGGTTGATCCATTGTGAGCAGGATCATCACGATTTGCTGACCAGACCAGTGTTCTTTCAGGGATCTTGTCGAACCATATAGCGGCTAGGAAGACGCCACCGGAAATATGATGGAACCCGAAAGCAAAATCACCAGAGGGAGAATTCCAGGAAGAGCTGGTCCCTGCAGTGATGGAGGAACCAATCTCAATCCTGGTTGTAGTTGTTTGAGCAAAAAAGCCATTTGTGGTGAGAGCAAACAGAAGAGACCAAACAAGTAGTCTATTAAGAGACACTGTTGCCATAGCAGTTGGCAAGCTATCAATCAATGATGAAGCAGTAGCAGAACAGGCGGGCGTTATTGGTTGGGCTCCTTAGAACTCAACTGATGTAGGCAAAAAAGTCAATGAATTTGCTTGGGAGAAAAGATTACTGGAGAAATAGACTAATTACAACTTCCACGCAATGCGGGGTATCGGGCAATTCTAGGATACTCCATGAGTTCTTACTTCTCACTAGTCACCTCACCTCCATTTTGTGGAAGTCAAAGCCACTGGTCCTACTTATTAAGTGGTGAGTTAGTTGGACATGCCACTGTTTCGGATAAAATGTTCCTGTTTAAAAGTAAACTTTTTAAGAAAAATAACACTTTTAAAACAAATTATTATTATTAATAATACAATGTCCGATGAAGTGGCCAAGTCAATTATAAAAATATAGACGCAATTAGTAGATGCATTCTGCCTTGAGCGGGACACATCAGTTGACCAAAGACAATTTCAATCAATTGCCAATTTGCCATATAGGTTGGAGAGGCAGAGGACCAACGCATGATAGATATTATGGAATTGGATATTATAGTTATAGCAATCATTCTCAAATACGCTCTCTAATTAAATAATAATATTGCGCAAAAAAATGATTTAATACTCCCTCCGATTTCAAATAACGCTTTCATTCTTTTTTTGTTCAGTTTCAAATACAGTAATTATTTTCTTTGAAAATTTTCATTTTAGGAAAACATTTTTACCACTTTATCATTACTTTTTCTACCTATTTTAATTATCACCATATGCTCAAGGGTATTAAATAAAATCACATATTAAATCAATATTTATAATATAATTAATTAATTTTTCTTAAACGATGTATCGGATCAAGGAGACTTATTTGAAATTGTTGTGAGTATAATTTAATTTCTACTTTCAGGAGGTTCCTTTGAATGGACTTACATGGGGTGGGCCAAGAATTCACGTACTTGTATATCTTTGGGCCGTTTGTACTGCACCTGTAGATGGGCCAAGAATGAAATGTTCGTTACATTGATAAGTCGAGGAAATTGCTAGTTAGTACATTTTGCCAACTTTTTAATCACTAGTCATTCGTTTTCTTTTAATCGATAAAGACACTTTTGAATTATTGTTCTTAAAATGTCAAAATCGTTTTCTTCCACAACTCGACTAACATTTCTTTCACATGTCCAATGTATTCTTCCAAAATTGTTTGAAAATCAAAATTATTGCTGCAACGAAAAAAGGATCAACATGTCCGGTGAGGGTGGAGGGGGCAGCGCCTTCGAAAGGTAAACAAATTGTCTGATTCATTAAGTATGATATTGGAATGGACATGGGATGAGTTGGAAGATTTTTCAGAAGAGACGAATATGGAGGAGGAAGAAGAATGCTTGCGACGGTCCGACAGAGGAGGAAGGTGGAAGAGATGCCGTCGAAACCAGTTTGCATCATCGCAATGCATTGATTTAAATTTGCAATGCATCAATTTGGAATCTCGATGAATCGTTATGAAATGAGAGATTTTGATTCATGATTGTATGCATCGTGATTCATGATATTTGTACATCCCTGATCCACATAAGGATTCATCAAAATCATACATCACAATTGAATTTTGTGTATCGCGAGGCACAAATTGATGCAACATGATGCCCTGAGTAAGTGATCCGTAACGCGTCTTCGATTCATTAAAGGTATTGTAGTATTTTCGCTCTCAAAAACGTGATATTTTCCACTTTAAAAAATATATATGATACAAGAGCGGTACAAACTTAGCAAAGTGGATAGACCCGAATTTCACTATAATATGTCCTTCCTAAGTGCATCACATGACCGATCAATGTCAGAAGATAAGTTTTCCAAGAAAATTAGGCTATTTTTTGAGGTGTTGAGGACTTTCCTTGCTTTGAAAAATCAACTAAAACGATAAAAATAATAAGAATTGTTATAATCTTTCCATGCTGACATACTGTTTCTTTGTAAATGACATTTCTCTAACGGTATCTATCAATCAACTTTGATGAATTCTCTCTAGCTTTAGTAGTGGGTTTCTTTCAAAAAAATTTGCTGGGCGCAGCTCAAATCCACCCGACAGTGTTGACATAACTGGGAAATCTTCTTGGTACGGATTGTGATGAAACCCTACAGTATACCACACCACTATATCTTTGTTTACAATTGATTTCTTCCTGCACATAACCACACAAAGAATTGGAAATAATGAAAATCAGTTCAAACGTATAGTTATGTTCATAGCTTCCATGTTAACGTATTCTGAAAACTGCAATTCAATTTACCTGCGGCTCCAAATGGCTAAGCCATCATCTCCATGGCTCCTATCAGCATAAAATCCAGCAGCCCACCTCTCTGATTTGTTATAACCAGTCACCCAAACTTGATACTTAGTGTAGGCAGTGCGTATTTGCGGGTAATCATCATCAGACAGTAGTGAAATTGCAGGTTGCCCCGTGATTAGGCGATATCCCACATGATTTCCCAACTTTGTCTTCTTATTTGGATTTACCACTAACAGCTCCGCTGGCTCCAACCCTAGCCTAATCCTCGCCTCAGATTCTGTTTTGGCTGTTTCTTTTACTACTCTCCAGTAACTCTTCCTTGGAGAAATATTAGCATCTTTCACCCTCGTTGTCTTCAACTTGGCTTTGATGAATGAGTTTCCATTACCATCAATATCAAGGTCAAGGTAGTATGTTAGGAAGTGATCGTGGTTATTTGCTATAGTGTTGTTTGCCACCAGAGTTCCATAGATTTCCTCGTTGAACTGGTTGCTATTCGTGTAAGACGTAGCCTTCATTTCTAATACACCTGTTAAGCTTATCTGGATATCCAAGAAAAAAACACAGGTTTTGTTCTCAGTAGATATCGCTTTCAGTACGTATCAGTACGATGCTTTATCGCTGAAGATAGGAAGTAAAAAAGATAGTTTCCTCAAGTTTTGTTGATTCATATGCTTTTGAGTGGTGGAACAAAGGTATATAATAGAGGGTAATATCTATTGTTCTGTAAATTGTTAAAGACAGACTAATTTCATTGCAGAACCTACCCCAACTTTGATTGAGCCACTTTGTTTGAATTCCCAATCAAGAATATAGTCATAATTTCCAACTGTAGCTACCATTCTAACCACCATATTGACTTCAGGCTCTCCGCTTGTGATCTGCAAAATGAACCAATTTATGTTGAAGCATCCAAATTTATTGATACCTCAATGCAAAGTAGGAGTAATAGGCATGTTCGAAGTAACTTTACCACTTTTCCTGGAACACCAACTTCAGTATGTCTCCACGAAACATCACCGGAGTAGCGCTCAAAAATGCAGATTGCCCTAGGGACTTGTAGAGCCTGTCCATCAGCACCAGCCATATACCCATCTATATACTCTGCATTGCTTGGACAGTCTGTCAAAGGCATAAGTGTAGTAGCAGATCTCCCGAATCCAAATTCACCCATGTCGAGGAACGTCCTATAATACCATTCACTCGTAGGATCCATATATGGAACAAATGTTTCTGATACGTGTCCTCTGTATAGCACTAACCGAAAGTCTTTTCTACCAGCATCAAAAATAGAAGCTGTCGATATAATTAGTCCAGCCCGAGCATTAAACCCTACATGGAATTTCCAGTTACCCCATTTAATCTCATTCCCCTTGATGGTGAATCCTCTCTCTGTTTCATTGCAAGGAATAAGATGAGGCCGCTGCCCAGAAAATTGGAAGTCAGTACCATCAGCATTAGGCAGATGAGCTTTATGTCTATCTACGTATGTGCTAATTTGCATTGATTCAACATCTACTACAATACTTATCCCGTCAATAGGCCTCGCAAAGATATTCGTGGTACCTCCACGATAGAAACACGATAACCTAACAGCTCTTCGTGCAGCAGATTCTCCAAACCAGCCTATCGTAAATGGTAAACAAGTGACTTCGGAGACGTTTAAGCCCCTTCTCAAAATTGAATCTCGGAAGCGAGGATCCCTCGAGGGCAGTCTGGCTGCTTGCAGAAGCTCATTAAATGTGAATGGAGGGTAACCGTGACCTGTGTAAACATGGTCTGATCTGACAGAACCATTGGCCAAGTCTATAATGAGTTCATGCGTTTCACCCCCAACACGAACCACTACCTTGGCTTGACGGTAAGGAAAAGACTCATTCCGTTTATGTGAAGATAACCACTTGAGAACATCTCTTTTCTCAGGCTCTTCAAGATCAACAAAATGAAAGGTCAGATTAGGAAGAGCGCCTAGGTGAGACTCTTGGATAATGTGTCTAACTTGGTTTATTTCTGTAGGGCTAAGAGGATCTAGCGGATGCTTTTGACTAGAACTCGAGAAGAACTGCAGTACAGAAGATAAAATTAGGATAGAAATAGTCACGAAGACTCTTTCCATGGAAAGAGAAACGATTGAGATCTGGTGGTTCCAAACTTACAATGAATGTCTCCATATTTATACTAAGGGATAAATCTTAGTTTATTGTAACATCACGCGATACTTGATGATGATATCTTCAGTTGGGAGTTGACAAACACATATAAAGGGTTGCCATAGCGTTACTCGGTCTGCCCTGCCCATATTATAATATGACAGCTTTCCTTGATAAGTCGGCGATGTACAGCCAGCCTATCAGTCTTTCACAATTAATGTTAATGTCCCTCGCTTGTTTTATGAGCAAAGACAACTTGATTTGCATCTGCTTTTTCTTTAGAATAATGAACACACTCTTCTCAATCACTCTTCTTATCGTAAGTTGCAAGATCCACTCAGCATCAAAGTCTTACAGTTCCTTAATCACAAATGTTGACAGGATAAAGGCCAAGTCCTTGGTTGGACCTCATAGGGGATGTGGGGTTGCCCCCGCGGTACATACTTTTGGAGTTTACGCATGAAGGCGGTCGCATACTCACATCTGGCTTGGGTTATGCGAGCACGCATGTAACGGTCGTATCAGGTGACCGTGTTCTATTATGGAGGAGCCCCAGTACTTGAAGGGGTTGCACCAAACTACCGTGTCTCTAAGTTAGTATCACCTAGAAGTTGAAGCGGCCGCATCCGTAGGGGTGAAGCGACTGCATTGAACCAAGGAAGTGACACGACCGCGTTGGTGTGGTAAAAGGTTTTTGTGTTTGCTTTATTAGGTTGGTTTGAAGTTTGGTATTGTATCTTATATATAATTGCAAGCTTAGAATGTGTTAAAGGTTGGTTATAATAAAATTTTGAAAGCCACTTGATCTTACTATTATTCTATAATTATTTGCAATTGCTTCCGCTGAACACAACAATAAAGAATTAAGAAACATTTTGGAGAAATTGCTGGCAGTCATTTTCCTAAATTTATAACCCCATTGAGGAAGAATCAAACTTCATTGCTGCAATGACACATGCCCTTTGTTGCAACTAGCTCTGTTCTAGAAACTATTGGGTGAGATCACCTTCTCTGCTCACAGGACTAAGTCAGCACTTAAAAACTGGGTCAATTGTAGATTATGTTTGGATATGAATATTATTATTTTCATTTCTTAAGTTAGAAGTTTTTCCAAGTTTTGAACAAACCTATTTCATCTTTGAAAATGTATATGCCAGCTTGGTTGATTAGGGGTGCCAAAACCAGGTTGTTTCCTAATTAGTCAACACAATGGCATAAATTATTTTCTCGTCGATGAAAGAGTCCACTACTCTATTTTTAAATGTTTTATAAAAATTAAGGTATAAAAGTGTTATATATATATATATATATATATATATATATATATATATATATATATATATATATATATATATAATGGTAGAAGCAAATAATACTGCTAAATAAAGCAGTTTTCCGCCTAAAATTACCTGCTAAAAAATAAAACATCACTTTTGTCTTATCTATCATGTGGAAATATATATAAAAATGTCCACGACTTTTTATGTCTTCAAAATCTAAATAACATTTAACTTATTTATAAAAAAAAATAAAACATTAATTTATTAATTAGTCAAAAACTTTTGAAATTAATTATATGTTTGATACATGATAAATAAGTAAAAAAACTGAAGTCTTAATTGGACAGCTAAAATCACTTCCATTGATTTAATTTTTTATTTATTTTGTTTATATATAATTTAGTTTAAAACTAATTACTAATATAAATACTAAAAGAGTCATTTTTCAAAAAAAAAAAATTTTACTTTCAAACTAGGAATCTTAAAATCATAATCAAAATGTAGTTTGATTGCACACAACTGCCTCTAGTTGGGCTTGAATCCTCCTCAGCCCTGTGGATATTAAGCCCCTACTAAATTGAACATAGTCACCATGGCATATGTATCAAAAACTCAAGCTATTGCTGCATTATCTAACGAAGAACACTTACTACTCCGTTTGTTCAATCCAAAGAGTTCATTTTTGAAAAGTCTAATATGTAATTAATATATAACTAGTATTAAAATTGCTCATAATTACAATTTTTTTAGCATAACCAATATATTAATGTCAAATATAAAAGGTAAAGTTGAAATGTTTTTTAGAGATTGCAGACATAATTACTAAAAGTGTGTTCTTAAAATGAATCATCTTAAAATAGTGTAATAGACTCTTTGCCTGAAACGGATGGAGTAGTTAGTAATTCTACCATTCACAGCACATTAGAACCGGCTATTAAAATTACATAATGAAGTTTGAACTATACTTTGATTATAAGTGCAATGCATCTTAACTGAGACTCCTACAGCCAAATTGTCATCTGATCTGCATAAAGTCGTTTCTGACTTTCATCCTCAGATCAGATAAAAGGGAAGCGGATCAGTACGTAACCGACTTTCATCTTCTTGTTGGACTCACGACTGAAACTCTGGCTCCGTTTGTTTTCACAGAAAATAAATTTTGGAAAACGTTTTCATTTTTTTTTGTTAATTAACTTTAGGAAAATATAATTAACGAAAAAACTTTTCCGAGTTAATCGAAAATGAAGCAATCCTTTTCAGGAAAATGGCTTACGGATTTATTTTCTAAATGTTCGAGCATCCATCTGCCCCCTTCATAATTACACGTATTTACATATATGTACAATATTTCACATAATAAATAAATTGTTGAGTAATATAAATGGAATTTGTGCACACTATTTATAGATTATAATTTTAATAAATATTCACTACGTCCTAAAATTAGTGTCCACTATATTATTTAGGGACGTCCCAAAAATTATCAATTTTCTTCTTTTAAATCGTTTTTTCATATTAATTATCAATTTTTTTATTTATATTTGTGAGATTGAAAAAGATGGGTCTTATTCATTTTACACCATTAATGATAAATTGAGGGTTATTAAAAAAATTACTTAAAGTTCAACACTATTATATATGCAATATGACATTAATATCTAGAATATTTTTTTGTATTTTTTTTTCATATATTATTTTCCATAATATTTTTCGTACATTTATCAAATAAAAATTATTTCCAACATATTTTCAAAAGATTTACTAAAAACCTAAAAATAAAATATTTTCATTTCAAGAAATCATTTTCTGAATAGAATTTTTAAAACAAACGGAACCTTAGTTGCTTCCCATTCCATCGTATCTGAACCTCGTCCTTTCTACCTGTTTTACTAACAAGTAACAACCGTCCTATAGCTTGTGTTCGGTTTGTAACAACTAGGGCTCAGCCCAAAGTTGAAAAATGATGTTTACAAAATATTTGGGCAAACAATGTCTTTTTTGGGAGAAATAGCTGATAAGTTCATATTTAAAAGCTTTTAATCGGTTTTACACTCTTATATTTTTTTCGTAATAAAAAAAAACCTTTATGATACACTAAATCATGCATCGTGAATTGTGATGCATGAATGTGGTTTATTTTGTGCATCACAATGAATGATTTTGTGCATTGCGAATTCGCGATGCATGAAATGACTTTTTCCGATAACCGAAAAAAATAAGTGTGAAGTAGTTAAAAATTATTCAGAAGGGACATGCCTAAATTTCTCCCA
Source organism: Codonopsis lanceolata (assembly GCA_013146195.2). Lineage (NCBI taxonomy): Eukaryota > Viridiplantae > Streptophyta > Magnoliopsida > Asterales > Campanulaceae > Codonopsis > Codonopsis lanceolata. Next base: position 45,545,209 of record CM028384.1, on the reverse strand, counting down.
TCTTTTTTAATGTTAAAAGATCAAGCTTAAATTAGGCCCAAACTCAAGGTCAAATTTGAGCAAATGAAGCTAAATTTGTTTTAGGTCAATAATAAAAAACAAATCATGTGTTTAACATTCTATTTTTTTAATAAAATGGATGTTGTTCAATACATATATTTGGAAAAATCAAGGTGTGCTATATGAGTAATTTGAAAAAGTAAGGTAGTCCGAAAGATTTCTTTGTCATAGTTTTTCACACCAATTAATCTATTAAAAGGGTAAACTGGGTATTTCAAACTCACTTAAAAAGTAAAATTCGTCCGGAGAGTATCGGCCCGAAGTTTACCCTTTCTTAAATTTGGAAAAATTGCGACCTAGTCTTTCCAAAAGCTTCCAACCATTTTAGCTCCCAATATTTTTTAACCGTAAAAATGCTATCCCATAAAAAATTTCCTATTATTAGTCCAGGTAACAACCCATAAAGACGGAGACCCGTTAGAAGTGAATTGAGCATAATCGAGGAAGAAACTTTCTTCAAGGTCATCGGTAAAGTTTTGTCCCCATCAATTTTTATAAAATAAATTCCTAATGCATAAATTAGATTCGCGATTGGATTCTTGATGCAGAAAATCTCGATGCACAAATTGGATTCGATTCGTGTATCACGATGCAAAAATTCAATGCACAAATTGGATTCGTGATTCACAGACTGGATTTGATTTGTGCGTCATGATGCAAATCGATGCATGAACTGATATTTTGCATGCTTGTTCAGTTCGTTAAGGGTATCGTAGTTATTTTGCTCTTAAAAATGCTTTTTCAATTAAAAAAATAGTGGACTAGAACGATAGAAAACTTTTAATTTCAATCTTTTAAAAAAAGACTAGGCCGAATTTCACACAATAAATGGTTAATTGCATAACAAACCCTGTGATATTTTATTTTTTCGTTTTGAACCATGTGTTGTTTTTTTCATGTAAACCTCAACCCAACCTTTTTTTCCAATTAAAATCTTTCGTAAAAAAACTGATTAGTTTTTGTAATGGAAGGTGACTGGACATCCTAGTGGCAGCCTACGTGGATTGGGCGGGAGAACTTATATTTACGTCATTCTTCTTGCAAAAAATAATTTTGTTATTAATCTTGTCCTATTTTTAAATTTTAAAAACAACTCAATTTTTGACCTGATTTTTACAAATTTGAATGCAATACAAACCTCATACAATTGTTAAAATTTCAAAATGAACCATGACTTTTTTAGCATATAACCTTTAATATTTTTTTGTTAATTTAATGATAAAATCACATGCACTTGATTTTAAAAGAAAATTACATATTATATAAACATTTATAATAGATTCATTTAATTTTTCTTAATTCGTGTGTTTAAAACAATTACTCTCTCCGTTCCAAACAAATGATCTATTATACTACGTATTTGAAATGTTTCACGTTAAGAGACTACTTTTTAAAATTATATATATTATATATATCATTTCTACTTCCTCCGTTCCGGGTAAAGAGTTTACTGTTTTATTTTGAGATGCTTCACTTAAAAAGTTCATTTTCAAAAATTAAGACATAAAAGTCATTTTATAACTAATAAGCTACTAAAAGTATCGTCTTCTTAAAAAATTGACTTTCAAACGTGGACTTTTTGCCCAAAAAGGATGGAGTATAATATTTCATATTTAGACACATCGATACTGAGAGAAATCTAAGCAAAAAAAATTCAAAATTTAATTGTATTGCAATAGGCTGATATTGAGATGTCTAGTCACCTTTCCTGTTATAAAAACTAACCAGTTTTTAATTGAAAAAAAGTTGAGTAGAGGTTTTATATGCAAAAAAAAAAAAAAAACACTGGTTCAAAATGAAATTTTTTTTAAAATAGTTCAAGGTTTTTTATGCAATTAAACCCCCCCCCCTCCAAAAAAAAAATGAAGAAGTACAGTGATTGAAAATTGTCATAAAAGGAACCGTCCGTATTTTACCCACTAAATTTTGGTCTTAATCAACAGAATTGGGCCGGAACTCGACCCAATATTGTGACACCTAATCCGTGCCAATATCACTGTGCTAGGCCTCTTGAACATGCCGCGTAATTCTCGATCCTTCTCGCTGAGTAGAAATGGACAAAATAATTACAGTACCACAGGCTCCAACGAAATGTACAAATCCAGTAGCACAGGGTACACATTTTTTCCACATCGAAGTTTCAAACTGCTCCAACAGCAATGACTATCTCTCTCTAGTAAACTCCAGAAACACAGAGAGAGTGCCTCCGCCTTTATAACATTACGATCTCTACTACAACATTCAAGAAGCGTAGCCGTTTGGTCTGCTCCCCCACCCCCATTGTTGATTTGTTTCTCAATAGTAAGACCTCTTTCTCTTTCTGTTCGAATCTTCTTCTCTGTTTCTTTTTTTTACTTTTATTTTCCAATATTTGCAAATCTTGTTGATTAAACAAACAACACTTCTTTAACCTCTTTTTCTAATTTTAATTTTTTAATCACAACCCGTTAGTTTAAAACATCAATTTACTCTATATTTTTCTGCTGTCTAAGTGAATAAGTATGCATGCAATTTGGTTCTCGATTCTTTGCTTATTTAATTCATAGCTGGGTAACTAGGTTGTTCTTGTTTGATTTCAATTTGGCTGTCCCAAAAGGAATTTATTGTGAAATTAGATAATTAGCGTACTTGATTCATTATTCACTAGTAGTTAAAGATCATGAAATCACTGTAAATGTGATATTTTAGCTCAAACACGAGGAAAGAAATCTCTCATGGCGTGAGTGAGACTCATGTTCTTAATTGGCTCAGTTTCCTAGGGATTGACCCTGCAATTTTTAACTGTATGACACCCCATAGAATAGGATAGAATAATCGAAGGCGCCTCGCCAAATTGTCTGGTCTAACGAAGTTGCATTAATTGGATTCACTAATGTCATCATTGTTGAACATACAATAAAAATGATGTAATTAGAGACATTGAAAGGCGATGAAAGTAAATTCAGGGGCTGTTGCGCTCAGTCAAAAATGTCACCATAAAGATATCTATGCTACACCAGTCATTAATATACCAAATATTTTGTGACACCAAACTCACCTGACCATACGCCTATCTATGGTGAAGCACTGAAGCTCAGGTTCCTTCATTGATGTACGGTTCCAACGTAGATCAAATGATGGCCTCTGCTCCAATTCTCTATAATCTGTTCTGACGGCCTTGGGCATTGGCACCATCAGACAATCACGATCACAATTCACAATGGTCTTTCCTCCAATTCTCTATAAACTTTTCCGTCGGTCTTTGGCACCAGCAACATCAGACAATCACTTAATCCTGTGATCGTCATCTCATCAAGATCAATGCTCACTGTTACTCCCTCAGTAGTCCCCACCTAAAAATTTATAGTCCTAACCAAGGAAGAAAACATTACTGTGACTATTCTGTTACCACTCCTCTTCTCACCATACCACCCAACAGGAACATTTTAAGAAGATTCAAGAAGTCTTGCTGTGTGTTCATGAACTCTGCTTCAGCCTCCCGTTCTCCCCCCCCCCCCTTGTTTCTTCCTAGTAAGACTTCATTAACATTTGCAACTTTAAGTTTTTCAATGGCCTTGTTGTACATTTGTCAGATTTTTGTGCTTTTTTGCTATTTATGCTTGTTTTTGTGTATTCAGAAGAAAAGTAACCAAACCATTGGAAGATTTTTAGTTTGCCTGTGAATTGTGAATTGCAACCTAATAGTTTACAATATGTATAGGAATGGCTGAGCAAGCATACACTGTGGTATCTGATAGCGAAACAATTGGAGAGGATAAATCTTCAGCTTTCCCAGAGATTGCAATTGGTATCGATGTTGGTACTTCTCAATGCAGTCTTGCATTCTGGAATGGTTCTCAGGTGGAGCTTCTTAGGAATACCCGAAACCAAAAGTTGATGAAATCTTTTGTCACGTTCAAAGATGAAGTCCCTGTGGGAGGAGTTACAAATCAGCTGTCTCATGAGTACGAGATGCTATCTGGCGCTGCCATCTTCAACATGAAGCGACTAATTGGTCGAGCGGACACTGATCCAGTCGTTCATGCAAGCAAGAATCTCCCTTTTCTGGTACAGACTTTGGGCATTGGCGTCAGACCGTTTATTGCAGCCTTGGTGAATAACATGTGGAGGTCGACCACCCCAGAAGAGGTTCTTGCAGTATATTTGGTGGAGTTAAGGGCCTTGGCAGAAGCTCGACTCAAGCGTCCTGTAAGAAATGTTGTCTTGACTATTCCTGTTGCATTTAGTCGGTTTCAGCTGACAAGAATCGATCGAGCTTGTGCAATGGCAGGACTTCATGTCCTAAGATTGATGCCTGAACCAACAGCCATTGCTCTGTTATATGCACAACAACAGCTGCATGATAATATGGGTGGAAGTGAAAAACTTGCTCTAGTTTTCAATATGGGTGCTGGGTATTGTGATGTAGCCATAACTGCAACTGCTGGGGGAGTTTCACAAATAAAAGCCTTAGCAGGCAGTACTATTGGAGGTGAAGACTTGCTTCAAAATATGATGCATCATCTTTTACCTGATATGGATACTCTGTTTTCGAGTCATGGCATAAATGAGATAACAAACATGGGGTTGCTTCGAGTTGCAACTCAGGAAGTGATACACAAGCTCTCGTCTCAAGCCAATGCGCAAATTGACATTGACCTAAAAAACGGAATAAAGATATGCAAGGTCTTCGACAGGGAGGAATTTGAGGAAGTGAACAAAGAAGTGTTTGAAAAATGCTCGTCTCTCATAAAACAATGTTTGCATGATGCAAAGGTGGGAGCAGAAGATCTACACGATGTAATTCTTGTTGGTGGTTGTTCAAATATTCCCAAAGTAATGGATATCGTAACCAGCATCTGTAAAAAAAATGAGATCTATTCAGGTATTAACCCATTGGAGGCTGCAGTTCGTGGGGCTGCACTTGAAGGAGCAGTGGCTTCTGGGATTAGCGATTCTTTTGGAAGTTTGGACTTGCTAACAATTCAAGTAACACCACTGAGTATTGGGATTCAAGCTGATGGCAGCCAATTCATACCAATCATATCTCGAAATACAACTATGCCAGCAAGGAGAGACTTGTATTTCACTACTGCTCGTGATAACCAAGCTGAGGCATTGATTGTCGTCTGTGAAGGTGAGGAGAACACGGCAGAAAAGAATCATTTGCTGGGTTATTTCAAGATTGTAGGGATACCACCAGCTCCAAAAGGTGTTCCAGAGATAAATGTGTGTATGGACATAGATGCTTCAAATGTGCTTAGAGTTCTGGCTGGGGTCATTATACCGGGCGGGGCACCGAGTCAAGTGTGCCCTTTTATGGAAGTGAGGATGCCAACAGTTGATGATGGGCATGGTTGGTGTGCAGATGCTTTGCACAGAACTTATGGGTCTACTCTAGACTTGGTAACGATTCAGAAGAAGATACCTCAGGCTCAGTGATATGTATAAATGGTATGTCTACTTCTTATGTTCAGTTTGTCTTTATGAGATGATCCGCCATGTACAGAAATAAAGGTTGGCAGAATAAATGGTGCGTTTTAGTACCTAAAGATATATAATAAATGTTAACACTTTCTTTGCCTATTGAATGAATGTGGTATTAGTAACTGGAAAACATTTTTCTTGCACGTTTGATGTGTTTACTCTCTCTCTCTCTCTCATTCATGAATATTTGTGTTATGGAGTGAGGATTTAAGGTTTGCTAGGTTCTGATTGCATAAGAAAATGTCTAAACTCAAATTAGAGGAATGCTAGGTACTCAATCATACAGCTCTTTTTTTTTTTTTGGTAAGCAATCATACAGCTCATGAGTCAAGCATAATCTCTAAAAAAAACAAAAGAGGAGTAAAACGAATTTAAGGCATAAGTTAGTTGTGGCCATGTGGGAAGCGTCCACAATGGGAGCTCTCTACACATCCCAAATTGCAGGCCGATACACATCCCTTAGGAACCTTTTTTTTTTCAAGGATAATATAATTTTTTGGTCCCTGAATTATACTAATATTATGCATTTGGTCCCTGTATTTTTTTTGTAATGTGTTTGGTCCTTAAAGTAGGTTTTTAGTAAGAGATTACTTCTTCTTTTTTTTTTTTTTACTGCATTAGTCCATTTTCATAAATTTATTCCAATAATGCCCAATCTTCGTCTTTCTCTTCTTAAGACCGACTACTACGTCTCCCTCTTTGTTTTCCTCCGTTTTGTGGACTTTAATCATCCTTTTCAACCCAGGATTCTTTTAACTATTGCTTAGGTCAACAGATAAATGAAAGAATTACAAAGGAAAGGGGAAATTCCAAAGCCAAATCTCGAAAACATTTTTCTTCACTATACCCTAATTCAAGAAATGATGTTCAAAACCTTCCTGGTTTTGATACTTATATAAAAAATACTTATATAAAAAAAGGGTCGATGGGTTTCTTAGGGACATCGAAATCTCGTGAGTGAAGTTGAATGGTCTGCCTTCTCTTTTCTGGATCAGTCTTCTTCGAAGATCTCAAGGAGCAAATAAGGAGTCTTCCTTCTTTAGATTTCAGTTCTGTACCTAATTTGAAGCCGGAAAGAATTGAGAAGCTTTTGCCGTCCACGCCTTATCACATTCTTGAGTTCCAGCGGCCTAATTCTTAAATGGAATTTGTTTCCATTTAAATTTCCATTCATTTGTTCCAAAACTTGCTTTCTTGTAGCAATATGAATAAATATGGGGAAGTGAACAGTTGTGATGCAATATGAGGCTCTAAATTGGTACTCTCCTTTGCTTATATGAATTCCAAGCATCCTGATGCACAATTAGTATACAAAAGTAAATTACGATGCACATATTATTTTTTTCAATATACCAATGATTCAATGAATGAGATTTCGATGCCCAATTTTGATTTTGTGATGCACAATTAATCCCGATGTATAAATTAGATTATCTCTTTAAAAAATACCTATGCACAATTTTTTTTTTCTGATGCAACGTGCCTAATCCAATTTCATTAAGAGTATATTCATTTTTTTCCCAAAAAATTTTTTTTACCGTTCAATAAAAATATAGAGAACTTTTAAGGTTAAATCTATAATATAATGAAACGTATTTTCTTTAAATATTATTTATGATTTACTATGATTTACTGATTTACTATTTAACAACTAGGTTTTACTAATTAAACAAATATTTAATTTATAGAATTTTAATTTAGGTTCTACTAATTAAACGAATATTTAATTTATAGATTTTTAATTAATTTTTGCAAAAATTAGTTACTCTTCTTGAGATATTACCAGTTAATAAATGTACTCAAAAATCTCTACCGTCTAACGGTTATCGTAATTAACTTAATCAATTTAATTTTTGTCTACTTTTTTGTCCTCCATTCAATTTTTTAAGAAAATAATATTTCATTTTTTGGAACTTAGTAATTTTCAAAAAATCATGTACAAAATTATTGCTACTTTTTTTGTCCATTCTAAAATAATTTTCTTACTTAAAATTATAATTTTTAGGACAACATTTTTACTACTTTACTCTTACTTTTTCATCATACTTTAAATATGAATCCACATGCACACGTGTTTTAAAGAAAATCACACATAAAACCAATATTAATAATCAAATCATGTTTTCCTTAACCCGTTGTCGGGTCAAACACAATAATTTTGGGGTAGAAGGAGAATATAATTGTATTTCTCTCTCTTCTAATTATGTAATTTCAATCTATATTTCGTGACTATTATTTCTAACAAAGTATCATTAACATGTTAAAACTCTCTTCATTTTCAAATTACCGTCATCCTTTCCTTTTTTATATGTTCTAAAATAATTATCTCCTTTCAAAACTTTATCCATTTAAAGAAACATTTTACTACCATTTTACCCTTATTTTTTCTACACACGTTAATTATAGCCACATGTTTAAGGACATTAAAGGAAATCACACATTTAACCAATATTTATAATACAGTCAATTATTTTTTTCTTAAACAATGTGTCGGGTCAAAGAGGACAATAATTTGAAAACGAGAGGAGTATTAAAAGTGAAGGATAATGGTGAAATGTTATGGAGTATCCTAAAATAGTACAATAGATTTTTTTACCGGAAACGGATAGAATAATTTTATAAAAATAAATTTGTACCACTTCAAATAATTAATACTCCATTTTAAATACTCCATCCGTCCCTAAATTATCGTCCTAGTTGACCCGACGCACGGATTAAAAAAAACAATTGACTTGATTATTTATATTGGTTTAATGTGTAGTTTCCTTTTAAAACTCATGTGTATGTGACTCATAATTAAAGTAGATGAAAAAAGTTAAGGGTAAAGTGGTAGTAAAAGTGAAGTTTTAAAAAAATGTAAGTTTCAAACTGAACAATTATTTTGGGAAAAAGAAAGAAGACGATAATTTAGGATGAATGTAACTTTCTACAACTTTCATTACAACTAAGCCTTGAATTGAAAAAAAAATGTTTTGAACAAAGACAACTTTACCCTTCTTTAAAGCTTAGTTGTAAAAAAAAAATTGTAGAAATAGTTGTAAGACCAACAATGTTGTTTTTATTTTTGAGAAAATCATGTGTTAGATTGACTATAAATTTATACTATTACAAATTTTTATTACTTACAATTAGGCATGACAATTAGGTTGGTTAGATTGTGGTCAGGTATTGGGTTGAAATGGATCAAGACCTCTTACAACTCGAATATCAAACATGTTAAAATGAGTCAATTTCTAACGACAAACAAGCCAAAATGGGTCGACCCGCTTAACCCGGATCCCTCCCAAAATTTAATGCATTTATAGAATTAAAAACTAGCGGACAATAGGCTTGACCGTTTTAACCGACATGACCCGACCCATTAATATTTCGAATTGAAGCAGGTTACTCGTTTGGGTGGTAATTGGGTAGGTATCATGCGGTGAAATTATAACCGTAAAAGTCCATCATTATTTTTTAAAACCACTACGGTGCACTTTTGTTACGGGAAAACGACTAAAATACCTTTAATAAAGGAAAGACACACACACAAAAACACTATCTCAATTTGTGTGTTGGTAAAAAAATTGGGCGTCGCTAAAAAATTTTGGGGTGTCGGTAAATTTTTGTGGGCATTGGTCAAAAATTTTGGGTCCTCGTTCAAAATTTTGGGCGTCGCTCAAAATTTGAACATCATTTGTCTTTTATGCCAAGAAATATGCATCGGACCTCTTTCTCTTTTATCGCTCAACGGATATTGCTAAAAACATTGGGCATCGCTCAAAATTTTTGGCATCAAACGTTCATTGAAGACGAGGAACGTACCTAGAATTGTCAATTATGATTCCTTCATAGAAGAATTGTGTATCGTACTGCAACTTTCTTCGTGTGAATTGTGAAGGAAAAAAAAAACCTAATACAACTATAAAAAAAGACTGAAACATTTTACATATTCACAACAGGGTGGTCTTTTTACACCTTTTTGACCAGTACACAATAACCTGACCGAAAGCTCGATTGCCATAGGAGCCCTGCCGCAGCGTTACTTCATGTAAGTGCAAACCGAACTCAACAATTTCAAGTTTTTCTTTCCCCAAACAGGTCGCTCCTCTTTCAAGAATAATGGTTCGGTTTTCGAAAAATTGCTTTAGTTTTCAGTTGTCTTTCATTGGGAAATGGGAACGATTGCATTTAAGGAATAAAAAAAAGGAAATATACTTTTGCGATTTAAAAAAAAAATTAGAACACTTCAGCGGTTAACATTTCAGAAAATGGCATCGCCCACAATTAATCCTACTCGTTTTCGAGCAAAAAGATGTTAACGAATTGGGCTGGATTAGATCATTTTTAGGTTGGGCCATCTAGGTTAACGAGTTTCGAATTTTAATTGCCAGTCTATTTACTACTCCCTCCGTCTCTAAATTATCGTCCTCCTTTCCTTTGTAGTCCGTTCCAAAATAATTATCCACTTTCAAACTTACCTTTTTAGAACATCACTTTTACCACTTTACCCTTACTTTTTCACCCTACTTTAATTATGGCACATACACATAAAGAAACTGTTTTCCATTTAATTTGGCATATAGGTTCCATTTAATTTGTATAGTAGTGGAGTGCAAAGATTTGAAACCCTGCAAAGAAAAATGATTGTGAATAAAAAATTAGGTTCCTACTTCTCTTGACTAAACATGGAAATAGCATTTACTAGTTAGCACTGATGCTATTTTTCTAGGAAAAAAATCTCCGAGAAAATCTTGAGAATATTGATCGGTATTAAACTATATCAACAGACACAGGGAGGGAGAGAGATCGATCTTTCATTATTTTTTTTTAAAGAGTTTGAAGTTTCAGCATGACCAGAACCAGAACCAGAACCAGAACCAGCATCGTTTATCAGCCTCCAAATTGGACGAAGTCACCATCACTTCCTCCATTACGGTGACGGCGGCTTAGAAGTAGTGTCCTTACATGTTTGAAGATGTCAATGGTGAACTCATCGTTTATCAGCCTACAAGGAACTCATCTTACATTGGACATCCAAACAAGAAATCTGGCGTCTCCTCAAATGGGATGAAGGGAGTAATATATATTGGATTTGCACCAAGAGAGGCATGATCACAATTAACCACAATAGCTATATGTTTCGCAGCCAATTCAGAAACAGAGATCCAAGAAAATAGTATAAGCAGTGAACTAAAGAGTCATTGCATCAAGCAACATATGATGGTAAAAAGTATTTCATATGTTCGAGCAAAAATTCCACTATTCCATTTCAGAATGTTTCACTTAAAGAATCGACTTTCAAAAAAATTTAACATAAAAGTATCATTTTATTACTAATGGACGACTAAAAGTCATTTAAAAAAAAATAGCTTCAAACTGGAACTATTTGCCACGAACCAAGGGTGTATACAATATCTACAACTCACTGTTTAGAAGGATGTCACCATAGGATTGCCCCGTCTTGCATTTCCATCCCAAGCGCAAGCTTTTGTTATCAGCATATAACGCCTGCCACGAAAACAAACATTCGAACCACTACAACGAAACGAAAACAACATAGATCCGATTAACAACAACAACAAAAATCTTACATTGAGAAAATGCATAGCCATTTTCTGCTCCTGCTCCATCAAGATCACATGATCTGAGACCGGTAGATAAAGATATGCAAGCATCTATTTTTAGGCCAAATTCACATACAATTGATTAACGATAATCATAGAGAATGAAATTGGCAAAAGAACGATAGTAATAATAATACTAATGATGAAACAAATCGAATTTTGCACTCTTATAAACTCATTGTATTAAGTTCTCCTACTAAAACTAAGACAATTGGGTAAAGGAATAAGAAGCACCGTCGTACCCAGAAAAATAGCACATCAGATATAAATCAATCAAGTTCTTCACAATATCACCTAACTAAATATAAATTGTTAGTAGCCATGGGAACAATCCCTTCTACTCATTCTTCCAAGCATACAAAGTCAAAGAAAATCCTGGACCAGGCAACTTCGATTCCCTGAAACTCTGTGAGCAAGGCCAAGGCGGTATAGCCAGATCCAGATCGGAGAATGTTTGGCTTGTCCACATTTTCTCAGCTGACAAACAAGTTTGAAACATAAAAACAGCATTCCCAAGTGTTGTACCAAACAACCAATTGTGAACATCCCAAAACACTTCAACCGGAAGCCCATCCACCAAGATAGTGTAATTCCCTCGAAACTTCCATCGAAGGTGCTTCACCTGCATAACAGTCTTCGTGTCCATACGAACAATAAGGCAGGGATCGTTTGCCCCAACCGTATCACATTCGATCCTAAGGTCATGAATCAGACCATTATCAGAGAATTGGGCTTTAGTATGATAAACCCTCTTTCCAAAAATATGTTCCCTTTTCGAAATGTGCAAGGCATTGAACAAAGAAGGTGTGGCATTAATCTTCTTAAACACTTCTTTCCTCAGATCCCCAATTAACAGAACCATCTCCCCCTTACAAACGACGCCCAAGTAAAAACCTTCCAAAGGCTCCGGCCCGGATCCGAATTTCGCCAAGGTGAGGTCCCAATAAATATCAATTTTACAAGAATTGAACTCCAAACACTTTGACCCTTTCCGTTTCGTGAACAAAGAAGGCTTAACATCGACTCTACAGAGACATTGATGCGATAAATCCTCAATTTCAACACTAAAGCATTGACCCATCAAATTCTTGCTCCAGGTAACAGTAATTAAACATGATTTGCCAAGTAATCTAGACTGGTATATGCATGTTACCAAATTTTGTGAAGCTTTACTTACAGTTACACTTGAACATGAAGCATCCGCAACTTGAACTCCATTCTCCCCAAAACAAGATGGAAAATCCCTCATATTTTCAAGATTTGTTTGAACAAACAATTAGGCTACCAAACAAAAAACTGGCATCTGGGTATTGTCAAAAATAACAAGAAATGAAGAAAAGATGGCAAAATCAAAGGAAAATTCACCAAGAACGAATCGAGAAAGAGGAAATTAAACACGACATTTCTTGAAAATCAACTTGAAAGAAAGAGATTTGGGGATTGGGAAATGAGATGGGTTATGGGTACTGAAGAAAACCCATTGTTTTTAAAGTGTGAGAAGATTGAGTTTAAGGAAAGGACGAGTGAGTCTTGCTTAAGATTTGGGGCAATATTTGCGAGGGGGAGACCCCAGTAAAAAAGAGAGAGAAAGAGGAGAGAGAAAGACAGAGAGAAGCAGGGGGAGAGGAGACTACTGTTAATGTCTGTAATAGTTTGGCATTTTTCACGGGGGAGGGCTATAATTCATTATTCTTGGGGAACAATATTTGCAGAGAAATTTCATTTTCAAATATTACCATAATAGAGATGGGTCCATTGGCCAACTCAATACAGTGCGAATCTCCCATTCCTGGACATAGATAGCCAAGCCAAGATCCATTGACACAAACAGTGTAACAAAAAGAAAAACCCCATTCGTTATTACTTATTATTACATCCACGCGACGCTAAGGTGAATCATTTTAGCATTTTGAATTTGGAGCTTTTTCCCCAATTTTTTATTTTTGCTTTTTTATATAACCATAAAAAATGTTGCCAATTACTCTTATTCTACCTACTTATGATGACATTAATATCATCATAGTTACCCATTAACGATCTCTCGTTTAGAGTTTAACACAAATAGGGTTTGTTTGGTAGTCAGACAAGGATAATCAGTATTATTAATCATAATTAGTGATTAATCCTTCGTTTTGAGATTAAAAATGTTAATCTCAATTTTTTACTACCACCAATATTAATAATGAGATAATGACTTTATCATAACTCGTGTTATTAATTATTACGGTCTCTTGTTAAGAGTTTAACATACATACAAATGATACAATATTGAAAACATATGCCAAGTTGCCCCGTCATCATCTAAACAAATTCAAGAACTTAGCCTACATTGTAACGTAAGAACTTAAGAAAAAACCGACTTATTTATATATTTTTTGGTAAGATAAGTTTTTTGACCCGGTTTACTGTTTGTTAGTGGGTTAAGGTCTCGTTTGGTGCATCGTTTTGAAAACATAATATTTTTCTTATAAACATATTTGAGAAATTATTTTAAAACGCTACTCTCATAAACAAAGCAGTTGTAAACACATTATATTTTTAAAACACTCAAAATTTTAAAATTTTGGATATTTTTAAAATGTTACGTTTTTTGACCAGCGTTTTGATCAAAACGTTTCACAATAAAATTATTAAAAACTTAGAAAATAGCATTTTACAAGTATTTTTATAAAAGAGATATACAAATTAGGATAAGTAAACAATTTATAAGAGATCTATTCATGAACTTTCTCTTGAAATTTGAAGTACTAATATTTATGTTTTTTTTTTCCTTTTTTATATAATTGGATCAAATTCCACTATGGGGGATGAGGACAAGAAACGCAAGACATGCTAATTGAATGTTGAATTGAACTGAGAAGGAGTCAAGATCGAAAACGTACAATGAATATTGTTACCATAATTGAGGTCAAACTAATAATTATTGGAAATTTACGTCTTCTATTTATTTTCTTATAGAAAAGGACAAAGTAAACAACTTAATAGAGTCATTTGCAGAGACTATTCTAGAACGTATTTACTTGGGTAGTTTGATCAACAACTTAGATGCTAATGTTTTACTCTCTTGTATTCGGGTAAAAAAATATACTCCCTCCGTCCCTAATTAATCGTCCTGGTTGATCTGGTGCACTATTTAAGAAAAAGTAATTAACTTGATTATTTATATTGGTTTAATGTGTAGTTTCCTTTAATGTCCATGTATATGTGGCCCATAATTAAAGTAGAGTGAAAAAGTAAGGGTAAAGTGGTAAAAGTGATGTTCTAAAAAGGAAAGTTTCAAAGTGGATAATTATTTTGGGACGGACGAAAAAGGAAAGAAGAACGATAATTTAGGGACGGAGAGAGTATTATTTTATTTTGATATGTTTTATTTAGAGTAAGTCTAATGATAGAGGTAAAAATCTACTATTTTATTTTATTATATGTATTGAATTTAATTTTTTCAAAATTATTATTATATTAAATTTTGATACCTATTGATGAAGATGATTATTTGACACTTATGAATAGTAACTAATAAGAATCAAAATTTGGTTTTGATACCTATAGGCAAGTACCATTATTGGACTTACTCTTAAAGAGTCCACTTTCAAAAATTAAGTTATGAAAATGTCATTTTATTAATAATGATCTACTAAAAGTGACATTTTCTTAAAATGTTTGACTTTCAAATGTAGATTCTTTACCTGTAACGAAAAGAATAATATTTTCTCCTTGGTAATGAGTATTTTTTTAAGAGCATTATTTTTTAGTATCTTTTTTTTTATTTAATAGAACGTATTTACTTCTTCCGTTCCAAAAAAATAGACAAGTTAAACTTTTTGAAATTATAACTTAACAAATCAAAGAGGAAATTATGATATATTTTTTTAGGAATTGAGGGACTATGTGTTTATTTGATGGAGCGTTTTGACCAAAACGATGACAAAAAAAAAATGTTTTCTTTTTAATAATGTTTAAAACTTTAAATGCAACGTTTAAAAAATATGCAACGTTTTAAAATACTTTAATTTAAAAGACTGTATTTTTAAAAAATTGTATTTTTAAAACACTACACCAAATAAGACCTAAAATGCTATTACGTGAATATTAGTGGTAGGTATTTACTTTTATAGTGTTAAAAATCAACCTCCTTAATTTTTGTACAAGAACTAAATAGGGACACCCATTAATGGACGAAGGAGTAGCATACTAGCATTCAATAGATTGGATAAGAATTTCTAAAATTATAAAAATAATTATTTGAAACTTACCTTTTTAGAACATCACTTTTACCACTTTCTTACTTTTCAATCTACTTTAATTATGTATATATGGACATTAATTACCATTAAATCAATATAAATAATCATAGATTTTCACTTAACACGTGGGACGGAGGGAGTATTTTAAATTTTTTTATATTTCTGTCATTTTCCATCACATCACTTAACACGTGGTATCTTGTTTTAACTTGTTTACACCTAAGAGCATCTAGATTGATGGAATTTTTACTTAAATTCTTAGTTAAGTCCATTACAACTACACATTTAAAAAATTTATCACTTAATAATTATTCTTTACAATGATTTTAATTTTTCCTTTATTTTTATACGTGTCTCACAATCAAATAATCAATTTTATTTACACTAGTTTATTTTTATACTTTGTAAAAATAAAAAATGTAAAATGTAAAAAAATCAGATCAAAGTGAAAAGGAATTCCTCTTCAAGAATTTTGGAAAAGAATACTTATTCAAGAATCCTTCACAATGATTGGAATTCTTAATTTTAAAAACAATGATATTGTATTAAATATTTTGTATGTATCATATTACGTATACCTCTTTTAAGAATTCTTATTCAAGAATTGTCTAAGAATCCACGGATATGGACGCTCTAATAACTCCAACACCAACACGGCCATGGTACTACTATACGATCATGGGGCGCTGATTAGCTTCTTCATAAACATGCCTTATAATTTTTTAATTGAGTCTCTCAATCTTTACTACACCATTTAGGGTTCTAAAAATCATTAGTTGGCGTCTAGCACTAGTCGGGCGGCGGGGCCTAGAATTAAGGCATAATTACCATTTTTTTGATAATTTACATCAAAGATCAAACACATTGAATACAAATTTAATTTTTTTTATGTTTATCATTTTATCAAACACTTCTCTATATTTGTAAAATGAACAAAAATATACAAACCTACCATTAATCTCAATTCTCAACAACCCCAAAGCAATAAACAAGCCAAGTTTATAATTAAAAACAAAAAAGATATTACTCTAGTTCGCCCCCATTACCTCTCTCTCTGCCTCACCAATACCACTCAACATTCCTTTTCCAGTTCGCTCCCTCTTCTTTCTCCGGTCACCGCATATCACAAAATCAAAGCTACAAAAATAAATTAAGGCCGAGTGGTCAAGACTAAGAAAATATAAATTAAGAGTTTTAATTTAGGCATCAAGTTGGCCCACACCCGAATCTGAATTTGTATATCAACAACAATGTTCCTAATTTGTAGATAGCTATAACACCGAGGGTTTGTTTGGTAATTGGATAAAAATACATAGTATTATTAATCTCAGTATTATTAATTATCACTTGTATATCAGGGGTAGTTTTGAGATTAAAAATGTTAATCCTAATTTTTTTTAGTCATAGCGCTAATAATATCACCCTCTCCCTTGGTATTAATAGTGATGGGATAATGACTTTATTCGGATAACTCATACTATTAGTTCCGACAACCTATTACATATCAAACATCAGACAACTCAACTTATTAATCCTATCTGACATTAATCCTGACTACCAAACGACACCTAACATTAAATATCGATATACAAATTCAGACTCAACAACACCCTCTCATCATCTCCCCTCTTCACGAGTCTCCCAGTTACTACCATAGAGTCCGTTTCCAACACCACAAAATATGTAAATATATTTGCCTTCCACTTCATAGTATCCTTATTGTGATTTGTTATATAGGTAACAAACTCTTAACATTCCAAATAAGAACTCTTTGTGCATAACGAAACGAGGAATATAGTTTCGACCAATGAAGCACACATAAAAAATGGAACGGTCCTAATTACATGCACTTCTGAAATATTATTGCAATATTGCTCGTAGTTTGTGGATATTTAGTGTGTTGAGTCCTCGACTTGTGTGTATGTGAGAGATATGGAAGTCTATCTCGTAAATTTTATAGTATTAATAGCAATTCAATATACCGAACAAAAAATTGACTGATTTAAACTCGTTGATATATAATTACATGTTGACTATAATCGAAAGAACATTAATTTTGTGCGACTAAAAAACCATCATTATTTAAACTACAAAAAAAAAAAAGGAAAGAAAAAAAAACGGGTGATGCATAAGTGGAGCCATTTATCCTCCTTTTTTTTTTTTTTTTTTTTGTGAAGCAAAGCATTTATCTTTCTTGAAGCAATAATATCGTTTGAAAAAGATTTTTTTTTTCTGAAAAACAAACAATCTTTTCTAGTTGAAATAAAAGTTGAACAGTTAATGTGATGATAGGTACCTCTATCTTTAAGGTGAGACAAAAATTTCACATCAATAAAGATTGTCCAAAATACCCAGTGTATGGTTTTAGTCAAACTTTTTGTTTTCATGTCAAAAGACATCTCCATTTCCATCTCCTTATTGATCTATTGGTTTATACATTTTACTGTTTGCAATACCTACCCTTATAATTTTCCAAATTGGGTAAAAGTACATTTTAATTTCCATGTTATTAAAGTGAATAATATGTCAATTTTCAAGTACCAAAAGAAAAACAAAACTTGAACAATTTGTCATTTATAGATGAAACACATTCGCATAGAATAGTCACTTCAAAAACATAAATTTTACTAAAATTTACCCAATTTTTACCCCATTTGTTGTAAATTGCATCATTTAATAATTAACCGGTAATTTCTAAAATTCTAG
This sequence comes from Codonopsis lanceolata, assembly GCA_013146195.2. Taxonomy (NCBI): domain Eukaryota; kingdom Viridiplantae; phylum Streptophyta; class Magnoliopsida; order Asterales; family Campanulaceae; genus Codonopsis; species Codonopsis lanceolata. The sequence goes on along the minus strand of CM028384.1, from coordinate 45,527,127 downwards.
ATATAGATAGCTCTATACATCGTCAATACATTAATTGTATAGTATAAAAATAATAATGAACAAGTAAAATAAAATATTATATTGTGTTCAAATTGAAAAACAATTCATAAATAAATACATATCCATGATAATACATAGACACACATAAACATATACATTCACCTATTACTATCAAAAATAGTGAGATCAGTGAATTGGAAGCAAATAATGAAATGAAGTCTTCTTTGATTATATCTTAAATTTCCATCAAAAGAAAAAAAAACTATCTAAAAGATAATCACCTATAGTTTATTTCACTACCTTAAAAAATTAAACTTCAATAACTATCTATTAATTATTAGCAATTCATATTAACTTAACTAAAAGCCTTTTAAATAGAAAGACAAAAATTGTCATGCATTTATTTTTACTATTTTTACCGGTATGTATGTGACTATGCATACATGTGTGTTTATGTATACAACAAATTGTTATATTATTTATTTTCACTTCAAATTTCAATGAAAACATGTCACAAGATCTGACGCAGCGAAACAATGAAATAGGAACTCTTTCAACGAGAAATTCCTTAGAACAAGCCTATGACGGCTTAGGGTTCAAGCACAAAGCAAGAAAACTCAAATTTTATTAAAAACTGCCGAAATAATGTTTAAGAGTGTATTTATATGTCATAACAATCCAAACTCTAAAAGAAAAAGTCTTAAACAAAAAATACGAAAAAGCCCAAAAACTTCAAAGGCCCGTAACAGTATTTAAACAACGTTTTTTGGGCTAAAAATGAACTATTCATCGGGTAAACCCGATGATTCTTGTAGATCTCGTCGAGAGCTTTGATTTGATATGCGGTGGGTCCCGTAGTTTATCCGAACGCGAAAGTTATCGTTAAAGTTGCCGATTAGGTGCTTTCTACTACTTAAACTAAGGAAACTACCCAACTTTCAAAAACTACTACTGGACCCCCTAAACTTCAAACTCTTCCCAAATGCCTTGCTTAAATACGTCTCGATTACTTATTCTACATCAAGATCATAGTATAAAAAACATTTGTTTAATATAGATGAAACAAAACAACACCTGATAAATACAAGGCAATCGATTAAAAATATGAATGGAACTATCATGGGCCAATTCTGTGCCCCCACAAGTCACGTAACATCCATGGAATCAAGGGAGAATTGCTTAGAAGAGACAAAATTTGTGTGAAAGCAATTTGCAAAAGAAAAAAAGAATTTCAACTAACACACACACACCCCATAAAAACTTGGCAATGCGTGTGCCTTAACACAACGCAATACGTGCAGGCGACAAAGGCTAACAAATAGTGTTGGCAATATTTGCCCATGACTACTGGTCTACTACTTTACTAAAAGTAGGATCCTAAGAAGATTGGTATTAGATAAAAAAGTATTTATTTTTAGTTTGTTTTGCTATTACAATAATAGGTTTATTGAAACATTGATATTTTGAATTTGAGTCATTTTCACCATTAGTTTTTAAAGAAATTGATATAATTATGGAGTCCTAAAAGTTTTAAATTTTTACGGTCACTATTCTTTTGTTGGATGTCGTTAAAAATATACTGTTAAATTGCTCATGTGTCTCCCACGTGCATTTAGTAAGAAGCTAAAATAAAATTTTCTCAAAACTAACTTATATAAAAATTGGTAATTAAGTCCTTAGGGTTTGAAAAAAAAGATCACAAGGCCTTCTTCCCCAAATGTTTTTGAAGGAGGATTGGAAATCCTAAAATGCTTCAGTATTTTATTCAAATTCAAAATTCTCATTAGCATACCATCCATTACAATTATAAGTACACCAAACACTGCGTCCTCTTTTTCCGTATGTTTGCCACCTCCCATCCTCGATCTCCGTCCTCGCTGCCTGTAAATCCCAACACAATAATGGAGACAACCATCACCACCATCTACAGCAACACAACCACTATCAACCACGAAACAGTCCCATCTTCTTTCACGAAATTCAACGATGTTCTTATTACTGGCCTCCTGAACTAAATGTCTTCATTGCCTCAAATCGATAAATCTTGATCCACCCTATCCTTTTCAAAATGATGGCAAACGAACTCAACTCCATAATCAAATCTCAATCACTTCACTCAAATGAAATTAAAGATTCACTCAAATACTATTTTGGTCCAAACGCGTGCAGTGAAGTTTGTGACTCATCTTCTGCCTTTTTCTTGCGCGTGCACTAACTCTCTCTTCAAGCCCGACCATTTACTTATAAAAGGAGTTTAAAAAAATCTGGTGGGTTTGAGGAGTTGAGGAGTGATTGATCCCCCTTCCAAGACATTTGGGAAAGAAAGGTCTTGTGGTCTTTTTTCGTAAGTTAGCTTTGAGAAAAAAATCATTATAGTTCTTACTAAATGCACGTGATAGGCATACGGGCAACTTGTCAGTATTTATCTAACGACATTTATCAAAAAGACTAAGACCGTGAATATTTGAAAATTTTAAGACCCAATTGTTACGAAAATTTCTTAAAAACTAATAGTGCAATTAACCCTAGAATAGTAAAATTAATCCTAGAATAATTAAGTTAGAAATTGACGATAAACAATGAAGAGTCACACCATGTGTGTGCGCAATCTAAGTCAAATTTACTCTTTACTCTTTAGCTAGCTAATGGACAACAATATCCACAACTTAACTGGCTTCATTGCTAAATTTACATTTGCTTGACCAATGTGATCTTTTATTTTTTGAAGCATCTTTATTAATATTGGAATCAATATGATCTAAGGTTTGATCAGAAATTTATTTCAAATGGTATCCATCTTTTTCTCTATTCAGTTCCTCAAATACATTCAAGCATGCTACACATATTTTTGTTTTCGGTAGGGCTATTCCCCCCCGTTTCCCATTTTTTAATTACAAAAACACCCCTAATAAAAAAGACTTTGGTACCCATGTTATCCCTCCCTACCTACGTTCCCTTCCTCCCTCCCTCTAGAAACAACGCCTTCCTCCTCTCATTTTTTTTTCTCCCAAGCTCCTCCCATGAAACAACGCCCCTTTGTTTGTTAAACCTTTTCATCAATTCATCAACCGGTTGAAAATTTTAAATGTCATTGGAGATGATGACATGGAATCAACCGGTTGTAAATTTACAACCGGTTGAAACATCCACCTCATTATTACTTTATTGACTTTCCTCCCAACTTTCATTAATTTTCCTACCGTTTTTTTCTTATCGTTTTTTCTACCGTTTTTTTTTGTTACCATTTTTTGTTTTTTTTTCAAATTTATCATATAAATTCTCCTATAAATAGATTTTTTAAAAAATCATTACATTCTTCCAAACTTACATTACTTCTATATTATCTCATTCTCATTAAATTACACAAATTCCTTTTCTCACTTCTTTTGTTATGGATAACAATTTTTTTACAAATTTATTAAACTATTCCAATGTCGAAGATTCTGCGAATGCCGAAACTACTCCAAATTTTCCAACAGTGCCGAATTTTCAAGCATCAACAAATTTTCCAACTCCACCGAATATTCAAGCTTCACCAAATGCTCAATCACCGACAAATGTTCAAGCTCCACCAAATTTTCAAGTTCCGGCAAATTTTCAAGCTCCACCAAATTTTCAAGTTCAGGCAAATTTTCGTTATCCAAATTTTCAAGGTATTTCAAGTGTTCCAAATTTTTCTTATCCTTCATATTCTCAATTTCTCATATATTCGCAACATGAATATTTTAACCCGGCTACGGCAAATCAATATACATTTGGTTCTTATAAACCCACTATGGGTATTGAAAATCCAATAACACCAGTTGATACAAGAAGGGATAGTGTCGGTGAGTCTGTAATTTCACCATTTTCTACCCAAGAAGGGTTGGAAAACATTATTCTTGATGATGAAGTGGACAACAAAACAAAAGACATGCAGAAAACAAAATGGAGCATTGAAGAGGATAAAATGCTTGTAAGTGCTTGACTCGTTATTTCAACAGATAGCGTGAAGGGTAACTCTCAACATGATAAGGAGTTTTGGAAGCGAATTACTGAGTACTACAACAACAACCGAAAGACGGGAATTCGAAGGAAGTTTAATGTCTTGAAGTCGCATTGGTACACAATTACTCCAATGGTTAATCAATTTAACCAATTTTTCATCCAAGTTAGAGATCAACATCGTAGTGGGTGGTCCGATGACCAAGTGAAGGAAACTGCACGTGGTCTTTATCACTCGGTAAGTAAAAAACATTTCAAATATGAGCATGTATGGCTAATGTTGAAAGATGAACCAAAGTGGAAAGGTGGGAAATCAAGTGAACATTTCTCTAAAAGGACAAAGATATCTGAATTAGAGACATTCACTTCATCATCCGATGCACATACGAGCATCAACATCGAATACAATGAAGTCGAAGTCCGCCCGATTGGTCAAAAGGCGGCAAAGAGGAAAGGAAAAGCAAAAATCGCCGAGAAAAATGAAGTCAAAAGTGTTGATTTATGGGATAAGCATCGTGAAATTAAAGAAATAAAGATTTCAGCACTCGAGGGAGTGACAACTGCGTTGAATTATGAAATCCTCTTTAAAGATACTAGTGGCATGACGAATGAGCAACTGTAAATGCATAAACACATTTGTAACTCGATCAAGGTCAAATATAATATTCCGTAGTTTATGTGTGGCTAATTTTAATTTATGAAGTTTCTAATTGTTGTATTATAAGTTTATGTAATATTTTAATTAATGTATTTTTTTCTTTATATAACACATGTGTAATATTTTATGTTATCTAATTTTTAATTGTGTGTAGGAAAAAATTGACGTTGCAAAAACTAGTCGTTGCAAAATCTAGCCGTTGTAAAAACTAGCCGTTGCAAAAACTAGCCGTTGCAACTTTAATTATAATTTGTATGATTTTATGTTGATTTAATTCAATAAAATCTATATTGTTACATCCGTATTTTGAATTACTAATAAATATTTATGAATAAAAATATTTTTTCAAAGATAAAATTTAAAAATATATAAATTATTTTTGGACATATTATATTTGTTTTATAAATATTTATGTTTTAAAACAATATATTTATTTTTGAAAATAAATGTATATTGGGAAATAATAAAATATTTAGTTGTGGGTCCATGTTATAAAGCTTTTATGGGTTTATGTATAGTGGAGAATAGATTTATAAAGAAAAGGTTTATAAGCTAATGACGTCGCATGACGTGGCAGTGGGAATATACCTTTTCACATGTCCATGACTGGATGCCCTTATTACCTTCCTCCCCCCTCTTCCTCCCTTCATCCCTCCTTGTTTCCCCAGTTGCTCTTCCTTCTTTATCTTTCTCTACCTCCTTTTTTTAAAGGTGTTTGATTATGGTTGACCGAACAATCGAGTGTTATTCAGGGGTCAACTGAACATAGTGACGGAGGGAAGGGGGAGATGGAGGGGAGAGAGAGAGAGAGAGAGCGTACTTTAAAGGAGGTGGGGGGTTAAAAAAGAAAATAATAGGGATAGGGGTGGTAATTAGGTGTTAATTGATAACTTTGAGTTAAATAATCATTATCCATTGACATAGTGAATAATGGCCTAACCCATGCAAAGCTATCAATTAACACCTAATTGACACCTCTAAAGGATATACTCATTTTTTAAATATTTTAAAATCAAGTGACGGTATTTTTAGAAAGGGGATCAACTAATAAAATTTAGAGATTTATATAGCACCACCTTTTGTTTTTAGAAGAAACATGGGGGAGGCACACAACGGACACGAGTTTAAACCATTTGACCCCCATGAACTTTGAAAAATCGTGGCTTTACTCTTAAGAATTTTAAACAAAGTTCTTCATTGAAATTGGTCAAAAACAAATAAATCTATGTATAGTGTTTAAATATAAGTGACAAAATTATAGCTTTTCGTAAAACTCTATTAGGGCTGGTGAGACCAAAGAGAAAGATAGTCAAAAATCAAAGTTGCTAAATTTTACGTGGAGGACCGAACCTTTGGACTAATGTGTTTGCAATGGAAGAAATGAAAATCTCATTATACAATCTCAACTCTCTCCATTTTTGCCCTTCTAGATATAGTTGTTCATTCCTGTGCACTCACTATTCATCAGCCCTTCCTCGTTAGCCATTTTTGCCCTTCTAGATGACTCACGCATTGACATTGTACTCTCTTTTCTCGCCTCTCCTGTTCCCCCCTTTTTTAAAAAAAAAAAAAACTTTTTTTTTTATCCTAAGGGGAGCATAAGAAGGGATCGAACCTAAACCTCACACTTGTAAAACCCCATGTCTATCACTGGGCCACCCCCTTAAGGGCCTCTCCTCTTACCCTGTATGTAAACATAACAAGTGAATTGAGAACAGGGTTACTCACTCCCCTTAATCTTTGAAAATATGTTGTAGTACTTTAGGTTTAGAAACAATGGTCCTTTTACTATTAAGAGAAACATTTTTAACAACCATAATCCCTTTGTTTTAGATAAAATTACACTATATTGTAATATAGACTCCCATTTGAGTTAAATGTAGATAATACCAGTAATTTCAACACAAAATAATTTTGACCTCCGATCCGTTCGATATTAGTTTCGCAACTAAGTAAAAAATAGGGGTGTACATAGTTCAGCTAGGTTTAGGCCAAAATTACGAATCGAACCGTCCCATATTAATCCCAAAAATTTCAAATCAAACCTAATAAGGATTGGAATCGAACCGAACGACTCGATTTGATTCGGTTTTATGATTTATATAAATTCTTTTTAATCAACTTAACCAATATTAAAAATATCAATAAAAATACGATTTTAATTTGGAATTAATGAAGTTGGAAAATAGCTACCCTACATTGCCCTTAATGGATATATAATTAGTATACTTAACAACTCATATTTAATACTCCCTCGTTCCACATAAATAGACTAAATATTTTATATTTAAAAAGTCTAATTATTAATAAATATATAATTAATATTAGAGTTTATCATAATTACAATAATATTTTAACAAAAGTAATTTGTTAATATCAAATATTAAAGTAAAATTGAAATGTTATAAAAATTATATGCGTAATTTTTAAAATTGAACTCTTAAAATGAAACATCTTAAAAATTATTTATCTGAACAGGAGTTCTGCATGGACAAACATTTAGAATTGCGTGAAGTGAGTATAAAAGATCAACGAGCTTTTGTTAACTAATCATACTCTCTCTTTTTTTCCCGTAAAAAAAATCAAAAAATCAAAAAAAATCAATTCTTTGTTTTAACAACTTTACATATCTTACGCCTTTTCAACCTTAGTCAAAAGAGAATAGTAAGCGACTTTATCTTCCTCGTACAATTAGAGTTTAAGAATGTATAAATGTAGACATAATTCTTCCAACAAAACCAAATCTTTTCCTTTATTCCATTATAAGAGTTGTAGTAACATATAAGTATTTATGTACATATGGTGGGACCGGTACTACAGCTTGTGTATTTATCCATTTTTTAAAACGTGAAAATGAGGTGCTAAATTAGTTTGACAACGAAAAAGAAGCCAGAAATAATGAAAATTAAATTAAATGAAAATCGTGGAGATCTATATTCCAATAATAGATAGCTGGTGCGTGCTCATTTAATAAGGACAACCTCACATAATCTTGGTGGGTTCCAAATAGTGTCACATTTAATAACTTATTGAATCTCAGCCGTAAAATTTTTTTTATTTTAATAAATTTTTTTTTTATAAAAAAATATGTAATGATAAGATTCAATAAAATAGAAGATGTGATATAATTTGAAATCTCACTCTCTATTATATTCAATATCTCATTGAATCACGACCGCTATTACGCTAAGTAATTAATTATTAGTCAGGATTCATTTTTATCAAACATAACTATTGATCAGGATTAAATCTTCTAAAAAATTAGCAACTGGTCATGATTCATTTTGTTTTACTAAGATCTTATTGCCTTAATTATCAAGTTTCTTCTCCATGATTATCTCTAATTATTTATTTTTATTTTTGTGCAGCTTAGATTTACTGTTTTACAAATATTTAGTTTGTAATTTCTTAATTGATTGTTATCGTAATCAACTGAAATCTCAATTTAATTTTTGTCCGACGTAGATTTAGTTTTTTTTAATAAATTGTTCGTAAGTTTTGTAATTTTAAATATTTGTATTTTAATTTCTTTTTTTAAAAATTTTCTGCTAACTTTCCCTTATTGATCTGGAATATTTATGATTTCGATTTCGAATAGTTTTTTGTTAGTTCACTCCGTTTCATTCATTTTTTTTTTTTGGTTTTTGTCTAAGATTTTCATTTTTAAGTTTATTTCAATTACATGTGTTGGGTTGGTGTGTGTGAGAGAGAATGCTTTTGAATATTTAATTATATTATTTTTGGATGAGTTATAAAATTTTACAGCCAATAAAATTTGTTTTTCTTTAGTTTTTTTGGATGTCATCTTGTTTTATGTAGTGTATATTGATCTGACTTCTATAAAATCTTAAAAATATATTAATTTCTTCGCATTATACTCACTTCATACATTAATCATTTACATACTAAAACGAGTTTGACCCATTATCCATTTTGACCCCGTGACTTTTTATATTATAAATTTATGTTTTTTGGGGAAATTTTTTTAGGTTGAGACAGGTCGACCCGTTTTAACCTATTACATGTTTCAATCCGACCAATTCCGACACAACCCATTTAACATTTGGGTTCTAATAGGTTTCGACATGTTTCAACTCATTACACATTCCAACCCACCCAATTGCCAGACATATTTAGAAATATAAATGAAGTTTGTACACACTATTTATAAATTATAATTTTAATAAATACTCACTACGTCCAAAAATTGGTGTTAACTATATTATTTAGGCAGATCCCAAACATTGTTCATATTCTTTTTTAAAACGTTTTTTTTTTCATATCAATTTTATTTGTATTTGTGAGATTGAAAAAAGATGAACCTTATTGATTTGACACAATTAATGATAAATTGATGTTACTAATGGAAAATTACCTTAAGCACAACACTATCTTATATTCAACATAAACATTAATATTAGAATATATATTTTTTAATTTATTCATATATTGTTTTTCATAATATTTTTTGTGTATTTATCAAATACCTGAAAATATATTTTAGAATATTTTTAAAAAAATTTACCAAATACCTAAAAGCAAAATCTTTTCGTTTTTCAGAATTTTACGTAAAACAAACGAACCTTATCTACCCGTTGATCTGTCCATTATATTGACGATCCCCACCTTTGCTCCCAATTGACATCGGTCTGTACACACAATTGCAACATTAAAGATGCAGCAGTATATTACTATATTGCCCTTGGATTGTAACCTAGAGCCTAGAGGAGGCCAACGAGAAAAGTAAGGAATGATAGCTGTTAGGCAATGAGACCAAAACTGCTTTTGCAAACACTTTTTCTTTTTGTCCATTGCCCACTTTATGAATCAGACTGTTTCAGCTATTATTATGTTTTCCCCCCCTACATTTCTCATTTCCCCTTTCTGCCCCTCTATCTAGTACTCCCTCCATCCCTAATTTATTGTCCTGGTTGATCCGGCGCACCGTTTAAGAAAACATATTTGACTGAATTATTAATATTGGTTTAATGTGTAGTTTCCTTTAAAGCCCATGTGTATGTGGTTCATAATTAAAGTAGGGTGAAAAAATAAGGATAAAGTGGTAAAAGTGATGTTCTAAAAATGTAAGTTTCAAAGTGGACAATTATTTTGGACGAAAAAAAAAAGGAGGACGATAATTTAGGGACGGAGGGAGTATCTACTACTTTTTCACTCACCTCTACAAAAGGATACAAAATTCGGGCAAAACTAGTTGTAACTATTGATTCTCTCCCCCCCCCCCCATCCTTCTCCTTTTGTAAATTTTATTTTGATTTTCTCACTTATAATTCTATAGTATTTCTTCCTATTTGTTTCACCATTTTGTTTCGTTACAAAATTAAGAAAAAACTACAAAATTAAAAAAAAACATTATTTAAATTTTAAACGCATCAATTTTTGACCAATGGACCATTATTAGCTATAGTTTAACCATAATTATCTATTATATGATTTTCCATTGAATTACTCTATATATTTCTAAATAACTGTCTTTTTTAATTTTTTAAAGATAAATTGATTATTTTTTTAATGAAAAAATGACATAATTTTTTTCAAACCAATAAATAAGTAAATTGCATATTATAAATTACGTATTTTATGATTTTAAAAATATGCACGTTATTTAGCTCAAAAAAATCAAAACATAATAATTACAGTATTTGAGATAAATTAGATAACATGGCCCACAACCAAAATCTTTTCTGAAACCGACAGCAAGACGCCATATGTATCCAAAATGATTTCGACAATTCTGAATTCTCTCACCGGCAAATTAAAGTTGCTAAAACAGGAGTGGAGTACATGCACATAATAAGTACTCCGTATTCAAAACGGACCTTTTAGTAATTTTCTCTTTGTAGATCCTGCAATTGATGTATTTTGGTTTTTAGACAGACTGCACGAAGATAACCTTGTACTATCATTTAATGATACAGATCGTCCATATATTCTTGTATCACCTATTTTTAAACTTGTATTTTCATTAACACAATCTTATCTCTCCATCCAATTTTTTTCGTTAGTTAACCGTTTTCTCTAACAAATTTTATTTACATGTCATTTTGCAAAAGCTATTTGAGCCTAATTCCTTTTTCTTTTTACATAAATCAGTAGTCAAAAAATGGTAAAGAAGCACAGGAACCAATGTGTTCATCAATACCACTATCCGGATGAAATTGCCTTCCGTTATAGGTATCTCAATACTCAATAGTCGTTATGAGTTGTAGCAAAGCCCTAGAAACTTAGGCTATGTCTAGTATCACGTTTTTGAGCATTTTTTTTTTGTCAAAAACGCTACTGCATTTTCCCAAAATATTGTTTTGTCACGTTTAAAAACTGAGCGGTTTAGAAATGCTCACCGTTTCTAAACACTGAAATAGGTTGCGGGAAATAAAACGCTCCGTTAAACGTTGATGAGAAATGAGAGAAGGAAAGGAAGAGTGAGTGATTGATTGGGTTGTGGTTTTTATGTTTAGGTGTGAGAGTTGAAAGAGGACTCAAAAAGATAGAAAGATAGATTGATTGGAGAGGGAGTAGGCTTGCGGTTAGGGTAATAACGTGGGGGTTTGAAAATGGGGATGAGAAGGTGAGGGCCTAGCGAAATGGAGGGAGTGAATGAGGGTGAGGGTTTATATATATATATATTAATACTCTTATCTCTGATGATGACGTGTTTGATTAATTTGTAACATAAACCTTAAGATCTAATAAAGACTGAAAGAAGAGATAAATTAAATGAATATATATACTTATAATTAACATTAATTTGTCTAAGTTAATTATGTCTAAGTAACGCTTAAAAAGAAAAAAACAAATATTTCAAATTACAAAACTTACGATTTTTTTTACATAAAATTGATTAATTAATTAAAATATTGAAAAGAAAAGGGACGTGAGCTTGGTGGATGAAGGATTAGCGGCCATCAATCGTGAATAGTGGGGGAGTTGGAGAGAGAGAGTAGTTGTTGCCAACCAATCGCTCACACACGCGAACTGTGGAGTGATAATGAACGTAAGATTTCAAGAAATGAATCAATCTCAACTCCTAAATAAATTAATTGCGCGTATGAGATATATATATATATATATATATATATATATATATATATATATATATATATATATATATGAAGTTATATCTATAAAATTAGAAATAATACATTGTTTAAGAAATGGTAAACCCGTTATTTTGTCAAATACTCAGATTTATAAAAATAGCGTTTTGAAAATGTATCCAAACGCATTTGTAAGAAAAACGCTGCGATTTCAAACCACAACAATTTCAAATCACTGCATTTTTAAATTGTTGTACCAAACATGCCCTTCGTGTTTGATTAAGGCTTAGGCAATAGGGATATGTTAAATGCAAGGGACAACGTTGACGGCAAAGGACAAAATTGGCAAAGACTATTAGAGTTCTGGCAAGAAGTTTTTACGACGGCGAAAGTGACAGGTGACAGTTACCGGCTTTGAATATCCATTGTCAGCAAGATGTGGATGAGTTAGGCTAACGAGGTAAGATTTGTTGTCGAAATGGGCGAGATTAGTGAGATCTAATTATGTTGTCGTTATAGACACATTATCTTGAATTAAGTAGTGGATATTATTCCAATAATTGCAAGTCACATAACTGAAAAGAAATGTAGAAGAAAGCATGCCTAAAAAAAAAAAGTGGATTGACAAAGATACCCTTTAAAGATGACATGCAAACAACACATACATGTCAGAGATAACCGGCAACTAGTAATGAATAAAATTACGTGATAATGAAAAATGCGCAGTGATGAAATACAAGGACAATCTATATCATTAAAGGACAGTACAGTGCAATAGTGCATGACACCTTGTCCAGTTTATCCTTGCTTGTTGGTGAAAATTTGTCATGTATATTTTACTTTAAAATCAAATATAATACTCCCTCCATTCCTTAATAATCGTCCTGTTTGACTCGACGCACAGTTTAAGAAAAACAATTGATTTGATTATTTATATTGGTTTAATGTGTAGTTTCCTTTAAAGCCCATGCGTATGTGGCCCATAATTAAAATAGAGTGAAAAAGTAAGGATAAAGTGGTAAAAATGATGTTCTAAAAAGATAAGTTTCAAAGTGGACAATTATTTTGGGACGGACGAAAAAGGAAAGGAGGACGATAATTTAGGGACGGAGGGAGTAATAATTTTGGGACCAATGTTAATATTAGTTTGATATGTAATTTTATTTAAAGTTTATGTGTGTATGATAAAAAAGTAATTGTAAAACGATAAAATTATTGTCATAAAAAGGAAAGTTTCAAATAAGACAATTACTTCATTCGTTCTAGGCAAAGAGTCCAATATATTATTTGAATATGTTTCACTTTAAGAATCCACTCTCGAATGTTATACTTATAATTTCTATAACATTTCATCTTTACCCTCCAATTGTGCTGTAAACACATAACTTATGATTAAACATTTTTTGTAATTATGATCAACTCCAATAAAATTAGTAACTCCCATTAATAATTAAACTTTTCAAATTATGGTTTTTTGAGTGAAACGAAGGCAGTATATTGGGACGGACGAAAAATGAAAGAATGACAATACTTTTGGAACAGATGAAGTAATTGATGTTGATAGTAACAAACAATATACAAATGATCAACAATTAGAGTAAATCTATTTTAAAACGGTTTTACGAATCCTAATTTATAAAACAGAACACCACTATCTCATAGCGCAACCCACTAATACGCGGTGAGTCCAAGGCCAGCCCTGAGTTTTGAGTGGCTCATGGCCCAAAAAAGGGGAGGGGGACTTTATAACAATGAAATCATTCAAGAATTGAACCAAAGATCTCTCACAATCTATCAATAACCATTAGGTTATCTATTCTACTAAAATTATTAACATATTATAATTTATATACAGTTCACAAATTAAAAAAATTAACAAACTAAAACAAGTAACAACCCAAATTTCAAACTTGAGACCTCTAGCTTAAATAAAAGGCATCTTAACCACCAGGTTAAAACAATTAATTGTAAATTTTTTTGACATTATAATATATATACTAAGTATAAGGTAGTATCCAAACATTTGGGGCCTTAAAAATTGGGGGCCCATGGCGGTAGCCCCTCCAGGCACCCTCTAGGGCCAGCCCTGAGTGAGTCAGGATAGGAAGATCTGTTTTACAAAAAAATGATCGTAAAATCATTTTACCCAAGTTTTTACCCAACAATTATACTTCACATGTCTCAAAATTATTGTTATGTCGAACCCGATATACAGATTAAGAGAAACTATATATGGACATGATTATGAATATTGGTATTCGTGTAGTTTTTTTTTTGAAATATATGTATATATGACTCATAATTAAAGTATGAAGAAAAATAATCGTATAATAATTAAACTATTGTCTTAAAAAGAAATTTTTAAATAAGAAAAATTAATTTGGGAAAAATAAAAAAGAAAAACATGACGATATTTTGAAACCGAGAGAGTATCACATTTCAAAGTATTGGAACATTGTATATACTTGGTCCCCATAGTACATGCACCTTGTGCGCTTTATTATTTACTTTTATTTTTTAAGGTTCGTAATTTTTTAAAATTATTTTGTAAAAGTCCTTTTAAGTTGCGTGGTTTCGAGCGGTTAATTTGAAGGATTGGTTGGAGTAGTTACTTTCATGAAGTAGGTGTTTTTTGACAATGTGTGCACTGGGCTACTATTAGTTGAAAAAAGAAACTTCTAAGCTTAAAAACTATGGTGAAAGTTTGTGTGATATGGATTTACGAATATTTTTTTTATAAGATTGATCTTTTTTATTTGACTCACTGTGTGTTGGTGAGTTAAGTTGTAAGAAAGTGAGGCTTCATCTTACAAATTAAGATCCGTAAAACAGTTTTACAAAAGACTCACTCCAAAACTATTGGGAGTTGATTAAGTATTTGATATAGAGATAATTAATTATTAAAACTTCAAAAAAGATTAAAAAAAAACTTAAAATCTAAAACCATACTTATTTTAAATAATTTTTTAACGGCATTTATTTTTAACGAAGGAGATTATATTTTTATTGCCATTTTTTATAGGAACAAAAGAAGAAAATATTAAGAAAAACAAGAGACAGAAGCAATAAGTTTTTAGTTCACAACAACCAACAAAACTAGTAGATTAATTATTGTTATTGAAGTTACGGTCTTCAAATCTTTAGGCATGCCTGCCTTCACATAAGTAGTAGGAGAGTGTAAGTAATAAGCTATTTCATCACAATTAAATACTCCCTATTTTATTAGCAAAAAGTCCCCATTAAAAAATTAAATTTTTATATAAAATAACATTTTTAGTCATCAATTAGTAATGAAACGATATTTTTATGTATTTATTTTTAAAAATTGACTCTTTAAATAAAACATCTCAAAATAGAATAATAAACTATTTGTCTGAACGGAATGAACAAGTGTTATTTAGGTTAAAAAGATTGTTTCAAACTAAAACTCGTTTTAGGTTTTCAATAAACATTTTCTCTAATTTTACACTTCTCTTTTCCACGCACCAACAATTAATCATCTCTTTTATTAAATATTTTATTTTCTTCCAATAGTTATCTCCTTCTCCTAATTTTTATTTTCAACTACTCTCAGAACAAAAAAAGAAAAGAAATCTACAAAATTTCGTAATATGTGCACAGTACCCTGAAATGATCTTTATTTTGAAGTGAGGAATGGAAAGCATGTTAAAGTGTGCATTATTGTTTACCGAATTATCGGTCATGATTAAACATCGTGTAAGCTAAGATAAATAGATTACTCTTGAGAGCAATTTTTAGTGTCTTGGAAATAGACTATGATTGCCATAAATGATTTACTTTAAAGTTGTTGAGTGAGTAGCAATTAACCTATTAATCAATATTAATTAGTACATTTTACAAAAAATAAAAGATCTTAGGATCGAGAAGATGGATCGGTGCTTTTAGTTGCACCCTGGGAGAGGAATTGCTCGATGTTGTATAAAAGAACTCATTAAAGCTCAATTCGATTGATATAGTGAAGGGATAAATTTAGATCGGTGCCTAAAGTGCACATTTTGAGCATTTGCATTGTCTAATAAATCGCTTTATCAAATAATGCATCACGATGCATCTAAAGTGTCTTTTACAAGTTTGAAAAAAATATCAAGAAATAAAGTAGTTGAAAGTTTATCGGCTCTTAATTTTCTCTACACCAAATTACCTTTTACCCCCCGCAAAGTTTCCACAAAATCTCAATTTGTTACCTAAAATAAGGTTTCTCTCATTTTAGCACTCAAAATTGTCATTTGTCCCAGTTTGCCCCCTTTCTATTAAGGGGGTTAGAAATGGTAATGGAAAAAGGCATATGTATGTCACGTGAGGGCTATTTCGGTCTTTTTCCATCTGGCTTAATTGAAGGCTGTTCAAATAGGGTTAAGATAAATATACAAGACACAAAACTTAATTCTGAACGAGAAAAAACATGGTATTTTGCAAATTTCAAAAAACTTAGTTGAGAAAGCTAAGCAACAAAAACTTCAACACCCAGGTGTAGATTTCGTTAGCAAAAAATTAACACTCAAATTTCAATTACGGGTATGTTTCCAACAAGAAAAAGGCTGTACAGATAATAAAGAATCTTGAAAAGTGGAAATCACCATCTCTAATATTTAATGGAGTCTGAATTGATATGACGTGGTCATTCCGAGTTCATGCCCATTGTAGGACTTTCTGAGAAATGAAAGATCTTTTCTTCTTTCTCTTTAGGTAGATAATGAAAGCTTCGATTCTTTGGCCCCAGAGGGCCTCTGTCCGCACTTTCTTTCCGGTAAGCTCTAACGATTTCCTTAGCAGCATCAAATCAAAGGATCCTTTGAGAACTAATATTAGTTGGACGAGCTATACTTTTTGCGTCTTCTGGGAACAGAACCAGAATCGATAGTAGCATTACTAGTTGCAGGGACATCCAGTAAGTTGGGGAAATTGCTCCCGATAACGAAGTCAATTTGAGAACTTTATTTGATGGAGGAAGCTATCAATTTGAGAACTCCCGAGAACGAAGTCAATTTGAGAACTTCATTCATTATGAAAATTGTAATATTATTTTTCCTATCAGGTATGTAATATCCAAGGAACATCGTTGCCGGGATGAATCTCCATCTTCTAGATCTGGTATTGATATGGTTTGATGTAATTTTGGGTATATGGAAATAGAGTTTTAGATCTATGAAACTAAGATTTTGGACCTTTAAATAGGAAGTTGGGATGTGTTGATTTTGTTTCAATGCAAATGAGTGACCAGCTTGTGAAGTTTTTGGGGTGGCAGGGGAGTGACAGTGTGCCAGTGATGGAGAAGAAAAAATCTATCGGTGGTGCATTTGGGTGAGATTCAAATGGGAGAGAGAGAAAGAGATAACATAGAGTGAGAATGAGTGTGTGCGAGAGAGAGAATTAAAGAAAAAATAAAACTAAACATTGAAAGTACTAAACTAGCCGTATCTGAATGTTTGAAAGTATCAAAATAACCCTCATGTGACGTGCTCATGCCTTTTTCCGTTATCATTTCTAACGCCCCTCACGAAAAGCTGGACAAATGACAACCTTAAGAACTAAAATAGGACAAACCTTAGTTTAAGTGACAAACTGAAATTTAATAGAAACTTTGGGGGATAAATAGTAGTTTGACCTTTTCTCAACAATGAATTACAAACGTCTATAAGAGTGTGTGAATTTATTGCTAACAGATATTGGGTCGACCACATGGTGAGTGTTAGCTTGGGACTGGCCTAAATAGCCTTACCCTTATCAGTTTCGTAGAATTAGGCCAGCCAGTTTATGATATGAGGTCAGAGTGTCAGACGTCCCTCATCGTTGATCGTTGTGGGATGATGTTTATAGCAAAAATTGCAGGTTAGTTCACATCCAAAGTTTTTTTTTTTTTTTCGTTTTAGTACGATATATATATTTTTTTAATCAGAAAAGGATATTATATGGGTGAAAAGACTACGATATCCTTAATGAGCAAGAGGCACGTTAAGAAAATGAATCACAGAGTATCAATTTTATTGCATTAATATTTGTACTACGATTCATTAGTTTTATTTGGTGCATTGATTATTGAACCGCGATACATCAATTTTATTGTATTAATTTTGCAATGTGATTCATCAGTTTAATTGTCTAATCTATTTTTGCACCGCGATACATCAATGTTTGAACCGTGATTCATCAGTTTAATTGTCTAGTCTATTTTTGCACCGCGATACATCAATATTTGAAACGCAATACATTAATATTTTAACCGCGATACATGAATGTTTGCAACACGATACATTAATCCGATATTTTTGTACCGCGATATAAAATCATAAAGAACCAGACCATGTCCTCCACTTTTTTCTTCCATCTCCTCCGTCGTAAGCCTTCTTCTTCTTTCTCCTCCTCGTCAGTCTCCGTATCTACTGAAAAATCCCAACCATCACATATTCATTACAGTTTCGTATTTCATAAATCAAATAAATTGTTTACCTTTCAGGGGCATTGCCCCCGAACCTCCATGTAGGTGCGCTACCCCCTCGACCTGACCGGGCGCGTCGATCCTCGTTCGTTGCAACAATGGTGATTTTCAAATACAATGTATTTGTTGGAGCTACTGAAGGTGACGATGGCATTTTCGAAACAATATTTCGAAAAATGGTTTTTTCAGTTTAAAAAAAAAAAAGAAAGGTGAACTTTTTTAGATTACAAATTTTGAAAAAGGAACCTGTCCAAATTTTATCCATGTTTATAATATCTACGATCCAACACATGTTACTAATCGGGTCGGTCCTTTTATAATATTAGAAATTGTGGGCGGACCTACTTTTTGAAATTTATAACCCCTCCAGCTTCGTTTTTTTTTTACAATCTGAAAAATCACTTTTGATGGCAAAATGACTACAATACCCTTAATGAACCGAAGGCGCGCTATGAAGGTCATTTATTCAGTACATCGCGCTACATCAAATTTTGTATCGTGATAAATCATTTTCATTGCATCAATTTTTATACAAAGATACATCAATTTAATTACAAAAATCAATTTTGCATCACGATGAAACCATTTTTGCACCACGATACATAAGTTGTAATTACCTAATCCAATTTTGCACTGCGATACAAAATCATAAAGAATGAGACCACATTCTTCATATTCTTCTTCCATCTCCTCCGATGTAAACCTTATTTTTCCTCCTCCTCCTCATCCTTTGCCCTACTAAAAAATATTTCAACATAACACATACCCCTTACAGTTTCGTACTTAATGAATACCAAAAATTGTTTACCTTTTGGGGGCGTTGCCCCCGAACCCCATGATCCCCGTTTCGTTGTGCAACAATGGTAAATTTCTAATCCAATGTGTTTGCCAGAGTTGTTGAAGGAGGCGATGACATTTTCTGAACAATATTTCAAAAAATAGTTATTTGTGGTTGAAAATAAGAATGGAGTACTGGAGGGGTTACAAAATTTCACCCTTTATAATATTTCCAATTTGTAAAGGACACTATTTTTATTTTTAATTAGTAAAAAACATTTTTTTGTGAAAAATAACGAGTATACCCTTAATGAAATTGGATTAGGAGCGTTCTACATCGCAATTTCAAGTTGATGTATCACAATTCCAATTTGTGCATCGAGATTTACTGCATGGGTAATCCAATTTGTGCATCGCAAATCTAATTTTTTTCATTAGAATTTACTAATTCCAAATTGTACATCGCAAATCCAAAATTTTGCATCGAGATTTTTTGTATAAGGGGTCTAGTTGGTGCATTGCGAATCCAAAAAATTGTATCAGAATTTACTAATTTCAAATTGTACATCGTAAATCCAAAAATTTGCATCAAAATGTACTAATTCCAAATCGTGCATCCTCTTGTTCTTGATATCATCATCTGATGCATCACTTGTAGAAGATGAAGTTGAGTAAAAAACGAAGGAAAGAGAAAGGGATTCGGAAAACGGGAAGTCAAACCAGAAATAGAGAAAGCGTGGAAAAAGACGACATTGGTCACTTTAGGAACAATTTTATTAAATTAGAGTTTAATGGTTACAAAAAAAAAGGTGACTAAAGAAATTGAAAATCTTGTAAAATGGACCGATTTGCAATTTATCGCAATGAGTATGGATGTAAATAACCCGAGCTTTAGCTTGTTCGCCAAATGTTCGTTTATTTTTAACCGAGCTCGAGGTTAGATAAAATTGTAAATAGATTGTTTGTGCTCGTTCGAAAATTATTGAGTGGTTGAATTTGTTCGTAAACATGTTCATGAATGTGTTGGTATTCGAGTTTGTGTTTAATGTGGAAGTAAACAATCAATAATTTTGTTCGCAAACAATAAACAAACATTTATTACAGTATATAAGTTCGTGTTCGCGAACGATCAATAATTTTGTTTGCAAAAAGTAAACAAACAAACAAATTAACTATGCTCGTCAATGGTAAACAAACATCAAAAAGAAAAAGACTCATTAAACAGAAAAAAAAAGACTATATGTCATGCATGAGTTTGTTAACAAATAGTCAAATACCCGATAAATTCCAACAAAAGTCGCAAAAGTCGCAAAACTCTAAAGTTAATGACTTATAAAAATATACTAAAATATATTACAACACACCCCCTAAATATTTAATTTTTTTTTTTATGGGAGATTGTTCACAAATCATTTTTTAATGTTCAAACATTTTATTAACAAACATTAAAAAATGATTTGTGAACATGCATTAAACAGAGCTTGTTAACGAACATTTTATAAACGAACACGAAATAAGTTTGTTCACGAACTTTTTATAATGAACGCTAAATGAGTTTGTTCACGAGCTATTAATGAATGAGTATGTCATTGTTCAAGTTCGGTTCGCTTATTAGATGAGCCTAAAACAAGTTCATTTATGTTCGTTTAGCCAAATAAACGAACATAAACGAACATTATCCAAGCTTGTTCACAAGTAGGTTTTCAAATGCACTGTTCATTTAAAGCCCTAGATAGGAGAGGTATGAGACTATTTCTGTAGCAATTGAACAAGGTTTTAGTGTTTGGACTCCTTTTGCCGTGAGGTGCTAAGGTAACTAAGGAGATATTGAAATCAATCAATTTGCAAGTTAAAGTGAGGTCACAAATTTTAACTATTACATTAAAATTTAGAAATCACAATTTTATTACATAAGGTGTTTAAAAGTTACAATCAAAATTGTAACTGGTGTAAACAAAAGCCAAATTTAAAATCAAAATATCTTGCACACTGGCAACGGTGCAATGATACGGTTACCTCTTGGCTGTTAAATGTTGTTTTGCTAGAAATTAGTGCAAGTCTAGTTTACTTTAAAACTACAAATTAAGTTTGGGAAGATTTGGAAAGCATATACACTCAAGGAAATGCTCCTCAAGTGTTCCAAATTAAGAAGGAGATGATGATTTTACAGTAAGGCTCAATGACAATCCAAGTCTATTTCACAAAGTCTAGGTCAATTTGGGATGTGTTTGAGGCTGTTAGCAAAATGCCTAGGTGTGTATGTGCTTGTGCCTGTGAGGCCTCTAGAAAACTAGATGAATATAATCAACAGCAGAAAGTCACACAGTTCTTGATAGGCCTTAATGATTCTCATTCTGGTATAAGAAATACCATCCTAGCTAAAACACCATTGCCAACCATTAGTATTACTCTTGGACTATTGATGTAAGATGAAATGATCAAATAATGTTCCATAGGCAACCATTCTATAGACATAAGTGCTACTTCAGCCTTGTTTGTTAAAAATCCAAGTTATTCTAGTGGATCAGTCAAAGGTTATAACAATGGTCTAAACAAGAATTTTGCAAATTCTGGTAAGAGAAGTGAAGTTAAATCTCACTTGACATGTACACACTATAACTGGACATGGAAAGAAGAATTGTTTCTTCATCAATGGATTTCCAGTTTGGCACAAACTATTTAGGGTAAAACCTGATCCAGCTAGGATGCCTAAGAATCAGAAAGGTAAACATGTGATCTCTGGTAATTCTCAAGCAAATGCAACTATTCTCACTGAGAATGAGTGTCCTGTTATCAATTCTATCATGGATTATGGACGTAGAACTATTTCTATGTCTGTGGATCAATATAATCATCTTCTGAGCATGGAAGATCAAAATTGCTGTAACACTTTCATTACTCCAGCCACTCAGGTTACAGGTAAGTCTTCTGTAGACTCCAGTGTTATCAGTTTTGCATAGTTAAATTCTCATGACAAGCATGCACTGGTATGGATCATTGATTCAGGAGCATCACAACATATAGTTTCCACTCTTGACTTACTTGTTGTTCATGTTCCCTTCACTTCAACTCTCTATTTACCTAATAGTCTTACAACAATAGTTACTCATTGTGGTATAGTGCATCTTCCACATGGTATCAGTCTTGTGCAAGTGCTATATGCTCCCGAGTTCTCATTTAATCTTATTGATGTTAGTAAAATTGTTACTAATAATAATTGTTCCATGTCCTTCTTTCCTACCTGTTGCACTGTACAGGACTTAGCCTGCAAGATCATGAGGATGATTGGTAAACTGAAGGGAGGCCTTTACAAACTTGTTTTACCAAATTCTAGTTCATGTCTCAAGTCTCCTCCTGTTGTATCTACTGTTACTTTTACCCCAGATCTTGTTTGTCATAATAGATTAGGCCATGCTCCCTTATCTGTTTTAAAACATTGTTCTGTTTCATGTAATAAAAGTGTTGATTCTCTTGTATGTGATACTTGTCATGCTACCAAACAATGTAGAATTCCATTCCATTTGAGCTCTAGCTATGCTTCTTCCCCCTTTGAACTCATTCAATGCGATGTTTGGGGTCTTTATAAACAAGTAACATACAATGAAAACATAGACATTTTCTTAACATTGCTAGATCCCTTAGATTTCAAGCTAATCTGCCCATTAAATTCTTGGGTGGATGCATTCTCACTGCCATATATCTTCATAATAGGATTCCTAGTTCTGTGCTTTCATTTAAAACGCGCTATGAAGTTCTTCTTCACAAATCTTCATCATACTCTCATTTAAGGGTATTTGGCTGTCTGTGTTTTGCATCTACTCTTAAGTCTCATAGGGACAAGCTCTCTCCTAGAGCAACTAAGCGTTTGTTCCTTGGATATCCATTTGGTAAAAAGGCTTATAAGTTGTAGAATCTCACCACCCATATAGTGTTTTGCTCCAAAGATGTACAGTTTTATGAGGATATCTATCTTTTTTCTCCTTCTGACAACCTTTTGGATCGTCCCCCACCCATGTTTTCTCTTTTTCCTTTGTTGATGATCCTGTTTCTACTAATCCTTCTACTTCTACTCCTTTTGTTTCATCTTTTCTTTCCTCTCTTCCATCTCATTTTCCTTTTGTGTCTCCTCTTTCTTTATCTTCCCCTCCTGCATCTTCTAGGCTTGTGAGACATAAAGTAGTACCTAGTAAATACATGATTATGGAGGTCTTCCCCCTCAGTTTACCAATGCTTCCTGTTCTACCAGGTTGTCTTCTTTCTCTCCTCATTTATCCTACTCTATTTCCAGTTCTTACTATAAATACATTTGTAATACTTCTGCTTTGACTACACCTTTTTCCTACACTCAAGCATTGAAAGATCCTAACTGGTGTCAGGCTATAACTGATGAACTTACTGCTTTGGAACTAAATAAGACTTGGGTTATGTATGAGCTTCATGTTAATAAGAACTTGGTTGGTTGCAAGTGGGTGTATAGAGTTAGTATAATCCTGATGACAGCCTAGACAAATATAAAGCTAGGCTTGTTGCCAAAGGCTTTACACAGACTACAGGTGTAGACTACTTTGAGGCCTATGCCCCTGTTTCCAAGATGACTACAGTGAGGGTCTTCCTAGCCTTAACAACCATTAAAGGGCGGTATCTCTCTCAGATGGATATTGTCAATGCCTTCTTGCATGGTGATCTAGATGAAAATGGTGTTTATGTAATTGCCTCATGGTTATACAGTTCCAACAAATTTGCAGTCCTCTTCTTCCATGCCTGTTGTCTACAAGCTTACCAAGTGTCTTTATGGTCTCAAGTAGGCCCCAAGACAATGGTATAGCAAACTTGTTGCTGCTTTGGTTACCTTTGGATTTTAGAATCCAAAAATGATCATACATTATTTACTCTAAAACAAGGTGACTCCTTTACACCCATCTTTGTTTATGTTGATGACATTCTGGTTGCTGGATCTCACACTAAGTCACTAATGTCATTGCTCAAGTCAAGGCTCGCCTTCATGCCTCTTTCAGTATTAAAGATCTTGGCCCTCTCAAATTCTTTCTAGGCATTGAAATTGCTAGGTCTTCCAAGGGTGTATGTATACACCAGAGAAAGTATACCTTGGACATTGTTTCAGATGTTGGATACATGGTTGCAAAGTCTTCCAATGTTCTTATGGAGCAGCATCATTTTTTATCTGTAGACAAGGGTTCTCTCTTCTCCAAACCTCATCAGTAGAAGAGACTCATTGGCAGATTGCTTTATCTAACTTTTACAAGGCCAAACATTACATATCCAATTCACATTTTTAGTCAATTCTTGGCTAAGCCCAGGGAACCTCACTGATAGGCTGCTCTCAAGTTGGTGAGATACTTAAAGGGTTCTATAGGTCAAGGCCTGTTTTACTCTTCCTCTAGCCATGTATCTCTATATGTCTATTGTGATGCAGACTGGGCTTCTTGCTCATCTTCCAGAAGATCTTTGTCCAACTATTGTGTTCTTCTTGGTATCTTTTTAGTCTCTTGGAAGACTAAACAACAAGGTATCATCTCTAGATCCTCCTGTGAGGTAGAGTACATGAGTATGGCTAATGCCTCGTGTGAGATTGTATGGCTTCTGTCATTGCTTCAGGATTTTGGCCTTTCTAAACTTACTCCAGTTCCATTGTATTGTGACAATAAGGTTGCATTTAGTCTTGCTTCAAACCCTGTTTTCCATGAGAGAACAAAACACATTGAAATTGATTATCATCTCATTCGAGATAAAATTGCAGCAGGGATTCTATGTCCTCATCAAGTCTCCACTCAGAACCAGCTGGCTGATCTATTTACTAAAGCCTTACCTTCTCATGTAATGCACTACCTACTATCTAAGCTAAATGTTCTCAATTTGTTTGGGTCTCTTTAGCTTGAGGGGGGCTAATAATGTTGAAGATTCAACCTGATGAAAGGATGATAATGTTGAAGACTCAACCTAATGTGTTAACTACAGGGTTGTCGGCTGTCACTGTGTTAAATTGTTCTCTACTTCGTTAGTTAGATGATGTAATGCAAATGTCATAAAAGGGATTAGGTTGTCGAGCATCTCTAATATACAAGAGAGATAGTTCGAGATCTGTAACTAACAATTTCAGTTTTCTCTATTATAGAAAACATTCTCTCTCTTTCTCTCTCTCTCAATATTCTTTCATGAATATTGCTTTTCTCTTCAATTGAATCTGATAAATTCAATTGAATTTATCAAGATCAGAGAGACATAATTCAGGAAAAGAAATTTAAGAAAATGATAAAAATAATACGTCCACCATCTTAAAAATATCTCTTTTTCTAAGTAAAATCTTAAATGGTATGAAATTATTATTTAACATAGACTATTATGTTTAGGTATGAAATTTCAATTATTAATACTCCCTCCGTCCCTTAATAATCGTCTTGCTTGACCCGGCGCACAATTTAAGAAAAAACAATTGACTTGATTATTTATATTGGTTTAATGTGTAGTTTCCTTTAAAGTTCATGTGTATGTGACCCATAATTAAAGTAGAGTGAAAAAGTAAAGGTAAAGTGGTAAAAGTGATGTTCTAAAAAGGTAAGTTTCAAAGTGGACAATTATTTAGGGACGGACGAAAAATGAAAGGAAGACGATAATTTAGGGACGGAGGGAGTACAATATTAAAAATACTATCAATAATAATTTTAAAATGTGAAAAAAATAAATAAAATTTAATAAATCTTTGCTCAAAGTTAATTCATGTTACCTAAGAAAAGTCAAAGCGAATAATATTTGTGTTTACTCCTGATATCCTTTTAGCAAGTCTAAATATTAATTCTCAAATGCACGGGTGAATTTTTAAACTTATCCCAACGTGTAAATGAAATTAAGATACATACAAATTAGTCCAATCGTATGACGTATCCCTTATCCATTGAACTAAAAAAAAGTAAATTCCAATAATGTCCAAATTAAATCATGACCCATATATCACATCAACGCGGGGTTTGAGTACTCCGTTTTGTATTCATATTGTAGACCACTAGTTGTGTGTTTTGGTTTGATTTTATAATTGATATGATTCGATTCAGTTTATATTTTTGATAAATTGAGTGATTCAGTTTGGTTTATAATTTGATTTTTTGAATCAAATCAAATCGAGTCGAACCACAGAGTTGAACCATCGAGCTAAGCTATCAAATCAATAATCTTTTATAATTCTAACCTTTAGACTCATATCCTTGTCCGTCCTCTCCGGTCTCTTCTACTATTTCATCTTTTTCTAATCTTCGTGTGTGGAGCCCTTTCAAAGCCCCCTTTTTTAATATAGTATTTTTAAATTTACATAAATGTTTTATCTTGACAACAAATACTTTTATTGTATTTCTGATTATATTTTTTGAATTCATTGACTATTAAGTGTTTCATGAGTTCATGTGTAAATCTCTTTATTCCAAAGTTTTTTCATTTACATTTTAGAGATTGTATGAAAACATCTAAATATTTTGTGGTCATATTACATTTGAATTTCTGGTATATTCTTTAATTTGTTTTTTTTTTTCTTCTTTTGGTTTGCTTAAATATTGAAATCCCATAACTTTTTTTGAATGTAGGTCGAACCATGAAATCGAACCACAGAACCAAACCACGAAACCAAGTCAAACCATCGTGGTTTGGTTCGGTTCAGCTTAAGACTTTAAAGAGTTTTGCTCGGTTTGATTTTTTACAAACTGATGACATACAGTTCAACTCGTATTTTGTTTCAAGTCAAACTAAGCCGAACCATTTACACCTCTATAGATAGTACGACCCAAAAAAGGAATAAAACCCACGCCACAATCTTACTGGAGTACTTTTCTACTTTTGAGTTTACTAGTTATAAAGCCCGTGCTTTACACGGGTGCAATTAAATTTTGAGAACAATTGATATATTCATAAGTATTTTTTGCAAATTTATCATTATTAAATATAGGCATTCATTGACTTGATATTTGATAAAAGTTTTGTTAGTAGAAAGGTAGTTAGCCAGTTAGTTTGATTTGCATTATTCGATCATAAATAAAACAAACATGTTTTAGTATAATAATGAAGTATATTGAATTTGAATCATTTTCAAAACCCTTTAACATGTAAATTCACTAATAATTGTATAAATATATACCCTTTTCACTCATATTATATAAAAAAAAACGACATTTGTAAAATGTTTTCATTCCACAATCTGATGTGAATTTTCCTAGCCAAACAATCAAGTTGGTCCGAAGAACTAAACAGCCCAAGAGCTGCCCGACATTTGTAGCAAAATAGCCTCAAAATCCGTCTTCAAACCCTACTCGAAAAAGTCTTCTTGTGTTGCAAGTTCCCATCCAAATCCTAGTTGAGTATACTCCCTTCTAGCAATCCTCTATTCTGTCCTAAACGAACAATCTGCTCAAACACACAATACCCACAAGTTGCCCAAAACTCACGATTCAAATCACTCCCCAATCTGTTGGAACTCACCTTGGCCGAATATAAGGAGAAACAAAAACAGTCCCCGCCCTATGTTGCACCACAAGGCTGCCATGAAAAACAAATAAAAATAAAAAGGATAGAAACAGGTTCACCGGTTATGCTTCACTCACCTAACACAAAGAATCCCGACGATTCAATCTCTCTAGGCTTCACTCACCTTAAGAAAAAGAAATCGATTTATGAAAGAACAACCTTGTTCTTGAAAGAATTACTTCTTTTTCTTCAAGTCTAAAATATGAATTAATCAATGAAAAAGATGCCTTTAAATAGGCTACAAGTTTAACCCTAATTTACTTACCTAATTAAAAAAACTCCTAACAAAAGTCCTAATTTAATCTAACTAACCAAAATTAAATCCTAATTTACTAGGAAAGTAAATAAACAAAACTAAAAGCCTTTTTAGGGAATTATTACAAAAAATTGGATTTAACAATTTAAATCTAAACTAGGTGAATCCTTGAGCCACAAGGATTGATGGTGCCGCCCTTGTTGGAGCCCAAACAAGGCTGCCCTCTTGAACTCTTTCAAGCGTGTCGTTTCTTGAGCCTAAAATGACTTCCATGTAATCTTCCATTCCACCCATGGGCTATACCAAGTAGTTGCCTCCCATGCAAACCCTTCCTTATGTGTTAATGCCCATGCAACCTTCTAAACCCTTGAACTCATGCTGCCCAAACGGTATCCCTTTGTAGTGACCCACTAACTTGCCTTAAGCCCATATGTGAGTGCCTCGTTTTTAACCTTTTCCCCCTCTACTCTACTGAGAAGCGGGCAGCTTCAAAACCTTTTATACGCGTGAAATATGTCCGGCCTCAATTGTGGACTCAAAATATACATAACAAAGTCACCATCTTTATTTTAAGAAGAAATAAATAAAAACCAAAAACACCAGATTTCAAAAAGGGTTTAGAGGCTAAGTTACGAGTTGGAAAGGAGTTAGACACCCAACTCGCCCTTTCGGTCTCAAAACAGGTTTTTTGGGCTAAATATGATCTTTTATAAAATTAACAATTTAAATAAAACATTTATTTATATATATATATATATATATATATATATATATATATATATATAGCAGCCTCATTTTAGAGTTGCAAATATACTTTTATAAAAATTTCGTCATAATAATGACTTATTTTAGTGCTATTTGTTATAGAATTTTGGGCAGCATAACTGCTTATATCGTGATATATTACTATTTTAAATAGCACTTTTTAAAGATAAAATAAATAAAACTTTTAAAGTACCTATCTCTTGAAGTGTGGGGGTTTTATCATGTACCAAACCTCTTTCTAGCAACTGCTTGCTTCGACTGGATTTGACGTCTTGATTCGGGCAGGGCAACTGCTCTTTTTGATTATTTTGAACCAGTGAAATAGGGCAGAAATCTAGTTGAGTAGCTAGGGTTCACTTTGGCCGGAGAGTTTTAGTGTTTAGGGGGAGATTTTACCAGCCTAGCGGAGCTTTGAAGTTCTGGGGAATAACCTCGGCGGTCTCTCGGGAGAGTTTTCACAAACTGTGAACTGTGTGTAACTATGTTTTTTCACTGTCCGAGGACCTTTATTTATAGGCTGAAATCCGAGCTTTCTTCGTGGTTAAGAATCATCAGACGTGCTTTAACAGCTTATACTGCGCGCTTAAGGAATTACAGCAAAAGCTAACTGTACCAGTGAATGGGGGTCTCTGGGTGCCGCACCCTGGAGGGGTGTTGGCTGCGCACTGCTGCCTTTTTTCTTTTCATTTTTGGCACTTTGGCCCTGCAATTCACTATTTTTGCATTCTTCTTTTCTTTTGCATTTTCAACCCTGTAACTTGACATCCGTTAGTCCTTTTTAACAGGTCTTGATATTTTATGACATGTCATAAAACAGAGGTACGGAACTGGGGTGTCTACAGAGCCCCTCAAAGATGGAGTTTACGGGTAAACCGAAACTTACTAAGTAAACGAACATCGTTGAAAATAAATAGACTCTCAAATTTTGTGGAAATTGTAATGGGGAGGAATGTAGTATGCAGTAGTTTAGGATGCAACAGTTAAATCTCATGCCCTAAACACTTTAATGGACTAATGGGATAGAGTTGATATGATGCAAATGAAATGCTTTGATGGTCGTGCCTACTGAGTAGACTGCCTACGTATCCTTTTTAGGAATCAGACCAAACGTAGTTCGGCTCAAGCCGACAAGCAACAACAAGCTCTGGGTGGGATAGATGGTGCGTTTCACCCAGCATAGGCAAAACTCGTGAGACTCAGATGCGTTTCGCCCAGCATAGACAAAACTGGTGGGACTCGGATGCGCTTCACCCTGCATAGGAAAAACCGGTGGGACTCAGATGCGCTTCGCCTAGCATAGGCAAAACTGGTGGCATTCAGATGCGCTTCGCCCAGCATAGGCAAAACAGGTGGGATTCAGATGTGATTTCTAAAATATGCTTAACCCAGCATAGGAAAAGCCATGCAACCTTTAAAATGTATCTTCCCCCAGAATAGGGAAATTGATGCTGTTCTAAAAAGTATCTTCCCCCAGAATAGGGAAAGTGATGCAATTCTTGTACGCTCTTTACCCAGAATAGGAAAAGTGATGCAACTTCTTAAATGTCATTCCCTCAGAATAGGGAAAGTGATGCAATTCTTAAATGTCATCCCCCCATAATAGGCAAAGCGATGCAATTTTAAAGCACGCTTCTCCCAGAACAGGGAAAACGATGCAATTTTAAAATGCACTTCCCCCATAATAGGGAAAACCATGCAATTTTTTTTAAAATGCACATCCCCCAGGATAGGGAAAGAAAAGTTTTAAAAATGGACTTTTCCCAGCAAACGAAAAGCGATGCTGCTTTTTAAAATACGCTTAACCCAGAATAGGAAAAACGATGCGATGATTTTTTTTTATTTTTTTTAGAATGAGTTTCCCCTGGAATAGGGAAATAAAAGTTTTTAAAATAAGCTTTTCCCAACAAAGGAAAATTGATGCTGCTTTTCAAAATGCGCTTAACCTAGAATATGAAAAACGATGTGATTTTTTTAAAATGTGCTTACCCTAACAAAGGAAAAGCGATGCTTATGAAACCTTGTGGGGGAATGCTGTCGATGATCGGCTTGTGTAGCTTTTGATGATGCTACTGAGGATATTTGGGAATAGGTCCTTGGTGAGATGCTGGCAGAACATTTATACTTTTCTAAGGGTCGATGCGGCAGAAGACCTAATAAAATGCACTAAAAGAATGCAAACAAAAGATGCAAGCATGCGAATGAAACTTTCTTTTTCTAAAAAAAAAAGGACTCTTGAATGTGTATGTGTGTTATCCGTTTCTTTAAACATGTTAAGACAAGATAAGACAAGGTGATGGAAATGTAAAATAAGAGTTTGAAATGTGGTTTCTGGTTGGCTTTGAAGGGTTATGAGTATAGGAGTTGATGGTGATATTTGAGATGGAGGTGGATGAAGTTTAGGGTTGCTTTTTAGTCTTTTGACTAGTGCATCATTCAAGAAAGGAATTCGATCAGGATTAGTGGGTTCTACTAATCGATGCCTTAGAGGGACCACTTTTTTTTTTTTTTTTTGTACTCTAACTTTTGCCTAGACCACCTTTCGGGTTTTCAACCTAGCGAGCTTTTACCTCATAGGGAGCTGGTCTTTCAAAGCATGTGAAGATAAGCCGCTTATTCTTGAAGGATCACAATTTTGTATCTTCTTCGTTTCTTCAGGCGAGATGGAAAAGACAACTGTTTCTAGAGATGATGAACCTTTATGTATCCAATGAGTTTGGTGGGAGAAACCCCAGGATGACTCGATGAGCCAAATTTTAAAAAATGGGATGGGAAAGTTCCTGAAGAGATTAACTGAGGACAACCCCAGAAAGACTTGATTGGGAAAGATTTTTGTGGGAGACAAAAATGAGTATGCTCAAAGAAAAATGGATGACTCGAATGGACAAAAAGAGAGTCACGATCCAGAGTTTATCACCGAGTATCACAAGTTTTATGGACCCTACTTAATGTTTATCTTTTGACGATTTTATATGTTTTTTAGCAAGGAGTTCTGTCTTGGATCCAGATCACGTTATAACCGATGGAAACAAAGCTATAAGTGGCAACTAGGTTAGGGTATATTGTTTAAGTGTTTGGAATGAATTGGCTTTAGGGTTGTGGATTTGGTTATTTTCGAAAAGACGATCATTGGCTGGCCTTCTAGGCTTGTGGGTTTGGATGGGATGTTGGTTTCTGGACTTGGTTGTGGGTATGGTTGGGAGATTGAGTTTTGGCTTTGGTTGTGTGACCGCTTTTTTTTTTGTTGCGAGAGAAAGATTTTGAGGAAATCGCTAATGATAGTTTTTTTTTTAAATATATGCATAGGCCTTTTTTTGTTTGAATTTTCGACCTTGCTCTTTATTTTTTTTCCTTCCTTTTTTTTTTTATGCATATGCTCTTTTTTTTTCAACCTTGCTATTTCTTTTTTTTTTCCTACCTTTTTTTGTTGACCTTTCGAAGCAATTTGGGAAAGTTTTTGAAGAGATATATGTATTCTCTCTCTTGGGATAAAAAGGTCGTCACTCTTGGTGGATATATATATATATATATATATATAAGGGTGGAGAAGGCCCAATTTTGGGAAGCTGGAAAGCTGGATCTTAGAGATAGTTAGGCTTTGATATATGGTTTATTTGTTTAGGTATTTGGAAGGGGTTTGATGTATGGTGGAAAGCCCCTAGTTTGCTACTAACAGCTCGGTTGCAATGGGTCGAAAATGACATTTCACCAAGACAGAAGGTTGCTTTATCAAACTAACATTTTTAATGGTTTGTGGGTTCATATTTTTGAAATGACTCATTATCAACCAGTGTAGTTTTATCATGTTTTTACATGAGTTGATTCGTCATCATTTTTTTTACAATTCAACAGACACTTCGGTGATAGGTAGTGCTCAAAGACCAAGAAGAAGACTTGACAAGCTAATATAGGAGAAGCAAACATTTACCAGACTCGAATATAGATAAATACCTTTGGAAAGCTCAATTTGAGGACTTGGTTGGACTTTTGAAATGATAGAGACCAAATGGATTAGTGAGCATACTTTGCAAGGATGGGATGTAGGCATCAATATGAGTAAAAGAGACACCCTGGGTGGTTTGAAAGCCCCAATCCTGAATTGTTACTTATGATCCTTGAGTCGCCTGGCTTTTCTGGATTTCTCGGCTTTCCAGAATTTTTTACTTTCTTGGCTTTCCCAGCTTTCTTTTCTTCCCTGGCTCCCTATTGGTCTTTTTTTTCTTCTTCATGTTTTTTCTTCTTTTTTTTTTCTTTCATTTTCTGTTTTTTTTTTTTTGTAAAGGTAGACCTTGACATCTCGAAGTAGGACTTATTGACATTTGTTTTTAAAATCGAGAATGAACGATGCACTAATCAACTAGTGATGCATTTATGAAAGGTTAAGAG
Source organism: Codonopsis lanceolata (assembly GCA_013146195.2). NCBI lineage: Eukaryota > Viridiplantae > Streptophyta > Magnoliopsida > Asterales > Campanulaceae > Codonopsis > Codonopsis lanceolata. Next base: position 45,494,269 of record CM028384.1, on the reverse strand, counting down.
GGAAGATGAATTTGGAGATGACAATTGAGTATAATGGTGAGGAGATTTCCTATCTTTACATGTTTTTTTGGAAAACAAAAAGAAAACATATAGAAAAACCTTTTTTTAACAGTAAATTAAAGCATTTGACTGGACCCGAATGTTGTCTACGTTCCTTATTTCGAGGCTCACGTTATCGAAGTTCAAATCTGTCAGAGAAATTTTTATTTTGCTAATCTTCTTTTTTGATTTTTTCAATTTGAAAGAATAGAGATTTTTTTTCCTTTTTGTTTAGAGAGAACGAAATTCTATATATATATATATATATATATATATATATATATATATATACACATAATTTTTTTTATTAGAAAACTCCCCCCTTTTTTTGTGATCCTTAAAATGGGATGTGACGATTATGTATCTTCGGACAATCCTCTAAGGAGAGTAAAGGATAAATAATCAATTTTTTTATTTTTTAGCCCCTGTAAAATTGTTAGTGGTACCAAAGAAAAACAACAAAGATCACAATATGTATAAAAACAACACTGGGTTAAAGGAAATATTTTTTTTTTATTTTTGATGATTTTTTTTGAAAGGTGGAGTAACAGGAAAAATGGGTGCATCAAACGACAAAAATGGGCGACCCGATGGATAAAATGAGCACGTACCTCCAGACAATCCTCTCTGGAGAGCAAATGATAAATAATCAACTGTTTTTATTTTTATTTTCAGCCCCTGCAAAATTGTTAGCGGTACCAAAAGAAAATAACAAAGATCCCAATATGTATAAAAACAACATTTGATTAAAGGAAAAAAAATTTAATTATTTTTTTTGAAAGGTGGAATAACAGGAAAAACGGGTGCACGAAATGACAAAAATGGGTGACTCGACATATAAAATAGACACAACATCAGACAAAATTATTCTAAATGAGGAATGCGCCGCGCCAACAGAAGTGGGCGAAGCCCACATCAAATTGGGTGCTGCGCAAAAGTGATAGTTCATATTCTACTTTTCCTTTTGTGCACTTTACTTCTAGCTTTGTTTCTTTTGTCATTTAGGCATCTTTGAATTTCTTTTTAACATTTTGGTCCGTCTAACGTAATAAAATTGTTTTTTTTATGAAACAATTTTTTTTTCTTTGCTTTGAGAAAATGAGTTTTTTTTAATTATTTTTTTTTGAAAAGAGATTTTTCTTTATTTTGGAAAATGAATTTCTAATTTTTTTTTTCTGAAAGAGTGACTTTTTTTTTTTTTTTGAAAGAATGAGTTTTGTTTTGCTTAAAAAAAATTTAATTTTGAAAAACGATTTTTTTGTTTTCTTTTTCTTATGATATATAAAAAAAATGCAAACATGTATGAATGTACAAATAATATGGCATGGAGCATATATATTTATGGATAAATGATAAGATCAATGAACATGTCATATACTTTTTTTTTTTTTCCGTTTACAAGATTGGAAATTATATACATAAAAGTAAGCAAAAGAAATATAACAGAGAAAAAAGAAGCATATTGATAACTCCAAAGAACGTGAGTCTAGCTCTCTTTTGTTTTTTAAAAAACCAATAAAATCCCTACAAGAGTCGTCACTGTGAGTGCCTCGTTTTTAATCTTTTCCCCCGCTACTGAGAAGCGGGTGGTTTTAAAACCTTTTATGTGCGTGGAATACGTCCTGCCTCAATGCTGGATTCAAAATATGCATAACAGAGTCATCATCTTTATTTTGAGGAGAAATAAAGAAAAACCAAAAACACCAGATTTGAAAAATGGCTCAGAGGCTAAGTTACGAGTTGGGAAGAGGTTAGACACCCAACTCGCCCTTTCGGTCAAATTTTAGCAGCCTAATTTTAGAGTTGCAAATATACTTTTATAAAAATTGCGTCATAATAACGGCTTATTTTAGTGCTATTTGTTATAGAAGTTTGGACAACATAACTATTTATTTCGTGATATATTATTATTTTAAATAGCATTTTTTTAAGATATAAGAAATAAAACTTTTAAAGTACCTACCTCTTGAAGCGTGAGGGTTTTATCCCGTACCAAACCTTTTTCTGGTAAGCTTTAGGGTGACCTCACTCTATCAATCAGGGAGAGGGAGTCTTTTTTGCTTTGTTTTTGCGGGTTTCATGTAGCGTGGCTGTTCATTTTTGTTTTTTTTCACCTTGAGATCCAGGCGGCACAATTACTTGCTTTGCTTGCGTCTGAAATCAGGTAGAGCAACTACTTGCTTTGGTTGGATTTGACGTATGGATTCGGGCAGGGCAACTGCTCTTTCTGATTCTTTTCAACAGGTGAAATAGGGCGGAAACCTAGTTGGGTAACTAGGGTTCACTTTGGCCAGAGAGTTTTAGTTTTTAGGGGGAGATTTTGGCAGCCTAGTGGAGTTTCGGGGTTCTGGGGAATATCCTCGGCGGTCTCTTGGAAGAGTTTTCACAAACTGTGAACTGTGTGTAACTATGTTTTTTCACTTCCCGGGGACCTTTATTTATAGACTGAAATCCGAGCTTCCTTCATGGTTAAGAATCATCAAACGTGCTTTAACAGCTTGTATCACACACATAAGGAATTGCACGAAAAGCTAACTGCACTAGTGAATGGGAGTCTATGGGCGCTGCCTATGGCTTCTGTGGGCGCCGCGCCCTGGAGGGGTGTAAGGTACGCAATGCTTAGGGGTGTAAGTATGAATCATAGAATCACGGAATCGAATCGAATTGAATCGTTAGGTTTGTTTAGGTTTTAACGTAGGATGATTCGGTTCATGTTTGAAAGTTTTATAAATAGGTCGATTCGGTTCGATTTGCGATTTTTACTTCTAAACCAAACCAAACCAAACCGAATTGCCATATTAAAATATATGATATATGATATATATATATATATATATATATATATATATATATATATATATATATATATCTATATCTTAAATGATGTGTCATATATTTGTCGAGTCTCTGACGTCTCATTTCCCCCTTATGATAGGGCTTGTTCGAACCGGGCTTTTTCTATTGTGAAGTTTCATGTTCCAATTCTTGTGTCTTTGGAAAACATGTTGGAGATGTGAATAAGTGGAAGTATAGATCCGCGTGAGCACCAGAAATACTGAAACCCATCCTCGAGGTAGGTGAACGAAGGATTCGATGATCAATAGAAGAATAGGCCTAGGTTCAGTCATTCTTCTCAGTTCTATACCCTTTTGGGGTCAAATAGTATAGTAGCAGCCAGCCAACCCCATCTAACTTACCTTATTCATTAACCACCTTGTCTGCTATGAGTTGTGATCTCAAGAATACATCAATTATCCCCTCCGTCGGAACTGCAGGGCCGGCCCTGAGGTATGTCTGGAGGGGCAACGGCCATGGGCCCCCAATTTTGGGGGCCCCAAATTTGTAAAAATTATCTTATACATTATATATAGAATTTATTGTTAAAGATTTTAATAAATGCTGGGCTGCGGTAATGGTCAATGCTCGAGCCTATGTTGGTTATGGTCTCAAGTTCGAAACCTAGGAGGCTGTTTTTAACCTTGTATTAATTATTAATTGGGCTGGTCTGTAAAATGTATAATATATAATGTATATACAATTGTAATATATTTAGTTGGTTCAATGGTTAAGGTTTTATTTTTTGGTTGTGTGGTCATGGGTTCTACACTTCTACTCTCTTATCTATGTCAAAAAAAATCAATAAAAGGGCCCCTTTATTTTTTTTCCCCATGGGCCTCTGAATGTTCAGGGCCGACCCTGGTCGGAACGAAGAGGTAGAGAGCCCGAAAGAATAGATGTAGATCTTATCCCTAGCTCTCTATCTCCCTCTCTCTTCCCATGGCAAAGCCTTATTGAATTCAAGTTGCAAGCAAGCATCTGAATGTGATCTTTCGGTCCGAACAAAAAAAAGAAGATTTTTCTGGCGCAAAGAGGGATATAGAGGATATGGGACCTCGTATATATATATATATAATTTTATATTTATAATATCATTCTTAATTATATCGTTTTTAAAATATCTTATATTTGACTTATGGACAATGAGTAATTGAGTACTGAGCAGTGGGACAAAGGTCTTACAAACCAAATTTTCAAAATCCAAAAGAGGCTTCTCTCTCTCTCTCCCAAAACAAACCCTAGAACTTCGCTGAACTCGACGTCAACGTCGTCGTCGTCGTCTAGCTCGCAATCTTGCATAGTCGCTCTCGCTCGCAGTCTAGCTCTCTAGTAGGCAGTAGTCCAATCTTCACTCTTCACTATGGTAAGCTTTCGTCTCCTTCTCTTTCTCACCCCATATCTCTTTTTCTCTCTACCTTTGCATCTCTCTCCTCTGGTTTTCTATTTCTTTTAGAATTCTAATTTTCATGGTTGAGTTCAATACCTCTCTTCACTTCGACGGTTGTAAATCCCAACAAAGTACAAACTGATTCCCCATATTTAGCAACACACACACACACACACACATGATTGCTAAGTGCTCACAGTGTGGTCATGATCTATTCAATAACTCATTTGATCTTGTGTATTAAAATTTGATGTCACTTTTTTTAAAGGAAGATAGATTGATATCATGTCTCAAGCACACATATATATTTAATTTATTTTTTACTCCGTACTAACTGCTGTTAATTTAGATTCCAGCTTGGGAATCATAGATCCAATTACTTAATTGAGGAAGAGCTTGAGACTCACTTTACATTTGCTTGGAAAAAGGGGAAATTATATCAGAGTATGAGAACGACCTACTAGACTTTGCCTGGAAGTTTGCTTTCAAGTTTCAAGAAAATTGTGCAAGAGAATTAATTGTGATAAACATGTTTTTTATTTTTTTGTTCATTTGGTTTGAAAATATGATTTTTATTGTTTGATTTGATGTTAAGTTGTTAATTAGCCTAACAATTTTTAATTTAATTTAATTTTTTATTTAAACCACCAAACCGAATCGAACCAAACCGAACCATTCGATTTGGTTTGATTCGATTTCAAAAATCCCGTGATCCCATTCGGTTTGAGAAACATGGAACCATTAGAAGTCGGTTCAGTTTGTGGTTTTGGCCTCGAACCAAACCAAACCAAACCGAACCGTTACACCCCTAGCACTGCTGCCTTTTTTCTATTCATTTTTGGTGCTTTGGCCACTGCAATTCACTGTTTATGCATTCTTCTTTTCTTTTACATTCTCAACCATGTAACTTGACATCTGTTAGTCCTTTTAACAAGTCTTGATATTTTATGGCATGTCATAAAATATGGTTACGAAATTGGGGTATCTACACCATATCATACCAAGCTTTAATCCGCCCCAAACTTCCTTGATAAGTCGTGGCTTATAAGAGCCCCAAATAGTCCCTAGCCTGATGACCATCCTTGCATGCAACTATGCAAGAGTCCCTCTAATCCAGCCCACGTGCCTTGCACTCCATGCCCCTTATCAATCCACGAAACAGCCCCTTTTGGGTTATAATTCCTTAATTCGATTGTCTCCCTTTCACTTGCTTCCCATTTGGAACGAACACTTCCCCAACCCGTATCATAATCAAAGACATGTTAATTCTTAAGTATATTTTTTGAGATGCAATGATAAATTATGCATTAAGACGTAGTCGTATCCTTGTCTTGAGCCATCCAAGGGTCGTATTGTCTTGTGGTAGATGGAGGAGTACATTTTGTAAATTGTTTCGAAAGATTTGAAAAAACTTGCAAATTGGTAAAATTTAGTTTTAAAATGTTGATAAATTAAGAAAGTAATTAATTATATTCATTTTATTACTCAAATAAAAAATACATGAGTACTGTGTGGCCTATTAGAAGGACCATATGCATTATCTATTGGCTATTGTACTATAGTTATTAGTAGTGGACCAAAAGCCCTAAAACTTATCAGTTACACATTAATTATTCAATAATTATTATCTTTGTAAGTCCCAACCAGTGCTCGGGTCACCAAGAAGGCCCTTATCCACTTCACTATGCTCACCTGGATTATTGAGTTGAACATCAGAGAAGTATTGATGAAAGTTGATGAAAGCCATCTGCCTAAGCATTTAAGTGTGTTGGTGATCCTCGAGAAAGAGAAAAAAAAAAGGTACAATGGCCAAAGGTTGTTCACCCGAGTCCTGCAATGAAAGATTCATAGCATCCTTGTGCATGAGCATCTGCTTCCTGCATTGCATTGTAAAGAAGTTGGTTTTCGATATTTGTTCCTCATCCTCATTTTCTTCTCGTATATATCTTCAAGATAATGCTGCATTTAAGAAAATGCAACCTATGTAGATCCTAAAGTAGTGTCACAACATTAGTCCTATCACTATAAAAGGGAAAAAGACATATTCTTTCGAGTGTTTATACACATTTTTGCATACATAGCCACTTTTTAAACAATCAAATATCAACTAATGAGTCACAATAGTCAGAAAGAAATAGTATCGAAGATATGCAAGCAAACCACAGACAATGATAAAGTCCTTCTATAGAACCCCAAAATTCATTAGACATACTCTGAAAATTGGCAGAAGAGAAACATCGTATTTGAAAATCACTAAATTCATTAGTTGAAACAAATTCAGTCTTTAAGGCTTATGAGTTACGCAAAATAGCAGCCAAAAAAACTACAGATGACTCGGTTTCACTAATCAGCAGATCACAGCATTTCTTACCAATAAATCATATAGGATCGAAAAAGAAATCAGGTATTAAGTGCTGACTTGGTACTGAAAGATAGTCAATCCATTCCAAGTTATTTTAGAATAAATTTCATTCCTTGATAGTTCGAATAGCATAAAAAAAGAATCGCGAGCAGTAACAGTAAAATAAAATGGAACACTTGGAACTCAGAAACCAGAATTGTAGAAGCAAAATAACCTGCAGTAAACAAACTTGAATTCATGCAAACCTTAAACCCTAGTACATATGAGTTCAAAAAAACTAAATAATTACACATAAAAAACAGTTTCAAATCACAAAACGGAACACACAGGGACGATTGTTTTGAAATCAAAGATGCTTACAGCTCTTCCTACAATATTTATTAAGCAAGAATAACAAACTTCTTAACATCTTCCAAACCAATCTGAATTATAGATATCAAAATTAAGTCCACCTAAATTTTATATTGACAAAGATGCTTTGAACATCAGAAATTAAGAAAGAGGTTATGAGCATAAGAAACTAAGATGAATATCGCAATTTAACCAAAAATCATTTAAATTTGAAAACGAAATTGAAAATATTACCTTAATATCGCAATACAATCAACGATCACTTAATATCAAAATTAAGATCACTTAAAACTCAATTGGAAAACGGGAGATTCTTTTTCGCCCGAAGTTGTTGTGGCGAAAAAGAAAATTGACAGTTTACTACCTAAAGTTATGCAATTTCAAAAATAAAAGATAATCAAAACAGGTTGGAAAGTGAATCGTGCTTTGAATTTGGAAATGTTATCTAATTTACTAATGCATGCATTATGTATTTCTATAGTAATTAAGGAAAAGGAAGGAAGATAACATTTTACCTGGCTTTGCTCTCTTGTACTAAAGGTGATTTCTATATTTCCTTTGTTGGCAATCCTTCTAAGATTTAATGTACTCTATAACAGAAGATTATGAAGAGTATCACAAAGTTGATGTTAAGATTTTGCATCCTGTTGTGATTTTATATCACACTACCCGGAACCAACCCATATAAAAAATGAAGATATTGAATTAATCAAAAATATAACTTCCTAACAACTAGCCTATTACTATAATTTATCTAAACAATGGAACTCCAAGGGACCAATGTGAAGGACTCATAAAACCTGCACACAAACTGTTAGCTTAAAAACTACGGGAAGGAACAAAATAACCAAAGGAACGAAGAGCTTCGCAATTACGCCGTGACCCAAGCACAACTCGCCATCATCGACCACAAAGGTCTAGGCTATATAAAATTACAACAGTAGTATCAGAGCCCGCGTTCCGTACCGTGAAATGGTAGAGCCTCCTTTGATTCAAAATCGATAACTCTAAAAGTTTATTGAGTGAGCTTCTTTCATCTCGAAATAATTACGTTTTTTTGTGTGTTTAATCTTAAAAAAAATATTGCCTCGTAATTTATTTACTTGATTGTTGTTCTATTTAAACTGCTACTGTTTGGTTGAAATTTGCTTGCTTGAATTTTTTGGTGATTAAATTTTTTTAATTTCTTATATATTCTGATTTGGTTTGATTGGTTGGTTTTGTGTTGTTTCTCTAAATGAGTTCTTCATCTAATTATAGTTTGGAACCTTTTAATGGGAAAACTGATTTTTCTATGTGGCAAAAGAAGATGAAAAGTATTTTAATTAAAGAAAAGGTTTTCAATGCCATAACTTTAAAATATGCTAAAGACACTTATGAAGATGCCATAACTGAAATAGATGAATCTACATACTCCTCGATTATCTTAAATTTGTCTGAATCGGTTATTCGGAAATGTGGTGAACATGCACATGCTAAGAGTCTTTGGGAAAAATTGGAACAATTTTATTTTAGAAAAACATTGCCAAGTAAAATTTATCTCTTATAATTTATTTTTTTCAGTTTTAAATTAGATCTTAGCAAAGACGTAGAAGATAACATTGATGCTTTTACGAAATTGGTAGAAGATATAAAACAAACCGGTGATGAACACATTGATAATTATTTTGCGATTGTGTTTTTAATTGCTATACATGATTCTTATGCTGATGTGAAATATGCTATTAAGTATGATATGGATAAGATCACACTAAATCTGCTATTAAGTATGGTAGAGATAAGATCACACTTGATACGGTTATATCTAGTTTAAAAGGTAAAGAATTGGATTTGAAAGTTAACAAAGGTAAATCAAACACCGGTGAGGTTCATATGGTGAGGGGTGGGACGTTTGAGAGAAACAATGGGAAAAGACATTATCAAAATAAAAACCAAGGGAAAATACAAAATTTTGAAAATGAAGAAGGTGAAAGCAAGGGTAGATCAGTTTCTAGACAACGACATAGAATTTGTTACTATTGTGGTGAAACTGGGCATTTTAAGAGGGATTGTACTAATCCAAAAAAGAAAAGTCAAAATTGGAATTCGAATGAGCAAAATGACTGTAATTTGGCCTCTTCGAGTGAGGATCCTTGTGATGTTTTTAAGGTAAAGGACATGTGTGATACATTGAATAATTTTGTACCTTCTATTGCTGCATGTGAAAATGAGTGGCTAATTGATTATGCATGTATGTCTCACATGACACCTAGTAAAAACCTGTTTTCGTCATACAAAGAGGTTAAAACTGGAAAAGTTTCTTTGGCTAATAAGGAAACGTGTCAAGTTGCTGGAATTGGCGATATTTGCTTGAAATTTGAATCTGAAAATATTTTGACTTTGAAAAATGAAAGACGTGTTCCTGATTTGAATACCAATTTGATGTCTTGTGCATGTTTAGAAGATGATGGTTTAGAGGGCAAATGGAGTAATAGTTTGATGAAAATTACAAAGGGAAATTTGACGATTTTCAAAGCTGAAAAACAAAAGAGTTTGTATATTTGCAATGCGGTCCCGGTGTCTTTTACTAAAAATCAAACAAATGATTTTAAGAATGAAAATTCAGATTTGTTGCATAAAAGACTTGGACATTTGAGTTTTAAGGGCTTAGAAAATTTTCACAAAAATGAATCTTTTGTTAATGATGTAATTTCTTGTGTACCTTTATGTGATACCTCTGTGACTTGTAAACATCAAAGGGTTAGTTTTTCACTTCCCCCTCTTGAAAAATTATCTTTCAAAAATCATCTTAAGTTAATTAATGCGGATGTGTGGGGTCCTATGTGTGTGCCCTCACATGGTGGGAATATATATTGTTTATCTTATGTTGATGACTTTTCATGGAAAGTCTGAGTTTTTCCTATGCAAGAAAAGTTTGATGTTTTTTAAAAGTTTAAAACTTGGAAACTTTTGAGAAAATCAAACTGGTAAGAAAATCAACAAACTTAGGACGAATAAAGGGTTAGAATTATGTAACGATGTGCTCGAGAGATTCTGCATTGAGAGTGAGATTGATCATGAAAAATCTTTCCCTTGCAATTTGGTCGAGAGTATGAATAGAACTTTGTTAGAACGAGTAAGGGTCTTGCTTACTTCGTCGGATCTTCCCATAGGCTTTTAGGGAGAGGTAGTTGTTACCGCCGCCTATGTGATTAATAGGTTCCCATCTATCCCGCTTAATGGTAGATGTCCTGAAGTTGTGTTTTCTGGTAGTGAAATCGATTTTTCAAACTTGCATGTTTTCGGTTGTGCTGCTCATGTTCATCAAGAGAATAACAAACTTGAACTTTGGTTGGTTCGTTGTGTTTTCTTAGGGTATTCGGAGAGGGTGAGAGAGTAAAGATTGTGGTTGAGAGATGAAAATGATGAGAGACTTATCATTTGTAAGGATGCAGTGTTTGACGAAACTGAATTTCCTTACTTGCTTCCTGTTCAATCTTTAATTGCTATTGATGCACCCCCTCCCACGGCTCCAATTGCGGTGGAGCAACCCTATGTGTTGAGGTCTCTCGGTGTTCCTTATGTGCAAACTGAAATTATGGAAAATTTTGAAACTATGCTTGCTCATCCTAAAATTGTTGTTAAAGAATTTAAACAAAATGGGGAGGAAGAAAATGTGATTGAAAATTTAGGTGAGTATCAACTTGCTAGGGGTAGGTCTAGACCTTTTATTAGGAGGCCGTCTAGTTTTGATAATAATTTTCACATTTCCTCATTTGTGTTTTGTATGCTTGATTCTTTTAACAATTTATATGAACCCAAAATTTTCAACAACGGTGCTTTAACAATATTACTGTTTTGCATGAGAACCATTCTTGGACTTTGATGTCCCTTCGTGTAGCGGAATTTGTTTATTTTAAAGCTAGGTTGGTTGTAAAAGGGTTTTCTCGAAAACAAGGGATTGTGATTAAGCTTGATCTAGTTGCCCAATTCGATTGGGAGGTAAAGCCTTTGGTAGTAACTAAAATTCAATCATGTTTTAAAATGTTGGATTTTGATTCATGTGATTAATGCATTGTTTTTTTTTTTTTTGGTTACCCGAAAAATCCTAGACATACTTGGTGTGTGTCCTGGTATCTTTCTTATTCTTACTTTGGTGTTAGAATAAGTTAGATTTGCTTACTTAGAGTTGGTAGTGGTAATTTTCTCGAAATTCATGGTAGTTCTTTGTGAACAGCTTTGGTGACTTGATTGATTCTGCTTTCCGCTTTATAAATTAGTTAAGTATTTTGATTTTTGCATCTTTGTGTGTGTTAGAAATCTTTTCACTGTTTTGTTTTTACTTTGTGTTGGATCAAGTGCAGGGATAGGCAATGATGATACCTTTCTTAATATATGTCCCGGTGAGTCCATGCTTGTGAACCAGCATTTGTTCCAAGATGGAGAATGTTAAAATAGGAGGCCCAATTGGTGGCAGCCTTTTAATTATTTCGAGAGCCCAAAATATTGGTTGGCCCATTCTTTCCTAGGTGACTTGTGTATCCGGTTTTTCCTTTCCTATTCTTGGTCCTTCAATCAAGCTTGATTGATTGGTTGACTTTATTATATATACTCTCTCCATTCAACAGCCTATTGACAATTGTGAACAACACAAAAGCTGTGAGCTTGAGTTTTGAGAGAGACAAGCAGCCGCCATCCTCTTTCTTCTTCTATTTTATGTGATTGAAGGTTTATCCTTCAATCTGTGATCTGTGAGTGAGAGAGTTCTCTTCCCGTTTGTCTCTGTGCTTCGGGTGGTTTGTGTGGGCGGACCGATCTGTTGTTTCCCTTCTCCCTCGTTGTGTTTCCGAAAAGGATTTGTTTGACCGATTTTGTGGTTCTAACCTTAGTGGATAGTTGCTTGGTTTACTGTGAACTCTTTGGTAGATTTTGACCGGTGAAAGGAATCTGAGCCGAAGAGCTTGTAGCCTAGACCTTTGTGGTCAATGACAGCGAGTCGTGCTTGGGTCAGGGCGTAACTGCGAAGCTCTTCGTTCCTTTGATTATTTTGTTCCTTCCCGTAGTTTCTTTCTTATAACTGTTTAAGCTACCAGTTTGTGTGAAGGTTTTATGAATCCTTCACATTGGTCCCTTGGAGTTCCATTGTTTAGATACATTATATTAATAGGCTAGTTGTTAGGAGATTATATTTTTGATTAATTCAATAGCTCCGTTTTTTGTACGGATTCGTTCAGGGCAGTGTAATATAATAAAGAAATCAATCAATCAAGCTTGATTGATTGACCAAGAAAAGGAAAGACAATAACCGGATGCACAAGTTACCTAGGAAAGAATGAGTCAACTAATATTTTGGGCTCTCGAAATAATTAAAAGGCTGACACCAATTGGGCCTCCAATTTTTAACACATCCAATTATGGAGAATAGATTAGCAAAAAGAACAAAAACCAAGAAAGCAAGCACAAAAAGAAGAATAAATAAAACTAAAAAACAATATGAATGAACCTAGTAAAACTTTAAAACATTTAGAATGCGAAAGATATGAGCAATTTTACTTCTTAAAAATTAAACTACAGGAACAAAAACCTCTAAAGATTAATATTCCCATAATTGATCAATACATATAACATATCATACCTTAAACAAAAACAATGTCAGTAAATCTATAAAAAAAAATTGCACAAAGCACAGGAAAAAACTGTTTTTGATGAAGGAAGGCGAGAAGTAGAGAAAAAAAACCTTTTGCCTACCTCAGTCCTTTCCCCTTCATCGATTCATTAGGTACATATCTTAGTAAGTATTCTTATGAAAAAGTCTTGAATACGATTATATTAGGGTGGTTGAGTGTTCTGTGATTCATGATTTCCCTCTTTACATGCTGATCAACCTGTTTTGCATAGTTCAAGACAGAGCCAATCAGCTCCCAAAAAAGAAAGAAAGAAAGGAAAAAAATTCAAGAAGCAGGAAATTAAAGAGAGAAATAGAAGCAAACCTTGTGACCGCGCTCAATGAATTCAGAAATGGCGGAAGCCAATCGAATTTCATCAATGTTAACTTCAGTTCTGACCAAAAAAGTCGTCAGAATTATAGAGAACATAAAAATTTACATCATAAGACCAAAATAGCGAAGGAAGTCAGCCTGGAGATAAAGAATAAAATAGAGAGAGAAACAATAGCGAATAAAAGAGAGAAACAAAAAAAATCACCGGCTGGAGGTGGCAATAGAGAGCAAAAAAGATGGGAGAGTGAAACTTACAAATTTTTTTGACTTGGCAATGGAGGAGGAAGGGAAGTTGTCGCCGCAGGTGAATGTGTAAGTCGAGAGAGTTGTCAGAGAAAGAGGGGATATAGAGGAAACGGAGGGACACCGGCCATCGAGGAGAGATAGGCGAGGCATTAATTTGGTGTGGAGCTATTCTCTTTCCTGCGCAAAGAGTAAAAAACCCTTTGGTCTACTGTAGTCTTTTCACATCATATCGTCCATCAGCTAAGACTTCTTAGCAATTGTTTAATTGAAGAAACCTCTAGATAAGTATATCTATTATTATATATAATTATATATTAATACCCATTACGATAATAATTTTTATTAGATATTATTATTAGATAACGACTGAAATACATAAATGCATAAGAATGGTGACACAAGCATAATGCTCTTGTTATGAGTTCGAGAGAGTCGAATGGAGTGTTATAGTAGACTCCTTAAGAGAAGTTTGATAAGAACTTAAGGAACCACCTTATACAAGCGACCCGATCCGACCCGAATGCTAGCCTTTTGCCTCAAATTTGGTTAATTGACACAGAAATGTAAAAATGCAATGAAGTCTGAAAAGGTGAAACCTCATTGAATTGGGAGGGGGAGGGTGTAAGTATATGCTAGTACCATCACACTATCAAATCCTGAGTCCTCTGTTTGGATTGTTCTAATTGTTTTGGCATCTTTATATAGTACAATTATCACCGCAAACAACTCCCCTGATATTCAGCTTGATCATTTCACATGTAATTGTTCAACAAGTAGAAATCAAACAGGACGTAAAAGGTAAATGAAAGAGACTTGTTTCAATTTTTTTATACCCGCAAGCAACAAACCACAACATCCAAAATGAAAGACAGACAGTACTGACCATTTAAGGCCTTAATTTGTCCATGTCGAACTCCGCCAGCCACCTTCATCACTAGATGACATCTATCTATCTACTTGACAAAAACATTCATTCACATGGTGTTGTCCTACTGAGCTCCTAAACCCCCTCAATCACCGCATGCCGACGACGACCATCCTGAGGCTACTAACCATTATAGTTCCCCGCGAGTTCTTAAAATGGAGCTAACCTATTCTATTCATAATGCCGACGATCCTAAGCCTTGTTCAAAGTTGTCTTGCGCGGATGCTCATCTATAAAATCATTATTTATAGTGAAATGCAAGAGTTAGGCCTCATAATTAAAACCCGATACCCGTTAACTTATTTGACTTGGAAAGTACCAGATCCGACACAACTCGTCAACATTTTTTTGGGTTGAAGCGGATGGCCCGTTTCAACCCAAAAATATTAACGGATCAGATTAAAGCTAGTTGAACCCGTTATCCATTTCAACTTGACAATTTTTACTCTATAAATGTATTAAATTTTTTGGAGGGAATCCCGTCTTAATTAACCTATTACACATATAAACCCAACTCGATTCAAATAGTTTAATATTTAAGATTTTAATAGGTTTCGACCCATTATTCATCCCAACCCGACCCAACCATCCAATTGCTAGGACTAGCAAGAGTTGTTGATATCTCTTTTAGTAATCTCATAATTTGGCCTCAGGATACAATTGTTATTGCATACTTGATTCCTATTGTGAAGCTTGTTAGTTCTACTTAGACGTGACAAACGGTATGAGCGGCGCCTATATATGCAATGAGCTTAAATGAGCGGATGAATGAGTGTCTATTTAAGAACATTAATATATATGAGCGGTGCCTAGTTACTCATTAACACAAAATTATCAAATAAATAAAATAATTACAAAACATTCATTTCGATTAACAAAAAATTCTCAAAATTTCAAAAACATTAATTTCACCCAAAAAAAAAAAGAAAAATAAATTTGTATTTTTGCTCATCTCTTGTGCCGATTCCATATTTTTGTTGTTGTAACCCCCAATTCAATCTCATATTTTGTGGTTTAAGTTTTTCAATACAACTTCAATGGTGATTCATTGGTATTTCATAATTTGGCATGTGAGGTCACAGTTTAAGTTATCACATGTTTTATTTATGAAATTAAGATACAGGTTAGGTCTGTTAATTGGATGAGTTGGGTCAGATATGCGTAAGGTAATGTGTCACAACCCATTAGAACTCAAATATTAAACGTGCTAAGATGGGTCAAGTTAAAATAGATCGGGTTAAACTGATCTTAATCTGAATTTCTCCGCAAAAGTCCATACATTCATAGAGGATAAAACTATCGGGTCAAAACGGGGTAACGGGTTATCCGACCTGTTATTTTTTTAGGGTATTAAAAGTTAAAACAAGTTACCCGTTTTGACCCAAAAAAATTAACTGGTCGGGTCGGATAATTTTCAGGTCGAATTGGATAATTAATGGGTTTGGTTTGTAATTGTCAGATCTAATACTTATACAAGAACATTTATATATCTATCGTTTCCGTATAAAAAATAATAAGAAATAAATCTGACATGGATAAAGTATCTTTAACCAATCTAAATAATTAAAATAATCTTTCATCTCAATCTAAATAAAGATTAAAATATCTTTAATTTATTAACAAATTAAGACAACTCCAAATGCATTTTCATTTCTAAAAAACTCATAGAGTTGCTTATCACAATTTAAAACGTGTTCCATTTGCTTTTTATTCGACTGCTAAGACTCTAGAGATGGAATAACTAATACTCCATATGGTTCCTTTTCACCCCATCTCACAAGATAATGACTAACTCCACCAAAATAATTTAAGAAAAAATTAAAGAAGTTTTCACTTTTTTCGATCGGAATAAATTATCTTATACTTTGTATTAATTTTCATAAGTTGGAAGGTCAAACAAGCACATCACTAAATTATTGTCATGAATTTGAGTTACATTAACCGTGCATATGTTACATTTGTAATTTTAAAGTATGATGATTAAATTGAAAATTTTCAATTTATATAATAATTTAAACAATAAAAAAGAAACTCAAAATAACTCAAGTTGACTTTTTAATACATTCTTTTTGACGAAGGAGAGAGATTGAGAGAATGCTGGATGCGGTTGAATGTCCGATAAACAAATAGAGATATAAAAAAGAACAAAAACCGGAGCGAAAGAAGAGCAAGAGAAATTGTTTTAGCGTCCCATAGCCATCTTTAAATCAACGAGGATAAGGAGTAGGAAACAAAGGTCTCTATCACTCTATAAGGGAGATGGTAAAAACACGTGTAAGACGTTTTCATGGATATTTTTTGTAAGATGAATCATTTTTATCCGACCCACTGTGTATTGGTGGATTGAGCTATGAGAGAGTGATGTTTCATCTTACGAATTGAAATTTGTAAAACGATCTTACAGAAAAACAACTCAAGGAAGATATTGGAGATTATAGCTTCCCATGTGTTCAATGATATCCCAATTTTTCTTCTATGGTGACACCAAGGGTTATGGCGCTGCAGTATAAAAAAAAATTAGTTTACTGATTAACTTGTTTTGCGGGGATCAGTAGCAAGAAGAAATAGAAAGCCTATATTATGTGGGTGCGTAAATGGACGCTCATTTAGTTCATCATAAATATCTATTTGTACCAACTTAAAATTTTAGGGGTGTCAATACCCATTATTTCTTGGACGGTTTGGGCTGACAAATGGGTGCAAACAAAAAATGCATACTTTTACTAGATTGCCTTGTGGTTGTGGTGGAATATTGTGGCGCACACGGTGAAATCCTCACATGAACCACACTGTGATACCTAGCTAGGTAGATACGTAGGTGAAATGGGGATGTGCAGAATGCAGAATATAGCAGGTAAGTGGTACCACGACCATCATTTAGTCCTTGCAAGGTAAACACTTTCGAAGAAAACTAAGGATGGGCTGAAATTTCGCCATCTCCAACATGCTTAATTACTCAGTCCTACGAGTATATAGTGTATCCTACACCTATACTGTCCTCTTAACCAGTTACTGCACTAATGGACACATTCGACACTATTGTTATGCGCGCCTCTACCTTTGTGATTTAAGAGGTTGATTTTAGATATTTTTTTTTTTTTTTTTGTGTGTATTGAATGAAAAAAGAAAGATCAAAATAAGGTTGTGGGACAAAAGATTGAAAATTTAAAATCACCAAAATCAGACAGCCTATATGCTTCATTTCAAGAAGCCAAGCTTGGAAAATAAATCCCAATCTTGACTCATTTCAGGAGAAAATTTTATGCCATTTTTCTTTTTCTTTTATTTTTCTGAAAAAATTGATCGAGTGACAATTAGGAAAAATGTTAGGTGCACATAATTTACTTGCAAAATTCATTTCCAAATGTTAAATGTATAATAATATGAACAAACTATGTGATTTTTTAATTATTTTTTTTTGGTTACTAATAATTACTCCGTATAAGAGTTGATGTTTCCGTGAACTCACATTTTATGGTCTTATGTTTTTATTTTAGCAATTTAGGGTTCAATATTTGAAATTTGTACTCTGTTACATTTTAGAGGGACTAATTGAGTCCAGTTTTAGCAATTTACTGACTGATCATGACTTCATGTCTACAATGTAGCATCTATATTACAATACAACTTAGCTTGCACATGTTTAATTGATAAATGCTAATGAGGGGTCGTGATCAATTCATTTACCGAGATCCTAAGGTCCCAATTTCGTCAAGATTTCACATGTGCAAAGGGCGGTTGAACTGCGGTTGAGCAACCCCTACACACCCCTTCTCACATGTTCTCTCCACCTCCTCTCTTTGAATCGGTATAATTCCAACTGGTATTGTTGTCCTATTTAAGAATAATTATTTAAAGATAAAAATAATTATTTACAAAGTTAAGAAAAATACTAAAATTTTAAATTGAAAAATAGTCAATTTAAATCAATAGAAGTGATAATAATAATTTAAATTGAGTGTATAAAACATTCTTCTGATTTTTAATGTTGTTAAGAAGGGTGGATTCATCTTTTTTTGTTTAACCATTTTTTAAAAATGTCTAAACTACAATTTATTGAGTTTTTCTTTAGGTGGTTTGAGTTTTAAAATGGGTATTATCTTTTTTGGAAATTTTTTGGTTTAACTAAAAATATGTATAACCATTAAGACCACTCTAAAAGATAAAATGTTTTTATGTTATTAAGATCACTCTAAAAGATAAACTATTTTTATTTTATTTTTAAAAATAAGAATAAGTAATAATATGTACAATTACTAATTTGGAATTCTTCCGATTTTTTACGTTCTTTATAATATGTATAAAATATAAAATACACTTTTCATTAAATAAAACAGGTTATGCAGTTAAAAAAATTAATACCCTTGGTGTACATGTTAAAAAAAAAGTTTATATTTTAACGAAATATTATTAATTGTATGAGGGCAAAGCTGGTTGTTCTCCTCAAAATCTAACAAGGTATCGCCTCTGTTTCCTTAAAAAAAGTACAAATAAATAAAATCTAACAAGGTACCGCATCTGTTTTTTTAAATAAAATTACAAATAAATGTTTTAATTTTTTTCTCCATTGCTGACATCCTCCCCTACTTGCGTCGTGCCATAGGCACGGACACAAAGACTAATAAGTTATAACATGCCCCTTTTCAAGTATAAAATTAAAATGATAAATCTTAAATTACTAAAATTAAAGTCGAGTGCCCTAATGTAGATGTAGATCTTAGCACTACGTGTGTTTGAGAGAGGGAGAACCCAAAGGGTTGGCTCAGGTGTTGCCCATTAGAGTTTTTCCATTAAGGCGAAATGTCTCTTATTTAATTTTGAGCCGGTATCTTATAATACAATCTTACGGATCTTAATTCATAATATAGAGTCTCACTCTCTTACAACTCAATTCATCAACACACAATCGATAATTTTTACCTAAATTTTTTTTCTTTAATTATTATGAATTAAATATAACGATACATTTAGTAAAGCGATCGTAAATTAAGGTACATATAATCTGAATTCTGTAGTCGATATAGCAAGTGGGAGAGAAAACAAAGAGAGAGCGTATTGATACAATTCCCAATGTACAACCCACAGGGTCAGCTCCATATTGACTTCTTACTTCTGATGTAAAACAACAAACGGACACATATTCCTAATTTCCTACCACCTCTCTGCCATGGGTTTAAACTGAACTCCAAATTGACTCCTCCCAACAAATACTACAAATACAACCTTACAAAAACTCAACTATTCAAACTCGACCCCACATTTCTTTATAATATAACCATAATAAAGTCTAACCATGTGGGAGGCCTAAGATTCTTGATAAACCCCACCAAAACATTTCAAATATTCACCTTCAAATCAAAAGAAATCAAAACAAATAAATAAAAAACTAAAAAGTCTGGTCTTGTTGAAGGAGTTGTTTAATAAGAACACAATTGATTTCCAATGCAATGTTCACCGTCTTGACCACGCTTTCCTGTTCCCATGCATTCCCAATTTCCCATTCCACAACCCAACATTTAGACCCTTTGCTCAAAATAACACATTTTTTGCACACTAACTCACATCCCACTTTGCACGTTGTTTCCTTTTTCCTTGTGGCATTGCTAAACAAAATCAATGCATCAGACATATAAACACAACATTAATTTGCCTTTTGACATTGGAAATTTCGAGGAATTAAAAAAATAAATAGTAATCAATTATTAGTGGTAAACTCTTTGGTCAATATCATATTAATTCTTCTATGTACTTTTTCGGTCCCCGCCATCAAAATCGTTGAGAGATGGACATGTGACGCCGCCTGAGTTGGGGAGCGACGATGGAGATGAGGCCTCCAAGCGGAGGCCTCATTCTTGACCTATAGAGCATTTCATCGTACGGCCGTCGGTAGAACTTCAGGAAAGGGTGGAACGATTCCCGACATTTCTCGGATTTGCTGACGTGGTACTCCTTCTTGAAGAACAAGGCCGGAGATTGAAGAAAGGATGGTTTAGGGGTTCTTGGGTGGTGGATGGCCGAGTGGTCCATCACCTGTGTTTTCTGTGGCAATGGGGTTGATGGAAAGAAGCTCTTTCTAACCGTACCGTTTATGTTGCCACGTGGCGTCCTGGCTGATGGGGATGCGAAGGAGAAGGACCTGGCGTTGACGGGGGAAATGAGGGCTGGTCCCAGGGTGGCGGGACCCACTTTCGATGATGTGGTGTCGGTCAAACTGAGGTGCCAAGGCTTGAGGGAATCAAAGCTGTGAGAGACAGTGAAGGAAAAGCGGGAAGAGGAGCAAGAGCCAATCTTGGCCGTTGATGGGACGGAGGAAGGATCATATCGGAGGGAGGAGGCTCGAGGGTAAGATTTGAAATTGAAGTCGTTGAAGTCTAATGATTCTTCAAAATCAAGTGAGGATACCGACGCGGTGATCGGTGATAGTTCAACAAATGGCTTCACACCCTGCATAAAATGCATCATAATTATTAATCTTTAGTACAGCTTTAATTTTTTAAATCAATGGAAGTAATCATAGTTTTTTTTTCTATTTTTTTTAATTCAGCATAATTATTCAAACATGCTATGCTTGTTATCAAAATAAAAAAAACAAGTCTCCTGTAAGACAATTTTACGGATCTTAATTTATAAGACAGAACTCCACCTTCTCACAATTTAACTCACCAACACGCGTTGATTTGGATAAAGAGAATCCGTCTTACTAAAATGATCGTAAGACCGTCTTATTTAAGTTTTTGTCAAATAAAAATAAACCATAATGCACTAATTTTTGATAATTAGGATAATTAGGATTTTACGCGTTGATACTATTTGATTTTGAGATATTACATTTAAATAATCCATTTTCAAAAATTAAGAAATAAAATTATCATTTTATTACTAATAAATTACTAAAAATCATTTTCTTAAAAAATTTGACTTTCAAACAAAAAATATTTGATCGCAACCAACCGAGCAAGAATATCATAACAATAATTTAAGATAGAATAAAGTACGTCGCAAAGTAGAACTAAGATTTTCTGTATCCACCAAAACCTGTTAAACTCCACTGGTCTAGCTTAAGGTAATCAATTCTAAATTTGATTTTTTTAAAAATAAGTAGAACAATAGAGTGTATAGATAGCTACTTATGATACAATGAACATTCTTTCAAACAATTCTTGAAGTCTATATTCACAAAATGACAAGATCAGAAAAGGTTTGTCTCCTATAAGAATATATTCTTTCCAACATAATTCAAACCTAGCTAGATGCTAGCTAGTAAAATCTTCCATAGCCTAGAAAGGACCATAAATTTCCGGGAAAACAAAATTAGAGCAAAGCTAGCAAGCAACAAGGAAAAAGTGAAAATTTACCTTCCAAAGATAAGAGAACAGGGAGGGAGGATCAATGACAAAAGCCTTGTGAAGCCTTCCTGGATAATGTTCAGCTGTGATCTTCAGTGTTGCCAGCAATATATTCATAAAAGCTGATGCTGACCTGAAAAAGCCTGCTCCATTTTCTCACTTGAATTAGTCAACCAACCCATCAATAATTTACTTTAAAAAAAAGCACAACGTCGAAAGAATTCAAACTAGACCCCCATTGTTTGTAGACAAATTATATTCTTTGCTGCAAATACTTTCGATTAAATGGTAACAATGAAAATGTCTGCATGATCAATAAGACATAAGATACAATATTTATTTGTAATTTGTTTATCTCAGTGTCATAGAATATTATCACTGTAACGATTCGAGTTCAAGAGTTCGATCCGTTCGTTTATGCATTGGCTCACTATACGAAAATTATGATTATATCTATAATAATGCTTCTGAATTAATGAGAGGTGTGATTTTGTAAACACTTTTTTCAATTGGTAGTCAACAAACCCCATCAATAATTTCATGGAAAAAGCATGAAGCAGAAAAAATTCAAACTAGTCTTTCCATTGTCGGTTGGGTTCATTACTTCATTTCATTGTTTATCCTAGATTATTGGTAGAGTTGCCCTCAATTCTGTCAGAGCCAAAAAGCAGTACTAATAACATTCTGTTCACTTTCACATTAGAATAGTTACTGTCTTTGTTGAGAAAGGGAATGACTCTATATACCCCTACATATCCCACCAATTGAACAGCCTTGATCACGACAACACAAGGGTAGTCCGGGCATTTTCTGATTTTCCTTCTCTGCAAGCCTCGCCGGCTTTCCGACACGTTTGTGGGCACTATCGCCATCAACACTTGATTACTTACTTAATGAACATAATTAATTACTCATTGATTTTGTGATTAGGCGTGCCTTAGGGAATTGAAGAGAGAGAAAAAGGGTAGTCTGGGTAACTATTAATTTTAGAGAATCGGCGTGTTAGAGTATTTCACTGCCAAAACCGTATTGGGGAACAGCTCTACTCAACTGCCTGAAAAGTCTGAACAGAATTTACATTAATTGCAGCAGCCAAATTTTAGACTTGAAATTACTAATTTGTCCAAACTATCTAAAATTTTGGGGTAAGTCTTGTGGAAAATCGTGAAATAGATTTTTTTATTCATAAAACGGAACTTCACTTTCTTAGAGTTCAAATCATCAATATGCCATAGATCAAGTAAAGAGCATTTATTTAAAAAAATATATATCATAAGATCGTTTTATCTAAATTTTTGCCATAAACTAATGACTTTGTTATAAGATACCGAAGTATTTTGCTCGAAACAAAGGGGGAAAAGTGTGGTTAAAGAGAAAAACTCACTTGCATCAAATAGAACAACCAACTGTTGTACGTTTTTGGTCATGGTCTGGATTGCAACCTCCAGGGTGAACACTAGCAAACGAGTAAACCTGTACAATTAAAGAAAAAATTATGGAAATTCACGCACTAAAACACACAGCATTAATTTGCTGTCATTTTCTTGGAAAATTGTACAATAACGTACTGTTTTTGAGAGTGAAACTTCTGGTAATCTTGCTTCACCCGGAAAACCTGCGGGAAAATACAAAATATGTTGAAAATATTTCATAGTTTGTTCGAGGAAAAACAAGATTAGGAGAAAGAAAGTGTGTGTTAGTGAATGAGAGAGAGAGAGAGGCAAATTAAAGATACCAAGACAGGTCTCGATTCGTCGTCGTGTCCGGCGACATAAGCCACGCCTTCACCGAGCTCGGCCGAGAACTCATCGGCGATCAAATTCTCTGCATTTCATTCAAAAATTAAAATATTAACAAAAATTAAGCATAGAAAACAGATATTGGTGCCTTTTCGGATAATTTACTTTAATCAACTGCCAGTTTTTGAGTACTTTAATGGCTGAAATTCAAAGCCGAAAAAAGCAGATTCGCTTATTCTTGTGTAACCAACAGAAGAGGAAAAAGAAGAAAATTTCTAAAAAGCATAGAAGCTAATAAGAACAAAAGTTACGATTCAAATTCTAACAAGCTTTTCAGTGAAGAAGAGAATGAAGGAGATATTCTACCAATGCCGATGCTTTCTCGCCATGAGAGAGTAGCTCGAAGCTGCTTCACTGCTTTCTTAATATTGTCGCCTTTCGCTTTCAGAAACCTCCCAATACAAGCATTGTTACAAAATTTCTCCTGCAAATCAAAACAAAAAAAAATCTCAAAATATATCTTTATAAAAGCTATGCAGTCATTGCAAAAATAGTCGGACCAAATCAAAACCGTGCAACTCAATCTGAAAATTGTCGAACCAAATCATATAAACAATATATAGCTCAAATGAAATACGCACGTATTGGATGAAAATTAATCTGAAAAATAAAATTGAGAAAAAGAGCAGAAAATCAGAAGTGCAAATGAAAGAATTAACCTGTTTGACAGTGAGAGGGGATTGTTTTCTGAGGAGGTGAAGCAGAGTTTCAACTCTCTCTTTGTCTTTGAGCTGGTTTTTCTGTTCTTGCTGCTGCTTTTGCTGTTGTTGTTGCTGATCTTTATTTTCCATTCTCAACATCTTTAAATTAAAAACACACACTGAATACACACACACTCACTCACTCACTAGAAAGTGTAATGATTCAAGGAAAAACACACAACAAAGATACTAGCCTTCCTCTTCACGCAACTATTTTAATTTAACTTTTCTTTGCAGAGTTTTAGAGAGAGAAAAGTTTCTAGAGAGAGAAAGAGAGAGAGGGTGTGTGTTGTGTTAGATTAATTTCTAGTATGTGTTAGTGTTGGTGAGTTGGGAAAGACTGGAGATTGAGTGAGAGGGGAATACGGTGTTATTTATAGCAGTGACGGAAGCCGTTATGTTAAACAGCTCACACGTCAATAGTTCTCAAGTCAATATCATGACGGCCGGAAAGGGATTCCCAACGGCAAACGTTGGGCCCCTATGTTTATCACTTTCCCTTTCTACCCCTGCCCCTTTATTTAGGCACCTATTCCTTGAACTATGATCATTCAATAGTGGCAAATATTTATGTTGGTGTCATACATACAAGGAAAGTGTCGTATATAATTTAGAGGTGGTAAATCGGTTGTGTTGGGCTGTTATTGGGCTGACACGATAACAACACGATACGATGAACACGAACACGAACATGTCACGATAAGCTTATCGTGTCTAATATTAAAACCCGAATACGACATGATAAAAATACGAAAAACACGGCACGATAAGCAAAAGAACACGATTTATTTAGTCAGGCCTGTTAAGTCCGTTAAGCCTAATAAACATTATAAAATATATAATTTTGATTTTTTAATACATATTTTAAAAATAATAGTTTAAAAGTCATAAATTTTCAAATGATAAAATTATGAAATAATCATGAAAATAGTTCGAAAGAAGTTAATAATCCATAGTAAATTTTTAAAAATATATTTTTAAAACATATATATTTTAGTTATCGTGTCTTATCGTACTTATTAAACCAACCTGATAACAACCCATTTTTTATCGTGTCTCATCGTGTTGGCCCTATAACGATCTAAACCCGATAAACCACAGTCCAAACCCTATAATTTCGTACCATATTAGTATCGATCAATCAAATTGTGCCTCAAATTACCATCCTATATATAATAAAATAGACAGAATGTCAACATAAATCATCTACACTATCATTAAGGTGTAATATCTTGAGGAGTGTGAACAATGCCCTAAAGCTATTTTCTGATGATGTAGCATTACTCTTCGTATATCTGGACTATGACAAAATAACCATTTTTTTTTTTTTTGCATGTTTGGGTTCACTATATGTCTTCTTAACGTGATTTGGAAATGCTAGACGGTATGTTACTGATACAAGAAATCTAACATGTTCTTAACTTAATTTTAAAACGCTAGACGCGCGACTTCACCAAGTCTATGTTTGGATGTAAAGACGTGAGACAAGGAAAATAAATCTCTTTCCATGTAATGTGATTCCCACATGGAAGTTTATTCTAGCGTTTGATGGAAAAAATTTCAACAGCGTACAAATTATTAATGAAGGAAATCACAAATGAGTTTAAGTTTTTCTACTCAAAAAGGTTCTAGTATTGGTTATTTACACGTTTTATGAAGCGAAAACTTAAGTGAAATAGTCTTATGAATATATTTTGTAAGATGGGTCATTTTTACATGACTCACCGTATGTTGGTGGGTTGAACTGCGAGAGAGTAGGGCCTTATCTTACGAATTAAAATCGATAAAATCGTTTTACAGGAGATCTACACTTTTAATGAAGGAATATGACACACACTGTATTTAAGAATTTTGTTCATAAAGGATTGAGATTTCTACCTACTTTTATTGACGCAGCAGAAATAACAACATGAATTCTTTCCACGAGAAATTCCTTCAAAATAAGGTTGAAACACGTCAAACCTTAACCAACCTAAAATCAATTAATTTAGAAGAGATAACTGGAATCCACCAGGTAAAAGAGAAAATTCTAATTTTATTAAAAAATCAATTAATTTGGAATTACAATGAAACATATTTTTATAGGACCGGTGATACTTAAAAAACAAGTTAAAATCTCTTAAAAATTAGTCTAACCTATACAGTAATCTAATAGCCCCTAAGGGGGTGGCCCAGTGGTAGACATGAGGCTTCACAAAGTGTGAAGTCTCAAGTTCGATCCCTTCACATGCCCCCCTTAGGAGGAAAAAAAAAAGCCTATACAGTAATCTAATAAAACTTAAATTCATCACTTAGATACATAAATCTACTTCTAAACATAAAAGTATTACCCCTATTAAAATTAAATACAAAAATTACAATAAATAAAAAATACTCAAATTTAAAATTAAAACTAATATAATCTTGTTCTACATCATTTATCATTTATCATTTATCATTTATAGACACCAAACATGAGAATGAATTGAAGGAGAACGCAAGTATAAGATCATATTCACATCTAGTTTTGATATCCAAACGAAGTACAGCAAGGGATATGGGAAAAAAGGGCAAACTAGGAATGGGGTTGGGGTTTCTTTTGAGGGATGTTGAGTTGTGTGGATGGTAAGAGAATAGTACATATGTATAAGTTTGATAATGATAGTGTCTGTGGACTATTTTGACTAATATGTGATGATGAGGAGAGGCCCAAAAGGTTTGAATCCGTGACCTTGTTAAGTCTTTATTCATGATTTAGTCCTTTTACATGGATTTGCTGACTTCCATTAAATTTCCTCTTTGGTTGTATTATATTATACTATGATTCTACATGTTTGATTATCTTTGATCCGATGGTTTTAAAAATTAAAACCATTCTCTAAATATTTGTCACTAGTGTAGTATTGTTTTCGTCCAAATTAATAGGGACGAGAAGAAATTAAATGGAACCAACCCCTTTTTAATAAAGATCTTGAGCTTATTGATCGTGTTGGAAACAATATGTCTCAATTACTTTGACATTTTGTCAAGTTCTCCGAGGACTTTTAAACTTATCGCATGAAGACGGTTGCGTCTTGTTAGAGAAGGTGACCACGTTACTTTGAAAACATGTTTATGTTGTCAAAATGATCGCGTTCAAGGAGAGGAGACTGTGTTCGTGACAAGGCGGTCGTGTTACATGGACTAAGACGATTGTATTCGTATGACAGAATTGTTTTTCAACTTCATTGTTTAAGTCAGTTTAGGGTTTGGTATTATATCTCAATATATAAATGTAACCCTATAACTTATACAAGGTTGACTTAATAAAATTTCAAGAGTCAGTTGGTTCAATCTCTCTCACTCTTCTCTTTGATTGATTTTGTATTACTGATGCAATCCATTCAAGACCGTTATCCATCATGGGTGCCCAACAAAAAGATACTTTTTGAAGCACAAATTCAAGACCAAAGTCCGCCATTCATGTCTTTCAAGTAGACCAGATTTTTCCGTCAACTTCAACGGGTTGTTCAGAATGTTCTAGAGCTCTAAAATCGATGTGTAATATATGGTTGAAAAGCTCTTGAAGTCTAGTTTCCAGTAAATCAAACGGATCTCAATTCTAAATTTTTTAGAAGGAGCTAGACCCAAAATACTATAAGTTGGTTAGAATCCAAAGGAATGTATCTTTTAGTCAAATGAACTTTGTTTTCTCCACCCTTGGGACTTTCCTAGAGCATGAACTTGTATCCTTTTTTTGAACCTTGTAAGCCTCTAAATAGGTAATCAACCTTGTATTTAAAAGAGATAGAAGATATATAAAAGTTTGAGATTATTAGTGATGACTAATATTATGAGGTTTGATCCTCCTTAGTTATGTTTGGAACATGTTAAATTTATCAAGCTTGAGAGAGTCACGGGCTTGTGGCATTCCGTGATCGAGGTTCATTAGACAATTGTGTCTTTTGCGTTTCTGTTGCACCCCGAGGTTCCTAATAAATTGCGATTAGCGGGTTGAGGGAGACTCATCTATCCATTTTTTTGTATTCAAGCAAATCTTTAAAACAATCGTCTTTAGTCAATGTGTTCGAGTCCTTCCGGCGAGATCACATCAATTACTATGTTAATTATTTGTAATTTTCAATCATCGTATTTCGGTTCTGTTTAACTTAGTTAATCCATTGAAAAAAAAAAGTACTCATATATAACCATTAATGAGTGTTATTTGCGTATGATTTGCATTTTTGAGATTTAAATTATGCTATTAATTAGTATTTAGGATTCAACTTGATTGACAAACTTTAGGATAATATAATTTTTTGGTCCCTAAACTATCCATAAACTATGTGTTTGGTCCTTGTATTTTTTTGAAATGCATTTGGTCCTTAAAGTAGGTTTTACTAAGAGATTACCCCTTACAGGTTACCGCTTTGTCAAATTTTTATGAAATTCGACACACTTCATACACCCTCATACACGTTTATCCCTTCATAATGTTCTATTTGTTCCCGAAAATTAAAAAGAAAAATCTCAATTTTGATCTCTAAAAAACCTCTATAAAAAGGAATCGGCCATCTCCATCTCCTCTCATCTACCTCTTACCAAAGTCTCCATCTCCATCTCGCATCCGTCTGCCCGATCCAAAGTCTATTATCCAGCCTAGGTTTAGCATTAGACACTTCCTTCCTCTTATTCATTTTGATTGTCTTTCTAAATAAAAGTCACCTTTCTATTGCATCACTTACTCTTGTTTGGTTGAAACCAACACTAGTTTGTGAAAATTAATCACAATTCACCCGCCGTCTCTTTATCCACCATCTCCCAAATAAGAGACAAAAGACAAACAACTAGTGTGCGGTTTATGGCTTGCACTTCCCAAGCGGCCACTAACACCACCACCTCACCTGAGTTAACTCGGTCATCACTTACTAACGCCGCCATCGCCACATTGTTGAGACTCACCACCGTCCTCCAAAACACTCATAAATCGATTGCCTACACCCACCCCTGGCCTCCCTAACAACATGTGGTTGTCTCTAATCCGCTTCTCTCCTCCACCAATTGTTTCGGCTCCTCATCTTCCTCATCTTCTAATCCGCGACAACCGAGGTTCCCAAAGATCCAATTTTTGTCGAGATTCCCACTTTAGGGACACGACGAGGCAAGACGCCGAGTTACCTTTCTCAAGGCTGCTGGGCCGCCATTTCTATGGGAAAGTCTTGAGCCATATATCGAGATTTCTTGCGGGCTCCAATTTCGGACACCCACTTACCCCAAATGAAAGCCATGGAAGATGGGAAATTACCAAGGCGAGTCCATTATCTTACGGTTCCTTCTCATCTTCCCGCCGCTCTCCCCTCAAAGAAAAGTCACGCATCCGGCAGAGGAGTGTGGATTAGAGAGTAGTGGTGGTGGTGATGGGTTTGTGAGGAGAAGTGGAGGTTTGTGGAAGCCATAGTTATTAGAAACTTCGGGGTCATAGTTCTTGAATCACTAAGGGTACTTGGAATTTCATACCGCAAATCGTAACCCGTAAGGGGTAATCTCTTAGTAAAACCTACTTTAAGGATCAAACACATTTCAAAAAAAAAATACAAGGACCAAACGCATAGTTTGTGGATAGTTCAGGGACCAAAAAATTATATTATCCAAAACTTTATTCGCTTTATCATCGGTGGATATCAATCCTGAGCTTAGAACATTACCATTGTGTAAAATTCTTACACAACTTCTTAGCTGGGTCTCACTACTACCTACACATTTTTCTCTTCTTACCTACTTAAGAATATATATCTTCACATTGTATACTATTCTTAACATATTCTTAACTGGGTCACACTGCCACCTTGTTAACTTGACACTTCATTCTTATTTTTATATTTCTCAACAAATAAATTTATTTCACGTTATTTAATATGTTTCATATTTAAATATTTCGTATAAATAATTAATTTATAAATTAAGACATAAATTATTTTAAAAATAATAATTACATTATTATTTTTAATTTTTATAATTTATAATTTAATTAATAAGGTAGGCTTTTTTAAAAAAAAATTGAAAATTTGGTTTTATTAAGAGTGGCAGACAGCTGGGACCCACTCCCTTTTCCTCTTCACACGATTTTTCGGGGCGTGTGGTGCACGCGCCTTGAGGCAAACAACGGTGCACCACACGAGCCTCACCATGGCTGGGCTTCCTCCTGGCTTGTTTTATTCTTCTGGAAGAATAAAAATTTCTCTCTCCACCTAAAAATTTAACCAAGAATACATCCTATTGTAGATTAATGGTATTCTTAACCAAGAATTTGGTTAAGAATACCAAAATATCAACAATGGGGATGCTCATATATATATATATATATTCAATCCCAATCATTCTAATCTAGGTTTTGCTTCCCAAAACTATCCATTTATCGTAGGTAGATATAGATGAGCTCAAACACAATGTCAATCCATACCTTTGGATCAAGCACTTGCTTCAATTTGTAGACTATATTGTTGTGTACAACAGAAGTAAATAGCAAACAATCACATAGCATAGCTAGATAAATAAAAGAGACAGAGATTGGGGTCAATAGACTTTCGAAATTTTATTATTGTCGACATTGTACACTTTTTAGGGTTACAATTATATATACGGATAACATACCAAATTCTAAACCGACTTAAATAAGAAAACATAAAAGTTGTTTTGCCATACAAACACGATCGAGGCCGCCTTGTCACAACTAGATCGCGACTGGTTTGTCACAACGCGGTTACTTTCTCTTCCTAAACACGACTTTTTTATCTACCGAGACTTCCAATCAAAGTGATGCAGTCGTCTGATGCGACTGTTTCAAGTACTGGGAGTCCTTTGAAATCCGACACGATCGCTTTGTCTCTAGTGACGCGACCGCCTTGTGTAACGCGGTCGCGTTGTCCAAACATAACGCGGCCACTTTCATGTCATAAACCCAAATTGATGAGGGGTAATCGTTTCATATTGTTCACAACTTATATCCAAGTTCGAACTCTTGCAACTAGCAATTATAAGGTGATTCTCAATTGCACGAAATTGATAATGGGTGTGTGGTTTTGGGTTTACGTGAAAAGCTAGACAAAGTTGAGATCCGAAAAAATATGTGATAATACGAAAGGCTACGTCATCATTCCGAAACTTTATCAGTTTCTACAGTTTTTTAAATCATCTAGGCTTCATTTCTTTAAAATCATTAAAATCAAAGGATAACAACAATCTAAATGCTAGTTCATCTCAATAGATCACTTCTTATTGGAAAGCAACGATCTAGTGGAAACACTTGACATTAGTGTTAAGTACATAATCCCACATCTCAATAAGCAAAGACTAAGATACATAAATAAACATCACATAATCCCACAAGTCAAAACCTTGATATTTGTCTTTCATCAATAAACGAGAAAATTAAAAAAAAAAAAAACACAGTCCAAGTCCGTCCGTGTTACGGCGGAGACTCTTTCTAAACTAAACATAAACTTAGCAAAAAAATCAGACATTCTCCACGTGTAAACTCTCTTAGATTCCCTTCTCTCGCTCTAATTTTTTTTTCCTGGTTAAGAAATTATCAAACAGTACTATTGCTAATTTCAAAAAAAGCTAAAGTCAAAGTGAACCCGGAAATCTTATTCTATGCATGTATGAACCCTATGATGCCTAAAACCTTGCATAATCTAAAAATATGGGCCTAATTAAGGATTAATTCTGCTACATCAAGTCCTGTTTAGCCCTATTAATATATCTTGAGTCCAACGACCCCATTGCTAGTAGTTCATTTGGACTTGTACCAATTTTCGTAGTAGTCAGAAGCGGATCAATCGATCGAGCGAACCATTAAGAGGAAAAGGGTTTGAAATATGAAAAGTTTTTTTTTTTTGAAATATGAAAAGTTGATCTCCTACTCCGTAGTATATATGTCATTCTTATCTGAATTAGGGAGGAAGAAAGAAAATTCTCTAAATTAATTAATGCATATTTTTGTCTAATTTATTTAGGTAAAAACTTATGAAAGAGTATTTTTTGTAAGACGGATCTCATTGACTTAACCTAACGTATATTGATAGGTTAGGTTGTGAGAGAGTGGGACTCCGTTTTACAGATTATGATCCGTAAGATAATCTCGTAAGAGACTTACTCTTTATCTTGATATTATTCCAAGTCTGACTCTTAAATTCTTAATCATTTATTCATTAAATATTTTATCTTCTCTTAATAGACATTTATTTTGAAATAAATGGAATACTATCGAATTGGATCATCTATTTCAATATTTACAAGTTGTTGCAGTAACTTATCGCTAGAATCTATATGAATTTTGGTAAGAAATGGGGACACGGTTCCAAATTTTGTTACGAACAATAAGAAAATATTAAACAAATCTTAATAGTTAATATTAGGTTATTGTCCCTAAGCATGAAAAGTCAATGCAATTTTCTTAGTTACAAAACTCTGGTGGATTCCTTAACTTTTGAATAAATGTCATTGTAAGAAGAAGAAAATTAAAATTCATAACAAGGTTGAAATATGTAAGAAAATACTTCCTCCATTTCGAGAAAAGAATCATTGTTTGAAAGTTAATAATTTTTTTAAAAAATAATATTTTTAGTAATTCATTACTAATAAAATGTTTAATTTTTAAAAGTAGACTCTTAAGGTTATCTCTAAAGGTTGCTTCAAATCTTCATTTTGAAGAGTGAAGCTCATTTTTGCTCCTCCAACAACAACTTAAATTGTTGCTTCATTTTGAAGTTTGGAAGATGACACTTCAAACTCAGAGCACCTCTATTCACATCTTCATCTTCATTCTCCTATTTTCTTTTCTTTTTCTTTTTTGTTTAATGAATTATTTTGTATTTTGTTATTATTATTATTGTTAGTTTTATTGTTTTGTTTAAATATATTTTGATGTTTTGGTTTAAATAATACAAAAATTAATTTAATTATTTTTATTTATATTCTTAATTATTAGTTATATATGATATTAAATTATTTATAATATAGTTTATAAATATTAGACATTGATAACAAAACGAAAATTACATTACATTAAATCAAACTCACACAACATACATTTTAATAATATTAATATTACTACAAATTATGAATGCTCCAATTCAAGATGTAATGGAAGCGCTTGCCCTGGATGTAGAAATGGTAAATGAAACAACTCGATTTACTAGATTTCTCAAGTGATATAAAAACTAAAGGATAAAAGCGCTTATATTACACTTCAGGATGCGTTAATCGATCATTTATGAGATGAATTTATGAATTCAGAAGATTAAATGTTTGATTTTAGTTGTATTTTCATATGCCTATTTAGTTGTTTATTTAAGTTATTTTAATGTTTGTATTTTAGTCTCAAATAAATTCTTGCATTAAATTATTATTATTAATACATAGTATTTATTTTTATATAATATTAATTCAATAAATAA
The DNA here is from genome assembly GCA_013146195.2 of Codonopsis lanceolata. Taxonomy (NCBI): domain Eukaryota; kingdom Viridiplantae; phylum Streptophyta; class Magnoliopsida; order Asterales; family Campanulaceae; genus Codonopsis; species Codonopsis lanceolata. The sequence goes on along the minus strand of CM028384.1, from coordinate 45,460,881 downwards.
TACATTTGTTTTGCTAAAATACATTAATACAAATTAAATGTATATTTTAAATATAATAATAAATATTATACTTGTAATATTTTTTAAAAAGTAAACTTTGAAGTAGAATTGTTGAAAATGGTGAAAAAATTTGGTACAGAAATTGCATTAGTTTAAAGATTTAGTGTAATTTTTTAACCAAACTATTGGAAAGAGTCTAAAATGAAATATCTCATAATAGAATAGTTGGCTCTTTGACAGGAACTATTATATGAATACGTTTGTTTGTATATAAGATTAAACATTATTATAAGGAGTTAAATGTAAGTAAATAGTAAAAGTAAGTACTCGTGTGCCTAACTAGTGAAAGTAGGTGTGGGGCTTAAGTAAATTAACTAAGGTTAGACTTAGGGTCAAAGCTTAGTTTAAGCTGATAAATTGAACTTCCCAAAGTGAAAATTTGTAAGCTTTATCGTGATAATTAAAGTAGTAATTTAAAAACTGGTAGTTAGTGAAGATTAGTTTCCATTTGTCCACATTCAAATATGTACTAGATTCTCTCCCTACTTTTTATTTTTTATTTTTATTTTTAACTTTTTCCCCCTCTCTTCACTTCTATAACGTACCTTAGTTTTCTCCACACACACACACACACACATACTTAGTTGCCAAATATGTGTCAGTTATTGGCCAGTTTTGGTTTGGGTGATGACTTTGTGATTATTGAATATGTTTTTATTGTTGACTCATATACATAACCAATTATATACTATATGAATATATACTCTCACATGGCCCTAGTGTACAAAAGTTGGGAATCAATTTTTTCTCAAGTGCTACCTACTCTTAAGATTGGGCATGCAAATGGGTTTTTCAAAATTTGAACACCACCTTCCTCTCCATGGCCATCTCCAATGGGGTAGTGCTTAGTCCTCAATTAGACACCCACCTCACCAACCACTCACCCCACACATAGCACCATCTCTTAAAATTCAATACTTACTATCATGGATTAATCATTAGTACTATTTCAAATTCAAATTGTTTATATGTTCATAACATATTTGACTAGTTTATATATGCAATCTGTTACTCGACTTAGTTCAATTTTTTTTTTCAATCAGGACATAAATACATAATAATTGAACTAATTAACCAATGAATGGGTTTGTGATCATTGAATATGTATCTTGATCTAGCTAATATATTACGATGGACTCCTCATGATAATAAATTGAGGAGTCATTGATATAAATCAAAGGGGTAATTTTGTCGTGATTAGTGAGTGCTTAAAATCACTTTTGAAGTTCAAATTAAATGAAGATGTTTACTTGTGAGAACGAATTTTATGTTCGGCTAAGAAAATATTTATAAAAAAAAGCAACCATATATGGCATTAATTATTTTGCTTGCGAGAATAAAGAACATTGACTACTTGTACATGATCTTTTAGCAAGTGCAGTGACTACTTGTACATTCTCTCTTAACACTTGAGTAAATGTTTTGGCAAAAGTAACATTCTAATAATAGTAGTAGCCATTAAAAAAAGATGGTTTTTGATCATAGATGTTGATCCTCTCTTAAATTAAAGTGGGGTTTTTTTTTTATATATTTATTTTATTTGTTTGAAATTAAAGAATTAAGACGATCAAACAAAGAATATGTGGACAAAAATGTAGTAGTAAGGAGGATCTTTGTTTCTTTATGCAACTTGAATGTGACGGAACTGATGCGGAGGGAGGGATCTTGTCCAAATCAAACTTGGCAAACAACATCTTCCACCAACAAATCCAAATACCCTTTTGTTTCTTCTACTTAAATTTATTAAGTTCCTATTACTTTCTCTGTACAGATCTTAAGCAATCAAGTTGATCAAGGTTAGGGTTAGGGTTAGGTCTGTGCCTTTTCTCTCGATGAATCTAGTTTGTGCAAAAAAAAAAAAAGAATCGAAGTTTGGCTAGCTAACAGATACTAGTGATAATCTTGCTTCGTGTATAAATACTTGATCGAGCAACGAAAGTATTACAATTTTTTTCAAATTTGTTTAGAAATTGGACAAAATTAACTCAACAAATTAATATTCGTAAATTTTTCTTGGAGACTTGAATTTGTTTAGTAATATTTTTAGTTTTGCAGTGTTTTCTGGGCACTAACATATCAATGCTTAGAAAAGAAAAATTAAAGAAGTTAATTATTGACATAACATATACGGGTGTTACAGTGAAACTAATGATGTCGTATCATCAACCAATCAAATAATAACTCACCCGCGGTATCCTCCTTCTCGTTAATTGGACTTTCTGAATTATTTTAGCATTAATGTAATTTGTTAGTGAATAATGATACCGCGTCGATATGTGTTTGATACCCAATATTTTTTCCTCAAATGTAGATGGGTAGTAAAACCATTTGAGTTTTTTGCCTCTTTTGTACCCGTGCCCATGTTGAACACACTGTTCATCATTGAGTCTAGAAGTCTAGAGAGAGAGAGAGAGAGAGAGAGAGAATTGTAGAGAAAAGGAAGGAAAGGTGTGGGGAGAGAGATGGGCGGGTTAACGTTGTATAAAGAAGGATATTGATAGATGAGTTGTCTGTGTGGGCTTTTAGGATTGATTAATCATTTCTCTTTAAGGAAAAAAAAAATCCAACATTTTTGTTTTTAAGGAACCGTTACAGAGAGAACATCAATGACGCATGCATGCAAACAATTTGAACAAATATTTGTTCAATCTTAGTATTGTGTTTGACCCATATTTGCACATGCCACATGGTATAGCCACTCATCTCCATTTCCATAATTCATGATCCATATCTTACTTGTTCTTTTCCTCTTGGGTGTGGACGTGTGGGTGATATGTTCATCTTCTCAATATATATATATAAACTGAAATTATAATATTTATAGATTAATCTAGAGAATAAAGTGCATCTATCTTAACTTTGCACTAGATCTACTCTTTTCCCCGTCCATTTATTGTTGATTTTCTGATTTGAAACGATTTGAAACCACCTCAAGTAAATAAGGAGCAACACTCTGGACTCGAAAAAGCAAGAGAAAACTTTTACGGCTTGTTTGATAGTTGAGTAAGAATAAACAGTACTCCTTCCATTTCAAATTAAGTATTGTTTTAATAATTTTTACACATTAAAGAAACTTATAAAAAAAACCAATTCACTCTTATTTAAGTTTATTTAATGTACTTAAGTTTAGTGAAGTATCCACTTTTTGGATTGCACCAACCCAATATGTTTGAGAATCAATACATTTTTCTTGAAGGCTTAACAACTACGATCTATCTTTGATCAAGAGGATAACTAGATTTTCTAAAAAACAATGATCAATAATCAAATCATGTTCTTCCTTCATACAATATTTTGTTGAGTTCGTTGTTCTTGTGAAAATAAACTAAAGATAAAAATCATTACTTCCAAATTAATAAAGAGAAATGAAAAAAAAAGTTATAAGGAAATTTATTGCAAGTCATCTTCCTCTCCAATCCCCTTATAGTTAATTTAATTAATTTACAAGTAACAATCCTTCAAACTAATAATGTTTGGAATCACAAAAAGAGGCAGAAAATTAATTAATAGGGAAGAACAATGTTTTCTCTCCTATTTTCTCTTTAGTCAAATAAGGAAACTTGGTTGAATATTGAATCAAATTATTATATATTTTCTTTAGGTTGTAAGTTGTATCCCTTTTATTATCTTCTTATCAATATATATATATATATATATATATATATATATATATATATATATATATATATATATTATATATAATAAAAAATAATAAATACACATTAGGTTGGACGAACCGTTTGTCGTTTTGGACCAATCCAAAGTATTGGTCGGTCCATCATTGGTCTCGATTAAAAATTTTCAACTTAAGTTGCACTAGTATTTTTTTTCTCTTAACAACTATCTCTTTTACATCATTTAATTTGAGAGTAATAAATAAGGTCAGTTTTGGCAAAATACGGAGAAATGTTTGTTGCAATCCTATAACGACACTTATTTTGGAATAAAAAATCATTGCTAAAACAACACTTATTTTGAAACAGAGTAAGTATTATTTATCTTATATTATTAGCACCTTTGATATTAGTCCCCATACTATATATCAGAGCTAGTTTTGGAATTAAAAATATTAGTCTCATGTTTTTTTAGTGAGAGCATTAATAATATCACATCTTCTCCCTTAGTATAATTAGCGAGGGACTAATTAGTCCAGACAGTCTATTGGGTACCAAACATATAGAATTTTGGTTTATTAATTATATCTGATCATACTTCTAGCTACCAAAAAACTTAAATGAGCGACAGAAACATTTGAATGCACGAAACGTAAAAAACGTGTTTGAAAATGGTGTGAAAGCAAGCTTGCTTCATATCACAATTGGATTCTTTGGCGTGGGAAGGGATCAAACTTGAGACATCATACTTTGTGTAGCCTCATCTCTATCACTGGGACACCCCTTTAGAAACATTATGGATACTTGTTTCTTTGAATATTGCTTATAGTGAAGCCCCGACCTAGGTTTTCAGGTTTTGCCGTACATGCCCACTCATTTGTCATATCAGTAGGCTTGGTAATTATTGAGTGAGTTGAGTTAGAATGTACAACGGGTCGAAACAGGTTAATTGACATATATAATAAGATTGAATGAATTATGGTTAATTAGTTCTACCGAGAAAATAACTTCGGTAGAGGTTGATAGAGAAAGAAACAACATTAGTTCGGGTAATCGAGTGATCGACGGCTTGAAATCTTCTATCATTACATTTCATGTACAACTGAATTTTAGCCAACAAGTATCCTTATTATTTTACTCAACATACTTTTTTCAAAGACACGTAATGTGTTGGAAACTTGGTTTCCAATAGCTTGAATAAAGCTAAGTCATGTAATGTGAAATATGGGAATCCCACGTTGGGGACAAAATGAAACAAGCTCTACCTTATAAGGTAGAGCTTTGAGGCTTTGCTTTCAGGCCCTTGGGCCAATACACTTTTGTGTAGGAGGGAAGACCTACCTAGGTGTAGCTCCAAACACGCGCGCGCCGCCGCCCGGCTCGGCTGGCTGGTTGGTCGGTCGGCTGGCTGGCTGGCTTGCCTGCCTGAACCTATCTTTTTGCTATCGGTTCATTTGGTGTGTGACCCTTTCAGCATGAACCTTTTGCACAGGAAAGCAGTTAACAGACCGTTATGTCTAAAGGGTTGTGTCTGTTTCAGAATTACGGTTGTGTCTGTTTTCAGACAGCCAACCGTCATCCCCAACTGCCATTTAAATACTGCTTCAAACCCAGTTTTTCAGTAACGAAAATTTTGCTCTTTTCTATACTCTCCCTTCTGCCCTTGCTACAGAGATTACAACAACGGTTGCATTCATTTGGTGATTGAACAGAAGATCGCTAAGCTTCAATCACGTAAGATCAATATCCTGGGAGACTCACTGGATTCACACCGTACAGATCTAATCACGGTTTCCAGTTTTTGTCTTAAGGACAGAGATCCAATCTCGTTGATCTTAATACAAAAACGATTTTATTATCACTAATACTTTCTGCAGGAGATTTACACTGCCGGGCCAATAAAAATCTTAAGACAAAAACCTTTTTTGGCTTGGCTTCGTTTCCAGCATCAGGACACACCCTGATTTTGCATGCATTTCTATTTATTCACAGATTTGCATATGTTTCTGCCTTTCTGTATTCTATATTTTTAGGCAATAAATATAACCTGTTTATTACAGATTACAGAATCTGCACATTACCAGAACATGCCTTCTGTATACCATATTCTTCATGCTGTTTCTGTACATCTGTTTCTGATTTCTGTTTCTGTTCAAACAGCTTGAACAGTTTAATCTGAAACTACATATAACCTGTTTCTGCAAACAGATTCAAAACATAGAATCTGTATATTACATATTCAGAAATCTGCCCTAAAACAAATATGATTCTGCCTACTTTCTGTTTCTGTTTATACAAACAGATTCTGGATAGTCATATAACATGCTTTTGTTTCAGTTTTCATTAGCATGTTAATCTGATTTTGCATTAGTTGGTTATATGAAGTGTGCATTTAGCCTACACAGTTTAAATCTGAAATTGCTATAAACAGACATCATCTTATAATCTGTTCATTTCAAATTCAGGCCACACTGTTTAAGAACAGTTTCTTCATGCACTAATACCTTTCTGTTTCTGTTTGTTAAGCTCACCAAACAAGCACGCTCACCGCATGTTCTTTGCATTATAATGCATTCCGATACGCAGTTACGTATCATCTGTTTTAAGACTACAGTTTTAATTTGTTTCTGCATTTAACCTGTTTATAAAAACAGATTTCAGAACATAAATTTTCAGTTTCTGTAGACTCTCCAAATCTGCTCCAGAATCAGATTACATAACCTGTTTTCTTACAGATTCAGATTCTAACTTATAAACATGAAACTGGTGATTCTGCTTGCAAACCTGATCAAGAATTACAACACATTCTTGAATTACAACATGGTATCTACGATTCGGTTACGTATCTACTGTATTTCGATTCAGATTACGGAAGTTTATAAAGGCTGTTTATGCGAAAATTCTGGTTGCATTGATCGTCTTATAAGCGATTTGATTATCTCTTTCTTGTGCGGCAATGACTACTTACGAAAAAGCAAAGGAAATCTTGTTGTAGTCGAGCGACCGTTGTTGTTACAACTCCGGCCTACCGCCACGATTCATGCTCACCATGGCGGCGACCGAAAAATTCAGCAGGAATTCAAGAGATGGCAACGACAAATGCTCTTTTACTTGACCACCTTGAATCGTCCAAATGTTTGAAAAAAGGCCCCGTCCAGACCCTAACGAGGCAGACAGGGACCACGATGGGCGCCATCGAGTCGTGAAGCACTTGATTTTTATGTCGCAATTACATTCTAAATGGACTTGATAATTCCTTGTATAAAATTTATAGCCCATTTAAGAGTGCTAAGGAAGCGTAGTCCTTAGAGAAAAAGTACAAAACCAGGGGCGCCGTTCATAAGAAATTTGTGGTTGCTCGTTTCCTTGATTTTGCCATGGTCGATACTAAGCTTTGTTGTCTCTCGGGTTCGGCGGCTTCGGTATTGTTGCATAAGATGGAAGCCGGGTATGCAACTCCCAGAGCCTTTCGGGTTGTTGTGTGTAATCGAGAAGCTACCTCCGGTTGGAAGGACTTCAAAAACTACCTCAAGCGAGAAAAGATATGTCTCTCGAAGACTTGATCATAAGGCTGCGGATTGAACAAGACAACAAGGTGGCGGATAAAAGGAACAACCGCATTGTGGACGGGGCCAACGTCGTTGAGCAAGACCCGAGGGGCAACAAGCGCAAGCACGCCGCCGAAAGTTCCAAGAAGCCTGGCCGTCCTCGGTAGAAGATCCCAAGCGACAAGAACTACAAGTTCAAAGGCAAGTGTGCGAGCTGCGACAAGGTCGGCCTGACAAAGGCTGGCGAGTGCAGCGGAAGAAGCGGGTCAAGCGTGAAGCCAACATGGTTGATGAATAGATCGGCATGATATATGTCGTCTCGAGACAAACATGGTTGGCACGGGCGCGAGTGGTTCGTGGACACCGGCAGCGTCATATCTGGGCGATGCCAAGATGTTCTCATCTTACAACAAGGTGACGTCAGGGAGAAGCTTTTCATGGGCAATTCATCTACTTGAGGTGGAAGGCAAAGGCCAAGTGACCACGAAAATGGCGAGTGGGCGGGATTTGGTGCTAACCAATGTCCTTCATGTTCCGACATTCGTAAAAATTTGATCTCGGTTCTCTTTTGGTTAAACATGGGTTTAAATTGGCTTTTGAGTCGGACAAGTTTATCCTAAGTAAGAGTGGGGTTTTTATTGGTAAAGGTTACCTCGATGAGGGCCTTTTTAAGTGTAATGTCAATGACGGTTAACACATGAAACAAAGTTGATAATAAAAGTGCTACATCACCATCTTCTTCTTACTTGCTTGAGCATTTTAATATTTGGCATTATCGATTAGGTCATGTTAACTATGACTCTATGAGACGATTAATGAAAATGGAATTAATTCCTCCAAGTCGCATTAATAAAAATAACAAATGCCATACTTGCGTTGAAGCTAAGCAAACAAACGTCGTTTAAGACAATCGGCGTGACACGACACTATTAGATTTGGTTCATAGTGATCTATGTGACTTAAAATCCATAGAATCTTATGGCGGAAACAAATACTTCATCACCTTTATTGATGATTGTACCGGTTTGTCATCTCTATCTCTTAAATAGTAAAGATGAAGCCTTGAAGCTTTTAAACTTTACAAAAAGCGAAGTCGAGAATCAACTTTCAAAGAAGATAAAAATTCTTAAGTCGATCGAGGAGGCGAATATGTTTTTCCCTTCAAAGACTTACGTGCCGACCACGGGATTATTCACAAAGTTACACCCCATATAGCCCACAATCAATGGGATTGCCGAGAAAAAATCAAACCTTAAAGGAAATGATGAACGCATTATTGCTTCAATCCGGCCTACTCGACGAAATGTGGGGGGAGGCGGTGCTCACTGCCAATTACTTGTTAAACAAGCTTCCCTACAAGAAATTGGACAAAACGCCCTATGAATTATGGCATGGTCAAAAACCATCCTACAAATACCTCAAAGTGTGGGGGTGCCTAGCTAAAGTAGTTGTCCCACCACCTAAAAAGGTTAAAATCGGTTCCAAAACCGTGGATTGTACTTTTATTGGTTATGCAACCCATGCGGCGCCTATCGGTTCTTAGTCCATAAATCGATAATCAGAAATCAAGGTGAATACTGTTATGGAATCAAGAAATGCCACGTTTTTTGAAGCTATCTTTCCTCTAAAAGTTGATACTTGATAACGCTCATTTCCTTGGACAATTGACGAACAAGATAACACCTCACAAGCAATAGCCCTACGGCCATTGATCAAGGTATTCATCAAGATGAAGACATTGATGAACCTCGTCGAAGCAAGCGAGCTCGCCGAGTAAGACCTTTGGACCAGACTTTGTGACCACGTTTCTTGTGGATAATGAACCACGTGCGTTCAAGGAAGCAATGTCTACTCAGAGGCTCCACAATGGAAGGAAGCCGTCAGCGGCGAAATATCTTCCATTATGCAAAACAACACACAGGAGCTCGTCGACCTTCCCAGGTTGCAAACCCCTAGGGTGTAAATGGGTCTTCAAGCGAAAATTGAAACGATGGGTCCATTGATAAATACTGAGGCCGGCTATATCGTCGAGGGTTTTAATCAAAAGGAAGGTGTTGATTATTTTGACACCTATGCTCCGATTACTCGAATTACTTCAATTCGCCTACTAATTGCCTTGGCGGCACTACACGGTCTCGAGATACATCAAATGGATGTCAAGACCGCTTTCCTCAACGGTGAACTTGAAGAAGAAATTTATATGAAACAACGGAAGGCTTTATTGCTCGAGCAATGAAACTAAGGTCTGTCGTGGTCAAATCTTTATACGGTCTAAAGCAAGCACCAAAACAATGGCATAAACGTTTTGATGACGTTATACTTGCTAATGGCTTCAAGACTAATGAATGTGACAAGTGTGTATACGTTAAGGAATACACAACAAGGTTACGTCATTATACGTCTCTACGTTGATGACATGTTAATTATTGGTAGCAATAATAACATGATCAAAGACACCAAAAGATGTTGGCCCAGATTTGACATGAAAGATTTAGGGTTAGTGATGTCATCCTAGGTATTAAAATATCTAGAACATCCGAGGAGATCGTTTTATCACAATCTCATTATATTGAGAAAGCTAGAGAAATTTAGCAACGGTGATACAAGCATTGCTAAGACTCCAATCGACCTAACTTTCATCTCAAAAAGAACCTACGAGGCGTATCTCAAATTGAATACTCGAATCATTGGAAGTCTTATGTATCTTACTGCACGCGCCACGACCTCGCAAGCAGTTAACCGATTGAGTCGGTTTACAAGTAATCCGGCCCGATCAATGGAAAGCCATTGTAAGGACTCTTAGATATCTTCGATACACTAAGGACTACGGGTTGCACTTACTCAAGTATCCAGGTTATTGAAGGATACGGTGGTGCTAATGGATTTACGATACTAACGACTCCAAGTCAACAAGTGGATTTGTATTCACTCTTGGTGGCGGTGCCATTGCATGGAAATCTTCCAAGCAGACTTGCATTGCAAGGTCTCTACTATGGAATCGAATTTATCGCCTTAGATAAAGCGGTGAGGAAGGCTGAATGGTTACGTAACTTCCTTGAAAATATTCGGCATGGCGGCGCCGGTGCATATATGCATCCATTGTCAAGCCGCAATTGGAAGAGCACAAAATAACATGTATAATGGTAAGTCCCGCCATATAAGGCGACGACACAATACCGTTAGGCAACTACTCTCAAATGGCGTGATCACCATCGATTATATTCGATCTAAGGACAACTAGCGGATCCATTAACTAAAGGATTGTCGGAGAGTTAGTATGCGGTTCATCGAAGGGAATGGGCCTCAAGCCTATGAAATAAAGAGAACCTTTAGCGGAAAACCCCACCTAGTTGATTGGCAACCCCATGGTCTAGGTTCAAAGGGACAACCAAACTAATTGATCTCACTTTGTTAACACTAATGGACTCACACTCCTACTCATTCCTATGGTGAAAACACTAGTGTTACTTGTCACGGTTTAGGATAAGCAACGCTTTTAATGATTCTTATGACTTGATTTGATCAAGCGAGTCTTGACGAGGATACACCCTTTATAAGAAATCACCTATGTGAATGTAAGGCGGCCGATCTTATGGAAATTTTGAGGCAAAATTTTCTAACAACATTCATAGAACCAGGAAGCGTTCAGGGCCAAAATGAACACAAACGTAGAATAAAACGTTGTTTGAGGACAGCTATGTGAATACTATTGTCTTGATTGACATCAAACACGGTCGGTTCAAGAAGACACACCAATCAGCGATTAGTAAGTCTTCCAGATAGTAACTCATAAGGAAAGGTTCAAAGCCAAAAGCCACCTCTTCCACTCTAGCTACTCTCAGTTGTATCTCGTAAATATCAATATGTCATCAACTTACATGATATCTTATTCAATGTGGGGGATTGTTGGAAACTTGGTTTCCAATAGCTTGAATAAAGCTAAGTCATGTAATGTGAAATGTGGGAATCCCACATTGGGAACAAAATGAAACAAGCTCTACCTTATAAGGTAGAGCTTTGAGGCTTTGCTTTCAGGCCCTTGGGCCACTACACTTTTGTGTAGGAGGGAAGACCTACCTAGGTGTAGGTCCAAACACATGCGCGCCCGCATGTCCCGGGCTGGCTCGGGGTTGCTTGCTTGCTTGCTGAACCTATCTTTTGCTAGGTTCATTTGGTGTGTGACCCTTTCGGCATGAACCTTTTGCAGTTCGAAGTTCGGCCGCCAGAAGCGATTAACAGTTATTACGAAGGGTTGTGTCTGTTTGAACAAGAATGCATTTGTGTTGCTTTTACGACCAACCGCCTTCAACCGCCTCAACCGTCATCCCAATCGCCATTTAAATCTTTCGCTTCAAACCAGTTTTTCAAGTTTTTGATACGAAAATTACGCTCTTTTCTATACTCTCCCTTACCCTTGCTACGAGATTACGACAGCGGTTTGCATTCGGTGATTGAACAACGAAGATCCGCAAGCTTCAATCACGTAAGATCAATATACTGGGAGACTCACTGGATTCACACCGTACAGATCTAATCACGGTTTCCAGTTTTTGTCTTAAGGACAGAGATCCAATCTCGTTGATCTTAATACAAAAACGATTTTATTATCACTAATACTTTCTGCATGAGATTTACACTGTCGTGCCAATAACATAATGTACCACACATACATTAGTACTCCATCCATATTTATACATACCATGAACTCTCTCCTTGTCTCTTATTCATCCCTTTGGATAATTGGTTTTTGATTTTTTTAAGTCAATTCGACAATTATTTTTATTTACATTTAATTAGTTTTTATTTAATCTTAACGAATTCAATCATAACATTCGAAAACTACAATAAAAAGTACTTTGAATGTCATTGGATGTAACTTAAAGAAACGAGTAAATACATAGCAAATTTTTGTTTTGACTTAAATTAATTTAACTTTGAAAAGTTTAAAAGTTACTTCTTCTTTAAAAGAAAAAAAAAATAGAGGAAGGAAGTATATTATTATTCACTTGCTAGAACTATTATTTTCTCCTTAAAAGTTATTTCTCTTTTTCTAGATATTTCATTCGTCACGCTTGAATAATTCCTCATTATCGAGACATCCTCTATAAAAAGTCCATTTTCTAAACCTACCCCCACAGTATACTCTCCATATGTAAAAAGTAAAAGCAAATTCTCATTTCCTTTTAAAATCGTTCTAAAAGAGTATTCGCTTTCTAATATACTAGTTATTTACTTTGTGCTTCGCACAGGTATAATATGAGATATATATATATATATATATATATATATATATATATATATATATATATATATATATATATATATATATTATAATAATAATATGATATTTGGACATTATAATTAGATTATTAATCACTTCCATGGTTATAATTTTTTTTTTCTATTGTCACTAATATTAAATGATTTTTTCACCTAAATACTTTTAAAATTAATATAAGTTTCTAGCTAACGTGAGATACACATTTTATATTAATACTAATAGTGTTTTTTTTTTATCTAAAGACTTTTAAAATTAACATTTAACTTGATAATAATATTAGAGGTCATTTTGTTAAAAACTTTTAAAATCATAATTCATTTTTAAACAATGTAAGATACTTATTTTATATTTTTATTGGTAATGATAGTTTATATCTTTTCATCTAAAGACTTTAAAACCAACACCACATTCTAACCACGTGGTATACATATTTTCTATTAGTAATAATAGTAGTAGATAAAAGATTTTTTAACCAACATTCATGTGGATACATATTTTCTATTGGTAATAACAAAAGATGTCTTTATCTAATGACTTTTATAACAAATACTCATTTCTAAATAATATGAGATACATTTCTTTGTAACGAATGTGAGATACATCATCTAAAAACTTTTTAAACCAATATCACTTTTATAATCAATGTGAAGTACTTATCTTTTATTGCTAATAATTGTAAACTTTTAAAATCAGCATCACTCTTTAACCAATGTATAATACATATCCTCATTTGGTAATAATAGTAGAAGTCTTTTATTTTAAAAATTTTATAGCCAATATCTCTTCCTAAATAATGTGAGATACATCTCTTCTATTATATTGATGATAAAAGTAAAAGTCTTTTATCTGAAGACTTTTAAAACCAACATCATTTTTTAACAAATGTAGGAATATCTCCTCTATTAGTAATAATAGTAAAAGTCTTTTATCTAAAATTAAAAAAAATCAACATCATTTTCTAATAAATGTGAGATACGTTATTCTATAATAAAAATAATAGTCTTTTATATAAAAACTTTTGAAATCAGAATCTCTTTCTAAACAATGTGAGATACATATTTTCTATTAGTTATAATATAAAAATAATAATAATAGTAGTATTTTATCTAAATAGATTTGAAACCAACATCTCTTTGTAAACAATGTGTAATACATCTCTTGTATTGATAATAACATAAAAATCCGTTTATCTATGAATTTTATAACCAATATATGTTTCTAAATAATGTAGATCTCTTTGTAACCAATGCGATGTACATTATCTAAAAATATTTTAAACTAATATCACTTTCCTAACTTATGTGAAATACATATTTTTTCTATTGGTATGAAGACTTTTATAAAAAGACTTTTAATACATACATCACTCTCTAATCAATGTGTAATACATCTCATCATTTGGTAATAGTAGTAGAAGTTTTTTATATAAAAATATATATCTAAAACCAACATCTCTTTCTATATAATAGGATATACCTCTTCTCTTCTCTTTTATTAATGATAAAAGTAGAAGTCTTTTTATTTGAAGACTTTTAAAATCAACATCACTTTTTAACCAATGTAAGATTTATCTCTTTTATTGGTAATAATAGTAATTTAAAATCAACATCAATTTATAACAAATGTGCTATATATATCTTCTATTACTAATAATTGTAAGTCTTTTATAGTTTTATATAATCTAAAATAATTAAAAATCTTCATCATTTTTTAACCAATGTGAGATATACATCTTTTATTGGTAATAATGGTAGAAGTCTTTTATCAAAAAAACTTTGAAAACCAACATCACTTTCTAACCAATGTATGATACATCTTTACAATTAGTAATTAATAATAGTATTTTTAATACAAACATCAATTTCTAACTAATGTGTGATACATCTCTTCTATTGGTAATAATAGTAGAATATTTTGTAACCATGTGAGATACATCTCTTGTAAAAATGAAAGTCTTTAGTCTAAAGACTTTAAAATCTAACATTTTTTAAAACAATATCTTATACATCTCTTTTATTGGTAATAATATAAAATAATTTAAACTCAACATCATTTTCTAATCAATGTGAGATATATATCTTCTATTGGTAATAACGGTAAAAGTCTTTTATCAAATATATAAAGTTGGTGAGGAGCACTATGATTGTGCCACCTCACCACCTTTGGTATATCTTCATTCTAAAGCATTCATGTGGAAGCTTTAAAAACTTTTGGTTTTCTAGTGACTTTGAAAATCAAGATCACTTTCCAACCAATGTATGATACATTTGTTTTATTGGTGCTTAATAATACTCGTAGTATTTTTTTAACCAACATCATTTTTTAACCAATGTGGGATACATCTCTTCTATTGTTGAAAAATTAGTGTTTTTAGTGAAAGAAATTGTACAAATTGAGGCACGAATTTCCTTACGTGTGATTTGTTTGTTGGCGAAGGTAATTGTTCAAATGTGTTTTACTCGGTGAGAGCATCAAAATGATATATTTAATTGTCCAAATCTGGTTTTGGATAATAAGATATCAAGACTTAAAGTATAATACTTATTTAAAAAAAATAGTGCTTTTATTGAGAGAAATTGTGCAACTTGAGGCACGATTTTCTTTACGTGTCATTTGCTTGTTGGCAAAGGTAATCGCGCAAATGTGTTCTACTTGGTGAGAGTATCGAAATAATATATTTATTTGTCCAAATCGAGTTTTGAATAAATAAGATATCAAAACTTAAAATACAATACTTATTAAAAAATTAGTGTTTTTAGTGAAAAAAATTGTGCAACTTGAGGCACAAATTTCTTTACGTGTCATTTGTTGACAAAAATAATTGTGCAAATGTGTTCTACTCGGCAAGAACATTGAATGATATATTTATTTGTCCAAATTAAGTTTTGGATGAATAAGATATCAAAACTTAAAGTATGATGTTAAAAGTGAGTTATTATAAGTAATATATATTTAACCTTGAAGAGTTTATCCCACATTGGTTAGAAGTAATGTTAGTTGTAAAAGTTTTTATATATAAGTCTTCTACTATTGACAATAGAAAAAAGTTATATATAATACTAATACCCCTTATCTTATTGATTATTATTATGTATTATTATTAGCTAATGGCTAGAAATCTATATATATATATATATATTTAAAGTTGGTGAGGAGCACTATGGTTGTGCCACCTCATCACCTTTAGATAAATCTTCATTCTAAATCATCCATGTGAAAGTTTTAAAAACCTTTGGTTTTCTAGCCATTAGCTAATAATAATACCTAATAACAATCAATGTGATAAGGGGTATTAGTATTAGTATATATAATTTCTTCTATTGTCAATAGTAGAAGACTTATATTTAAAAACTTTTACAACTAACATTACTTCTAACTAGTGGTGGCAAAATATGCCCATGCCCATATGCCCGCCCAGACCGCCCACAAAAATATGGGTATGGGCACACTTAAATTTTAATATGGGCTCAAATGGGCATGCCCACTTAGACCATCAAATTGTATGGGCGCAATATGGGCATAGATGGGCGCCCAGATTTTCAACTCGCTAATTGCGTCGTCAATCACGTTCTTACGCTTCACACCTCTCACTCTCACTGTCATCGGCATCTCTCTCTCCAAATTTGTCATCGCCTCCATCTCCGATTGTCTCCATCTCCAAGCAAACTCAGTCGGCGCTCCTTCCCTATCGCCAAGCAACCTCGTCTCCATCTGCCATCTCTCAATTTCTGCAAATTTTGAGACCTAGAGCTTGAAATTGAAAACGTCTCCTCTGACACTCTCTATTGGGGCGACAAGAGGTATTGTTCCGGCTATTGCAGAAATCATTTAGTGAACCTAGCCCACGTCCCGGCTATTGCAGAAATCAGAGAAATCTTCTCATCCAGCAACCATTGCGACTTCTTCTTTGTTGTTTCACACGGAGGTAATCTTTGTGATTTCAAATAGTTGTTTTTGAATTATGCATGATTCAACCTTGTGTTCCCTAACCTAATTATTGCGGAAATCTTGCCTTTTCAAAACCCTGATGAGTGATGACACATGATCCATATCAATCGCAACTTCTGCCAATAATCTGCAATTACAATTCCATTTTTTTTTTTGGTATCAAATGCCATTAATTAAGGTTGAGACCTTCTTCTTCTTCAGTTAAATACATTCTAGTATTAAACTTCAAGTTCCAAGTGGAGAAAAGACTTGATCACAAACAACCTAATTAACGAAAAAACAAAATTGATTAACAGAAAACAAACTTCATAAGAAGTTAGAAACTTATATAAGTCAAGTTGTGTACATAGATCAAGTAAGCAGGGGCTTTGCCTTATTAGCTAGGTAAACTTGCTTTCAGTATAGCCTTTGTTATTTTCTATCCTGTAATGGTTTTATTTACTTATACTGGTATGTTTCTATACTCTTGTAATGTCAACTGTTCTTTTAACTCTTGTTATTTTTCCTCTAATTTTTATATTGCCCCTGACAACATGATCTTCCATTGTCGTCCACTTAACTTGTGGATGAACAAAAGGTATCGTTATAGTAGAGCAAAATAGTAAAACAATTTTGTATAAAATTGGTATCAATTAGTTTGTTGGTTTAGTTGGTTGTTGATCTTGAATGTGCCTAGCTGTAGTTGTCAAGCAATTGAATTCAAACTAATCTCAGTTAGTTTTGACTTTTGATTTTGTTTATTTGTCTTGAATTCAAACTAATCTCAGACCTATGTCAACTGTAATTAGTTTTTGGAGTTAATATTTCCCCTACTGAGATTCTTGATTCCCGCTTTGCTGCATATGGTTCACCCATGTTCATTTTGAGCTAAATTATTCCGCTTGGTCTTATTTTAGTGTTATAATTGCAACTCATTATTGGTCCATGAGGGAGATCCTTGACTAAAGGTTTGATGGACGCTTTGTTTGGGGTTTTTTTTTGAACTTTTTTTTTTTTAATGAAGGGGTGGGTTGTGGTGGCTGGGGTGGGTGGAGGGGTGGTTTGGTATGAGAATAATATTGAAAATACCCAAGAAATGTTGGATATGCCTGCCTTGATTATCTATTATCTATTGCGGTTATTTGAAGTTTGTTTACTAAGGGCAGTTCTGTAGTTTGTCTTTGGACTAACATTATAGGCTGTCAGGTTTGTCTTTCTGCTCTTATGTCTAAGTTTATGGGGGTGAACCCTGTGTGGGTTGATTTGTGTGCTGTGAGGGCTGTGTGCTGCTGTGAGTTCTGTGAACTGAAATTTGCTCGTTGCATTGTTCAACAATCTTTGGAGTGCAAGAAGTTAGTGCGACAAGATGTGGTCACAAGGTGGAACTCAACTTATCTCATGCTCGATAGTGCACTTGCATATCGCCTTGCTTATTATGAATTGAAATTGGTTGACACACAATATAAGCATTGTCCTTCCGATGAGGACTGGAATAAAATTGAGCGTATTGCTAGATTTTTGCAACCTTTTTACGATATCACCACACTTTTCTCGGGATCTCATTATGTGACCGCAAATTTGTATTTTCATGGGGTGTGGAAGATTCATTCACTTATACTAGAGGGGATGAACAATGAAGATAAAGATATGTGTGTTGATTTTGCACCCATAATTGATCATATTGATTCCTTGACTATTGTTGATGATTAGGTACATTTAATTTGGTTCTCTCTTCTCATCAGTCATCTTCTTCTCAGCTTTTTAATTATGTTCTTTTAGCACATGATAGTTTGCTGACTATTTCCAGGTTAGTGTTACCAGGAAATTTCGCCTTTGAGAGATATCAAGGCAAAGAAAATAAATCAAAGGTATAATTTCTCTCGTTTTGTTTGAGTTGATAATTCAAAGCAAACAAAGTTGCATTTTTATAATCCCTCCGTCCCAAACTTAGACCATCAGATAATAAGTTCCAAAGGGAGGATCAGTTTCTTTCCTCTTTGCCTTTCTGTCAAACGAAACGAAAGGATTATGGCATGGACCAACCAACAGTTGTTGCCTTAACTAGCTTGTAGCTATTACGTTCTTGCAAAATAAGAACAAATGCATTGAAGTAAAGAACAAATCCCGGACGTAATCGTTATCCATACCTGGGTTGTCTTTGTCTGGTGAGGAAAACAAGTAGTCCAAAACCTACTACGACTGCAATTTTTATTACCTGAGAAGAAAAGGTAAACTTAGGCAACTTCAGCTTAGTTTTCTTCATATGCTTCTTCTTAAACAGATAATTCATGTTTTGTTCTTTCATTAGGACAAGGAAAGAATGGTTAATTTGCTGGACCACATTTTGATTTTGCCAGAGAAAGTACAAGCCAGAGCAAAACTAAAATGTGGTCTGGCAAACTTAGTTGCCAGAGAAGCCAATTGGTATCTATTTCCGTTGGTCTATACCCTGATTGTTCTTGGATGTATAACTCAATTAAAGAGAAACCTTTGTAACCTCTTAACTATCATGCTGTTTGGAGTAATTGGTGTTTTCATATCGACTTTCATAATTGCAGCTGGTAATAATGAATCTATTCGTTTTGCTTCATTTTTTCTGCTAAGCTTTATACTGTAGTGCGTATGCCCTTTCACTAGGCTAGTAAATTTGATTTCATTACGATTTTATTAAGTTGTTATTTGTGTACGCAGCTGGTGGCTATTTCCTAAATTCGGATTCAGTGGTTTGACTGTTCATGACTATCTTGGTGCGATCGTCAGCCCCATCAGCTTGTTATAGACCTCATACGGCTAATGCTCAGAGTATACTAACTGCTACATTTTTCTATGTTAATATTCTGATTCAGGTATAGTAAAGTGGAAAATGAGCAAATTACGGTAACAGTGGTTGTTGGATGTATAGTAAACTGCTACATCATGTATTGAATCATCTTGTATCCTACATACCATAAGTATTATTTTGAAATAATCCTGAAACAATTTCCTTTTCTTTTATTTATTTTTCTTTGGGGGATATCCTTCACATTGAGTTTCATTCTTTAAGCTTAAGATGTCAGGACGCACATTATATATAGCCCCTTTCCCAAAATGAAGCTTATAATTTCAAGATATTCTCATGTATTCCCTTGCACATGTGATAGATAACTAGGATATGGGTCATGAGTTCTGTTCTAATAACCACCATTGAGGGTGGTGGTGTACTCCTAAAGCTGTTTTGACTCTTTGGAGTGGGTCTCTTCAGGTGGGATGGAGGAAATACTGGATTAAGGATATTCCTTAATAAAGACATGTCTTCCTGTGATTATTCTTTCTTCCTCTGTCACATGAACAAACGTGATTACCCACCAGATAACTTGATAATCTCCTTGTTTCTTTGTAATTTCAGTGCATTTACGGAAGTTTTGATTGGTTCCAGATACTTTCATGGATTTATTTTATGAGCATTTGAGGAATGTTGTGATTTTTGTTGAAGAAAATGATTTTTTTGTAATTTTTATAGTTATTTGATAATTGCATGTTAATGAGTAAATGGGCGCCCATGCCCATTTAGTGCCCGCCCATATATGCCCATGTTATTAAATGGGCACTTACTTGCCCGCCCATTTGAGCCCGTCGCCCATTTAAGCCCGCCCACACCCGCCCATACCCGCCCATTTGCCACCTCTACTTCTAACCAATGTGGGATAAAACTTTTCAAGGTTAGATATTACTTCTAATGACTCACTTTTAACATCATACTTTAAGCTTTGATATCTTATTCATCCAAAACTTGATTTGGACAAATAAATATATCATTTCGATGTTCTTGCCGAGTAGAACACATTTACACAATTACTTTTGTTAACAAACAAATGACACGTAAAGAAATTTGTGCCTCAAGTTGCACTATTGCTTTTACTAAAAACACTAATTTTTTAATAAGTATTATACTTTAACTCTTGATATCTTATTCATCCAAAACTCAATTTGGACAAATAAATATATCATTTCGATGCTCTCACCAAGTAGAACACATTTGCACAATTACATTTACCAACAAACAAATGACACGTAAAGAAATTCGTGCCTCAAGTTGCACAATTTTTCTCACTAAAAACACTAATTTTTTTTAAACAAGTATTATACTTTAAGTCTTGATATCTTATTATCAAAAACTCAATTTGGACAAATAAATATATCATTTTGATGCTCTCACCGAGTAGAATACATTTGCGCAATTACCTTCGTTAACAAACAAACGATACGTAAAGAAATTCGTGCCTCAAGTTACACAATTTCTTTCACAAAAAACACTAATTTTTCAACAATAGAAGAGATGTATCCCACATTGGTTAGAAATTGATGTTGATTTTAAAAATTCTTTTATTAAGTACCAATAGAAGAAATGCATCATGCATCATACATTGGTTGGAAAGTGATGTTGATTTTCAAAGTCACTAGAAAATCAAAAGTTTTTAAAGCTTCCACATGGATGCTTTAGAATGAAGATTTATCCAAAGGTGGTGAGGTGGCACAACCATAGTGCTCCTCACCAATTATATATATATATATATATATAATATATAAGATGTATATCTCACATTGGCTAGAAAATGATGTTAAGTTTAAATTATTTTATATTATAACACATTGTTTAAAAAGAAAATGTTAGATTTTAAAGTCTTTAAAAGACTAAAAGACTTTCACATGGTTACAAAATATTCTACTATTATTACCAATAGAAGAGATGTATCACACATTGGTTAGAAATTGATGTTTGTATTAAAAATATTATTATTAATTACTAATTGAAAAGATGTATCATACATTTGTTATAAAGTGATGTTGATTTTTAAAGTTTTTTGTTAAAAAACTTCTACAATTATTACCAATAGAAAATGTATCTCACATTGGTTAAAAAATGATGTTGATTTTTAATTATTTTAGATTATATAAAAGACTTACTATTATTAGCAATATAAGATATATATATATATATATATATATATATATATATTTCTAACCATTAACTAATAATAATACATAATAATAATCATAATGATAATGAGTATTAGTATTAGTATATATAACTTCTTCTATTGTCAATAGTAGAAGACTTATATTTAAAAAAAATTACAACTAACATTACTTCTAACCAATGTGGGATAAAACTCTTCAAGGTTAGATATTCCTTCTAATGACTCACTTTTAACATCATATTTTAAGCTTTGATATTTTATTCATCCAAAACTTGATTTGGACAAATAAATATATCATTTCGATGTTCTTGACGAGTAGAACACATTTGCACAATTACTTTTGTCAACAAACAAATGACACATAAAGAAATTTGTGCCTCAAGTTGCATAATTTCTTTCATTAAAAACACTAATTTTTAATAAGTATTATACTTTAACTCTTGCTATCTTATTCATCCAAAACTCGATTTTGACAAATAAATATATGATTTCGATGCTCTCACCGAGTAGAATACATTTGCGCAATTACATTCGCCAACAAACAAATGACACGTAAAGAAATTCGTGCCTCAAGTTGCATAATTTCTCTCACTAAAAACACTAATTATTTTAACAAGTATTATACTTTAAGTCTTGATATCTTATTACCCAAAACTCGATTTGGACAAATAAATATATCATTTTGATGCTCTCACCGAGTAGAACAAATTTGCGCAATTACCTTCGTCAACAAACAAATGACACGTAAAGAATTTAGTGCCTCAAGTTGCACAATTTCTTTCACTAAAAACACTATTTTTTCAACAATAGAAGAGATGTATCCCACATTGGTTAGAAATTGATGTTGGTTTTAAAAATTCTATTATTAAGTATCAATAGAAGAAATGCATCATACATTGGTTAGAAAGTGATGTTGATTTTCAAAGTCACTTGAAAACCAAAAGTTTTTAAAGCTTCCACATGGATGCAAGTATTTCACATTGGTTACGAAGTATTCTACTATTATTATCAATAGAAAAGATGTATCACACATTGGTTATAAATTAATGTTGGTTTTAAAAATACTATTATTACCAATAGAATAGATGTATCAAACATTTGGTAGAGGGTAATGTTTGTTTTTAAAGTCTTTAAATAGAAGACTTCTACCATTATTATCAATAGAATATGTATATCTCACATTGGTTAGAAAGTGATGTTGATTTTAATTTTAGATAAAAAAAAACTTTTACTATTATTACTATATCTTACATTTGCTAAAAAAAATGATGTTAGTTTTAAAAGTCTTTAGATAAAAGACTTTTACTTTTATCGTCAATGTAATAGAAGAGATGTATCCCACATTATTTAGGAAGAGATGTTGGTTATAAATTTTTTAAAATAAAAGACTTCTTTTATTATTACCAAATGAGGATATGTATTACACATTGATTAGAGAGTGATGTTGATTTTAAAAGTCTACAATTATTAGCAATAGAAGAGAAATATTTCACATTGGTTATAAAGTGATATTGGTTTAAAAAGTTTTTAGATGATGTATCTCACATTGGTTACAAAGAAATGTATCTCATATTATTTATAAATGAGTATTGGTTATAAAAGTCATTAGATAAAGACATTTTTTGTTATTACCAATAGAAAATATGTATCTACATTGTTTAGAAATGAATATTGTTTAAAAAATCTTTTATCCGCTACTATGATGACTAATAGAAAATATGTATACCACATGCTTAGAATGTGGTGTTGGTTTTAAAGTCTTTAGATAAAAGACTTAAACTTTCATTACCAATAAAAATATAAAATATGTATCTCACATTGTTTAAAAATGAATTATGATTTTAAAAGTTTTTAACAAAATGACTTCTAATATTATTATCAAGTTAAATGTTAATTTTAAAAGTCGTTAGATAAAAAAATACTATTATTATTAATACAAAATATGTATCTCACGTTAGCTAGAAAATTATATTAATTTTAAAAGTATTTAGGTAAAAAAATCGTTTAATATTAGTAACAATATAAAAAAAATTATAACAATAGAAGAGATTAACAATCTAATTATAATGTCTAAAAGTTATATTATTATTACACAAATTTATATATCCCACATTATACCCGTGCATAGCACGGGCTAAATAACTAATATATATATATATAAAGTTAGTGAGGAACACTATGGTTGTGCCACCTTACCATTTTTTGATAAATCTTCATTCTAAAGTATCCATGTGGAAGCTTTAAAAAAAATGATTTTCTAGTGACTTTGAAAATCAACATCACTTTCCAACCAATGTATGATGTATTTCTTCTATTGGTACTTAATAATAGTATTTTTAAAATCAACATCAATTTCTAACCAATGTGGGATACATCTCTTCTATTGTTGAAAAATTGGTATTTTTAGTTAAAGATATTGTGCAACTTGAGGCACGAATTTCTTTACGTATCATTTGTTTGTTGGCGAATGTAATTGCGCAAATGTGTTATACTAGGTGCGAGCATCAAAATGATATATTTATTTGTCCAAATTGAGTTTTGGATAATAAGATACCAAGACTTAAAGTATAATACTTGTTAAAAAAAATTAGTCTTTTTATTGAGAGAAATTATGTAATTTGAGGCACGATTTTCTTTACGTGTCATTTGTTTGTTGGCGAAGGTAATTGCGCAAATATATTCTACTCGGTGAGAGTATCGAAATGATATATTTATTTGTCCAAATCAAGTTTTGGATTAATAAGATATCAAAACTTAAAGTATAATACTTATTAAAAAATTAGTGTTTTTAGTGAAAGAAATTGTGCAACTTGACGCACAAATTTCTTTACATGTCATTTGTTTGTTGACAAAAGTAATTGTGCAAATGTGTTCTACTTGACAAGAATATCGAAATAATATATTTATTTTTCCAAATCAAGTTTTGGATGAATAAGATATCAAAGTTTAAAGTATGATGCTAAAAGTGAGTAATTAGAAGTAATATCTAACCTTAAAGAGTTTTATCTCACATTGGTTAGAAGTAATTTTAGTTGTAAAAGTTTTTAAATATAAGTCTTCTACTATTGACAATAGAAGAAGTTATATGTACTAATACTAATACCCCTTATCATATTGGTTATTATTATGTATTATTATTAGCTAATAGCTAGAAAACCAAAAGTTTTTAAATCTTTCACATAAGGAGGTGGCACAACCATAGTAATCCTCACCGACTTTAAATATATATAGATTTTATTTTGAAATATATTGTTATCATTTTACCCTTAATTCAAAAAAATGCACACGCTCATAATATTTATAGTAAAGTTAATTTTTGTTAATATGTTATATGGGGTTGACACTGAAGTATTATTTATGGTATTCTTACTTCAACCATCATTTTAGTATCTAAAAATAAGTTAGGATATTAATGTAAGATGTAATTATAATGTTTTTTGTTCAAATTTTATTAGCCACATAGATTAAGAAAATTAATTAACTTTTTATAAGTATTTACATAATTTGTAATTTTTATTAAAACTCATGTAAAAGTAGATTGTAATTAAAATTAATAAGAAAAGTAAGAAGACAATGATAAATTGCTTTTCCAAAAAAAAGTTTAAATTTTTTTAAAAAATTGAAAAGGATGACAATAATACTCCTTCAGATTTCAAATAATCGTATTCTTTGATCAAATACATCATTTTCAAAAAGTAATTAAATGTATTATAAATATTGATATAATATTTGATTTCCTCTAATACCCTGTCACATATAACCATATTTAAAATAAGTAAGAAAAAATAAAGATAAAATAATATTATTATTTTCCTAAATGAGAAAATTTTGAAAAGTAAGACAATTAGTTGGTATTTTCAAATGAACAAAAATGAAAAGATAAGACAATTATTTAGAAGAAAACTGTGGAGAGTAGATTTGTTTTCAACAGAAGTGATAGGATGGGAATCTGAATTTAACCTCTAAGTAAAAAAGTTGGTGAAATTTTGGAGAGGGGGAGATTGATTGATGTGATGAAGACGGAAGACCCCAAGATAATGATTTAGGCACTAATGTCAAAGGAAAAAAGAGAGGAAGATATAAGTGAGTAGGCAGTAGATAGACCCCAATACATTTGAACATATTTCTCCCTCTCTTTCCACCATGGAAATTGAGGTACCGTTGCTTTGAAACATTTTTAGTACCAAGGTTATTCATTTGTCGATCGTTCCTCTAGGGTGATAATTCATATTATCGTGTTGTGTTTGTACCTTATTATCGTATTTTTATATTATTTATTTTATTTGATCATAAATATATCCAATAAATATTAATTTTAATATATTAACAATTTCGTGTTTTTCGTATTGTGTTGTGTCGTGCTGGGCTTATCGTGTCATTTGTCTCTGTAATCATGTTTTATAATCGTGTCGTGCTGGTCCGTGCTATCGTGTCGTGTCAGTCATTGCCACTCCTACGTTCCTCCATGGCATTCATTTTTTATCGGTATGATATTAATCCAGTAGGATTTACTTGTGTAATGCATAACTTTAAACTTTTCATGAATACAAAAAATGTTTTCGTTCAAGTCAACACGATCAATCTCTAAACCATCCCTCTCAGATCATGTTAAGAGTATAAGCCTGGACGTCCAGATGATCATTAACGTTTAAGAAATAAAGAATAAATAAATATACAAACCTCCCTATGGTTAGCAGATTAATTTGTTGAGTGAGGCTAATCACACCTTAATTTTTTATCTCTATATTTTATGTAATGTATTATACATCTTAGGGTATAATATTTCAATGTAATAAATAAGGTGTAGAGATAGAAAATTGAGGTATAATTAATTTCTTTCTAATGTGTTTACGCAGTTTTGCCTCCTTGTTGTAGTTCGAAAAACATAGCCATAACACCTTTATAGTTGCCCATAGAAAAATGACAAACATGACTTTTCGGGAAAAATAAATCAAATTGTCAAGAATTTGGATGTTATAGAAACTCAAAAAAAAAAAAAAAAAAGAAAGGAATTATCTTTTCATTTTCTTTGCCCCTGCATTCTCTCCTTCGGACCACCAACTTTGGCGCCACCCTAACACCACCAACCCGTAGTCTGGCTCACCACCAAGAACTGATACCTTAGCTCACAACTGAATTCTATTTTGAAACCCCCACATTTCCATTCAAACCACCACTTCACAGAAATAAACTCAAAAAAAAAAAAAAAAAAAAAAGGCCCATTACAAGTGCTTTGCGTCTTCAGCCTAAGAACTAGCCCCTTGTGATAGAACTATCGACATTAGTTTCTAAATTTTACATGTGGGCATTTAGTCATTTTACATGCCATCATCACTTCAAGCTCGCCAAGTTAAGTTAGCTTCCCAAACTTTTCGCACCACAAGGAGGCAAAACTTCTTGGAAAAAAAAGTTGGAATTCGGCCGGTCCTTTCAATGATTTTCAACATCTATAGTACCTTCTCGTTTTTAACCGAAAAAATGTACTTTTGATGCGAAAAGACGAATATGTCATTAATAACAGGAAAAAACAGACGTATCACGCACACAGTGCGCATCGTAATTTAAGCACACAATGCATCAGGCACGCGGTGCAATGGGGTGTGCGTACGGGTCCTAAGCCAGCGAACATTGATAATGCACATTATATGTCAATCAAGCAACAGGGATCAGATTTAAAAGTCAAATACTATTGATCAGACCACAAGGATTAATGGACGGGCTTTGGACATGTGTTGGGCAGGCATAGGCAAGCACTGGCTTCAGCCCATCTGTTCATGTTTTTAAATAATTTTACTGTTTAACCATTCAATTTTTTCCTAATTATAGTTTGAGTTTGAGGTTTATATGTATTATTATATTATAAGAAAGTTGACGGGGCAATCCGCAATAGGTTTCATCGTTTCAACATTTCAATTCAGTTAGAGTACTATACTTTTAAATTTTAAATTAAATAAATAGAATTTGGTTTAGATCTATAATTAAAATAAAAAATATATATCATAGAAGTGACCGGGCCGAGCTGGGCATAACATGCATGGAGCAGCTGAAGGCCCAGTAGTGCCTGAAATCGCGGGCATTTGAACTCATCTAAAGCCCAGTACTATGTATAGCCCATAGGCACGGGCTCCGTGGGCCGGGCATTGACGGGCTTTAACAGGCTTGATGGGGATTGATGGACCTGCTCACCCCTACGGTACATCACAAAACAAAAGCTGGTGCATCGCAATTCAAGCACGCAGTGCATTGCAAATCGAAATAGGTGCATCACAATTGAAGGGATGGACATGTTTCAAAGGCTTATAAGACCCAAATTTCATAAATTAAAATCGAATGTTGCAGGGAAAAGAAAGATTAATCTCAAGCATTTCAATATAAAACTGCTCATTCCAATTGGTTGCATCGTAAAATGAACCAGACCTCATGTCCCTATACGATGCATAAATTTCCAGTTGTGATGCATGATTTTGATGTATTGGAATTCCAATTGGATGCATCGCAAAATGAACCAGACCTTGTGTCCTTTTGGCGATGCATGAATGTGAAATTACAGTGCATGATTTTCATGCATTGGTTATCCAATTGCCTGCATCGCAAAATGAACTAGACCTCATGTCTCTTCTTTCCTGCACACAATCAAATAAATGATTCTTTGATGCATCTTTCCTGCATCGCAAATCTAAATTGATATATCACGATTCAGAAATGATGGATCATGATTTAAAATTGATGCATCCAGATTCAAAAACGGTGTCGAACAACGAACAAATTCCTATTCAAGCATCTCAACAAATTCCTGCATCGCAAATCTAAATTGATATATCACGATTCAGAAATGATGGATCATGATTTAAAATTGATGCATCCAGATTCAAAAACGATGTCGAACAACGAACAAATTCCTATTCAAGCATCTCATCAAACAGTTTACATGCATAGAAATACAACAAACAAAATGAATCTATTTTGAATCAAGCACAAACACAAATGATGATGAAGAAGAAGAAGACAATGCTAAGTTGAAGATCGATAGATAAAGAGGAAAGAGAGTGGGAAGTTCGGGTGGTAGGTTAATCAAATCCAAGGTGAAACCACCCAACCTCTTCACTCTTTTCATCTCCATCCCTACGAATTCCAACTATAATTGTCATGAATATCCCAACCTCGCATTCAAATTGAAAATCAAGTATGTGTGGGTTCCCGGGACTGCGACCGCGCCCCGCGCGCCCTTGGATAGGGGTGCGCGTACGTGCGGATGCGGGACATCCACTGCCCTCGTTCCACCCTCCCTGTTTTTAGGGGAAGATGAAATCAAAAGTGCGAGAGGAGTGTTGTCTAAGATAGCGCGTTGGAATGCGCCTCAGTTGTCTTTAGTGGATTTTTTATCCAATATGGGAACTTTGGGTTTCCCGCATCAAGTTATCCCTTTTTTAAGGGATACCAGGATATGAGAATGCATCACCCTTTGATTCCCATTTTCCATTTTTTAGGGCAAAATGGAAAAGTGCAAAAAAGGATGTTGCGACGCCCCTACTATGGATTTTATTAAAAATAGCCTTATGGCCCATTTCAGATCGCTATGGGAGCTTTGGCTTTCCCGCATCAAGTTATCCCTTTTTTAGGGGATACCAGGATATGGGAATACATCACCCTTCCATTCTCATTTTCCCTTTTTTAGGGGAAAACGGAAAAGTGCAAGGAAGGAGTGTTGCGAGGCCCCACTCGATCCAAAAAGTTTTAGAGTCGTCATCTTTATTTTAAGGTAAAAATAAAGCAAAACCAGAAAAAAGAAAAACAGAGATAGAAAACGGGTTCGGAGGCTAAGTTACGAGTTGGGAAGGTGCTAGGCACCCAACTCGCCCTTTCAGTCTCAAAATAGTTTTTGGCTAAAGTATGCTTATTGTTATATTTATTTAGCAAATAAATAAAGCATTAAAAGACATGAAAATAAAACAAATACATCCGTGGCTACATTATTTACGGACTCGCAGCCATTTCCTTACAATAATTACAAATATATTTAAAAACATTTAGTCATTATAACGGCTCTTTTACATAATATTTCCTATTCTAATCTGGGCAGCACAACGACTTATATTGACTACATTGGACCGGATTTAAATAATAACTTTATGAATAAATAAAAAGAACGCCCTTCAAGGCTATTACCTTTTAGAGCGGTACTGTGCTCACTCTGTCTTTCAGGGAGAGGGAGTCTTTTTTGTTGTTGTTGTGTGGTTGTTGTTGTGATTCGGGCAGAATGACTACTTATTCTGGATGACTTTGGCTCGTTCACTCGGGCAAAATGACGGCTTATTTTGGATGGTTTTGGCCTTTTTGGTTGGGCGGAATAACGGCTTACTTTGTGTTTTTCAGCTCATTACTCGGGCAGAGTAATGGCTTACTTTTTGGATTTTGGGTCGGGGAAGTGGGGTGGATACCTAACTAAAAGGCTAGGGATCACTTTTAACCGGTGGATTTGTGTTTTGGCGGAGTTTGGACGGGGTTTGGAAGCTTTGGTGGGCTATACACACCTATCTCACTTCTCTCACTATTCGGCGTTGTTGAGACGCGGAGGAAATTTTCTCAGCGTTTCTTCTCTTTGATTTTGTGTGTCCGAAAGGGGAGCCCAGCACCTCTATTTATAGTAGGAAAAAGGGACTGATCGAGAATTACAAATTCCCTCAGCGAGCATCGATCCGTTGTATACCAATCTTCTTCACTTGCACAATGCGTTAAATCCCAGAGGCACTGTAGCATGGTTGGCGCCGAATACAGCTTGGCATGGCGCGGCGCCCAATCAACCTTTAGGCCGCACCATGCTCCTATTCAAGTTCCATTTTTGGCACTTTCACCTCTCGCACTTTACTGTTTTGCGCATCCTGCTTTGCTTTTCGCATTTTCGACTCCTGTAACTTGACATTTGTTAATTTTAAGCAGTTATTGATATCACATGTCAGGGTCACATATCAGGGGTACGAAATTGGGGTGTCTACAGTATGCACCAAAGGAATAGATCCATGGTTAGGAAGATGAGCTCTTGTGTATTTTCAAGACCAGGATCGATAGAGGTTTATCCCGTTCATCAATCAATCGGATGGATCGAGGCAGGAATCTTATGTGAATTCTTATGGAATGCTATTTAGTCACAAAGAAAATGAAGAAATAATCGCAGGCAAGAAAAAGAAGACAAAGATTGGACATTATTGGAACAAATTTATTAAAATGATTTATGAAGTTGAAGAAAAAAAGAGGTAATTAAGAGGTTAGATATTTGGGTAGAATTATGACTGGTCCTTTTTCCAAAGTTTCTAACCTTAAAAGTTCATAGTTATTTTTTTCAACCGCAAAAGATCACTTTTAGAAATATTGTTCCGAAAATATCATCGTCCCCTTCAACAACTCCGGCAAACACATTGGATTCGAAATCACCATTGTTATGCAACGAAACGAGGATCTTGGATTAATATATCGCGTTGTAAACATTGATGTATAACGATTCAAACATTGATGTATCGTGGTTCAAACATTGATGTATCGCATTACAAAAATAGACTAGGCGATTAAACTGATGAATCGCGGTTCAAGAATTGATGTATCGCGGTGAAAAAATAGACTAGACAATTAAACTGATGAATCGTGGTGCAAAATTAATGCAATAAATTGATGCATCATGGTTTAATAATTAATGCACCTAATTAAACTGGTGAATCACAGTTTAAACATTGATGTATCGCGATACAAAAATAGACTAGACAATTAAACTAATGAATCGCGGTGTAAAAATTAATTTAATAAAATGGATACACCGCGGTTCAATAATCAATGCATCGCGATTCATTTTCGTAACGCGTCTCATGCTCATTAAGGGTATCGTAGTCTTTTAGCCCCCAAAAGCGTCTTTTTCAATTTGAAAAAAAAAACGGTACTGGAGCACATAAAAACTTTGAAAAATAGATCGGCCCCTAATTTTTCCTAGATATTTGGAAAAGTGGACAGACCTTGCAATTAACTTCGGAAAAGAAGAAGAGGATTTTGGGTCAGATGGCCCAAACATTATTATGGTACAAAAACAATCTCCTTAACAATTGCAAGCCCCGTGGCCCACATTTGGTTCTGCACTCCCCAACTAGTTATATCTCCATTGTAAGCATCAAGCTGGCACAATTAGATGTGTGAGGGGGGGGGGGGTGAACGTTGATATTTCGTATCCAGATTGAGTAGATACAAGCTTTGTAAACTATATAAAAGGGATTTTGAGTCAAATCTCAAAGTCAATTGGTTTGAAATAGAGCCTAAAATTTTATTCCAAGGTTCTATATAAATGGAAGACTAAGCCACTTTGAGAGAAATTATTTACAGCCCATTATGCAATTGGACGCTTAGAGGTGATCCAACTCGGTCTTTTGGGAATCGAGTGGCATTAAAATAAGGCCCAAATAAACGAGTCAACAATATTCAAGATTCCAGTCCGTCCACCTTCTAGTGTGAATTTTTTTGCACACTTTTAGGGTGTGTTGATTTTGAGTCTTTGATTTTCCATTCTGTTTGTGTAGCAGATTGTAAGCTAAATGGTCTACTACTCTACTTTCCAACACAAACTCATTAGATTTTATAACAAATAACAAAATTTTTTTTTTTTTAAAAGTGCTAGTTCAGCTCGATTTCATGAACGACGAATGCCCCAAGGCTCAAGCTAAGGTAATTTTATGTGCATGATACTCCATCCATCCATCGACGGAGAAGTTTTAGTTTTCGCTTGTGAATTACAGAAACAATTTTATGACATGAAGTATGGAACTGCCAGAAAGAAAATAAAGGCTACAACAAAGTGAAGATTATTGGCAAAAACTTATATAAGACAACCCCGAAAATGATTTTAAAAAATGCTTTTGGAACGAACAACCCATTAAAGAAAACCGCGGATTACTCATTAAAAATGGGTAAAAGTAATAGAAAATTAGAAATGAGTTGACAATGTAGGAACTGGACCGAATCAAATGACTCAAACCCGAATCAACTCAATAAGGATCTTTTGGTTGGTTGTAATGCCACGTGGCATGTTGTGAATGTGCCACCACATTAATGAGAAATTTGTTTCTTTGTTCTAGTGTCCTCTTTGTTCCAAATTGTGCGCCCGTGCCCTTCCTTTTTTCCAAACTTTGCTGTTTAAAAAATTAGTTAACTTCATTTTTAATACAAAATGTCACTTTGTGATCAAAAGTAACACATTTAAGGATAAAATTGATACTTTTTAGAGATAAGTGAAACTTTTAAAGTGGAAAAAGGTTATAATTTTCATTAACATGCAAAATGATATTTCTAAGGCCAAAAGTGACACATTTATTTATTATTTAATGCTAAAAAATAATAATTTCAATGCTCTAAAGTAACACCTTCATTTTTAAAAGTAAAAATAACACATTTAAGGGGAAAAGTAACATATTTAAGCCCAAAAGATTACATTTAAAAATAATAATAATTTTCATTAAAGATACAAAATGACACTTTTGGGTTCAAAAAATGACATATTTTATACTCAAAAAAATAATACTTTTATAATACTATAATATATAATATAAAAAGTGAAACTCTTCATTTAAGAACGTGACGGATAATCGCTGTAATTTTTAAAAACTAAGAAATTGTATTGAGATTTCTAAATTTTAGTTCATTTAAAATGAATAGACGTGTCTAATGGTAAACGAGATACCTAATCGAGATTATTTGATGTACACATTATTTGCATATAATTCTTGAGTTGATAGATGTAACGTGCTTTCTTTTCCAATAATTAAGTCAACAGCAGCTATTAAAAGCGAATACTTAGGCGACCAGTGACCACATAATGGGCTACCTTTGTTGAAAAAAGGGAACTAATTGCCATTTTGAGCAAGTTAATCAACAAAAAGGAAGTCCAACTTTAATGGTAAAATTTGGTGCGTATCCATAAGAAACATGCTTCATAAATGATAATAGTAAATAGTAATATAATATACCAAAATGGAGAATTGCCTCAAAACGGGAAATCGTGTGGGTTGAGACTTGAGATATTCCAAGAAAAGGTTAGGGTTAGGGGATAGATAATTAAGAGAAAATATTAATAGACTTTGTATTAAACAATGAGCTATTGTTGGAATTTTTGACTAGTTCCATATTTTTTACTTTACACCTAATTCTTTTAATCATATCGTCCTCGTCCTTGTTGCTTCCTCATTCAGCTAATAACAAGGACAAGAAGAAAATGATTCAAGAATTAACAATTCTACACAAAAAAGATAAAGCAAACAACAATGGAAAAAAGAAAAAGAAAAAAAAAGTTGAATGAATATCTATAAATAAATAACTAAAAATAGTCTAATTCGTACGGACACGGAAAGAGAGGGAGAGAGAGAGAGAATGGTCTAATTGTCGTTCTCATTACTACCTCTTTTTCAGATAAATAGTTCGCATTTGAAAATTAAACTTGTTTGAAGAAAAATGATACATTTAATAACATGTTAATAATAAAATAAAACATATATGCGTTAATTTTGAAAATATATTTTTTAAGTGAAACATCCGAAAATAAAATAGTAAACGACGTATTATTTTTCTTTTTTAATACTCCCTCTATTTTCAAGTTATTGTTATCTTTTTTTTTTCATCCGTTCTAAAATAATTATTCTCTTTCAAAACCTTCCATTTTAGCATTTTTTTTAAAACCATTTTACCCTTATTTTTTCTACCCACTTTAATTAGGTCACATGCTCAAGGTAGGTCTGACAATTACAACTCATTACATATTAACTCACCCAACCCAACCTTCTAAATATCCAATCCAACCTGTTAACATTTTTTGGTCAAAATAGGTAACTCGTTTCCTCCAAAAATATTAACGGATTGAGTCGGGACGGGTTAAAACGGGTCAGACCCGTTGCTCGTTCGACCCATGACTTTGTATACTATAAATTTATATTTTGTGTGTGGAAAATATATTTTGGGTTTTGTTTATGAGTCTTG
The DNA here is from genome assembly GCA_013146195.2 of Codonopsis lanceolata. Lineage (NCBI taxonomy): Eukaryota > Viridiplantae > Streptophyta > Magnoliopsida > Asterales > Campanulaceae > Codonopsis > Codonopsis lanceolata. The sequence goes on along the minus strand of CM028384.1, from coordinate 45,426,494 downwards.
TTTTACTTTTTCTTTTCTTTCTTGAGGATTAATCAAATCCAACATACATTTCTGAATGTGTCATGAAGAAAGTGTAATGGATCGATCAAAGTGATAGTTGGTTTGCTCCACCCTTGTATTATCACTTTGAGATGGATTATTCCTAGGCCAAGCCGGGAAGGAGGCAGCCTAATCTTAGATCATCCTCATAAAACTACCAATGATATTCACTTGGCCAAAAGAAAGAAAAAGATGAAATATAGGAGTCAGCAAGCTATAACCTAAAACTGACAATGATAGAGAAACTCTGTTTGACTGTAGATGTGGACCAATGGGAGATGAAAACTTGTGCCAGACGACTATTTTCCTTTTTCTTAAAACAGAAGATCGAGGTCTCCTCAAAATGGCAAAATAACACCAATCTAGCTTCAAGTACAAGGGATATTAGTGAAGAATAAGGGGCTTGTACTGGTGCCAAAATGTAAATGAAATCGCACCATTAATCCCTTGACTTTAAGTTATTCTCATCATTAGTCCCTTAAGAATTTTTTGTAACTTTTGGGTCAGAAAAGTTTCAAATTTTAATAACCTTGGTCCTTTTGACGGATGCCGTTAAAAAATTATGTTAAGTACCCACGTGTCACTGCCACCCATGTGAGTTTGGATTAAAGCTAAAATGTAATTTCTCACAAATATCTATAAAACCCTCTTTCTCTCTAATCAAATATTCAAAATCATCATACGCTTTTGTCTTTCCCATCATATGTGTCACTTGTGAGTTTGGATTAAAGCTAAAATGTAATTTCTCACAAATATCTATAAAACCCTCTTTCTCTCTAATCGCTCTCATTTCTTCTTTCCCATCATATTCTACTCACCACCACCAAGGCCCTCCACTGGCCGCTGCTTCAATTTTTTCCTCACTACTTCCAGTCTACCACCCCACCAATCTCCCTCGATACACCACTCTTAAACTTTGATTCCACCTCTAGTACCACTATCGTCGCAAAGAATAGGAAATTCCGTTTTAGGATAGGGAGGAGAGAGAGGCAGAGAAGAGCGATTAGTGACAACGATCTGATTGAGGGGTGTTGGAAATTCCATTTTAGCCCTTACCCAAATGTATGTGAGCGGCACATGGGATACTTAATGAAATTTTTCTAACGACATCTATCAAAAGAACGTTTAGGACCCAAAAGTTACAAAAATTAATTTTTCTAACGGCATACATTAAAAGGATCAAAGCTGTGAAATTTTGAAACTTTTAGGACCCAAAAGTTACAAAATTTTTAAAGGAACTAATGGTGAGAATGACCTAAACTTGAGGGACCTGTAGTGCGATTAACCCATGAAAATGAAAATGAAACTGTGATTGGTGGGGTCAGGGTTGGCTTCATCTGCTTCAAGGAAATGTCTGACAATGATATTGCACCAATGGGGTAAAATATGGAATGCATGATTGGTCGGCAAGGCAATGTAAAATATTTTAACTAAGAAATCAACAGTGGCCTAACCTTCACCGTTGTCTAAGCAAACCTCACCTCCATATGCAGTTTTCTCTCTCTCTTTCCTCTTATTTCCTCCCTCCATTCTTTCATCTACCATGAGCCACACATCCCTCTTCTCCAAATGGGGTGGCTTCAATCCATCTTCTCTCCCCTCAAGAAGTTATGGGTAAAGCTTCATTCAGCTCACAAGAAAGGTGCGTATGCTTGCTCCCCTCTCCATTTTATTCATTTATCAAATTTAAGGTTCTCATATGTACTACCGCCACGTTATATATTCTCTCTCATTTGTTCTTCCCCTACTCTCTCTTCTATCTTCTCCACCCCGGCTTGACTGTGTATCCACTTTGTGTTTGCCAAGTACTACCCTTATATAAGCAAACAAAACCAATCTTCACATGCCACCAGTTTCTAGGTAGGGAACTTCCTTCTGTATATCACTGATCTTTCCTTTTCCTGGTCACAAAAGAAACCCACGCACATAATTAAGCGTCAAAACAGTATCTCTTCTCTTTCTATTATGTTCTTCTTGTCCCCTCTTAACACAGCTTCATTGTGTATCCACATTATCTTTTTGAAGTATACAAAGCCAATCTTCAATGCCCCCAGTTTCTAGTCAGTGAAACTTCATTCCGTGTGTCACTGCTCTTTCTTATTCCTAACCGAACATAAACAGGGGTACACACACACGCACACACAAACAGCCACAACACTATTTCTTCTTCACCTGCTGTAACGTTTTTTTGGTATCATTTTTCATTTTCAGGTAGAGGTATATACATACTGTACGAGGATGTCAAGTCCTGCCCCTACGAAGATGTGCACGTACTTTGGTCAATATTGGTGGAGTCACATGCCCCTGCTTTGCCACCACTACATTGAACGTTCTTACATTCACATACAGAATCAACAGACAATGAAGATTTCATGTCCATGTACATAATTTACATAAAATGTTTTGTAATGGTTTTAAGTTTTCGTTTTTGTTTTTGTTTTTGTTTTTGTGAGTTTTCTCCCTTTTTGCTTCTAAATTTTCCTGTGAGCAAGCTCAGTTTAGAAATGTATTTTCTAAATTATTGAAGCTATAACAACTTACTCAGAGTAAGTCTTTCTTTCGACCACCCAAGAATGCACATAAGCTCATGAAACTATTAATACATGTGCATCTCAAGAACACACACATACACACACAAATTCATATTCTTATAAATTATAATAATGAACATATTACTTGACGTGAAATGGAATAAGATTTTTGAGATCTTTCTGTCCTTCAAATAGCACAAAGAGTTGAGAGGGTGCCACTATATTCGAATCAACTCCAATTTTCTTTCCAGGAAAGGGTAATTGTAAGTAGTTGAGGGAGAATTGTCATCTGCTTCTACTATATTTTGGCAGTTTATCGTTGCTTTGTCTATTTCAAGTAGTTGTGGGGGCAATTTAGTTCATATATCTATTGTATACTTTAGGATACTTGAGGTGACTTGCAATAGCTATAGAATTGACAACAAACCAGCAAGATTGTCACGTCACCAAAACGCGACATTAATAATGATTATTATTATTATTATTATTATTTTTAAGTTGATATTAATACTCATATGATTTTATTTTTTTTGACTTGGTACAAAAAGCAGCACAATTGTCATGTCATAAAAACAAAGTTTAAATAAGAGTAAAATAATGATAAATTCACGAAGCAAACAGAAATCATCAAGAAATTCAGAGTTGATTATCTATCAATAAAGAATGGATTTTAGTATGATTATATTTGACTTGCCACAAAAAGTACCAAGAAAATTAGAAGTAAATTATTATCAATAAATAAATAGATAACGGAACAGGCACAATTGTCAAGTCATCAGAACAAGGCTTAAATAATGATAAATAAATTAAAAGAAATGCTGGTAGATTTTTAGTATATAATTTTATTTTATTAAGCACACAGAAAGCATCAAGAAAATCAGAGCTGAATTTTTGTCGACGATGATGAGTAGTACAAGTGTAGACTTCGGAAATAAAGTCAATATAAAATAACCATGAAGTAAACAAGTTAATACAACAAAAATTATCAAAAAGATCAGATGAGGGAGTCTAGATCTCCTGTACCACTTGTGTGTATCATTGGTGTACCACTTTTCATCTTTACCATTGGTTGAGATGCAATGATTGGAATGCAATGATGAAGATAAAAAGTGAATGATATAGTGACAGAGATCCGCATCTGCAGAGAAACCCTAATTCCAAAACCATTCCCATCCTAGTTAAATCAATAGAAAGCCTCAAAACTCCAACAAAAGTTTATTAGGTCATCATTCCCTATAACAATTATTGAAGTTCTGAAAGACTGGAAACTTTTTATTTGTATAACAAGGACTCTTTATTTCACTCACAATACCGGGCCCGACATTTCCATACAGCTAAGGGTGTGGGATCTGCGTCAACTATTCAAGGTGTGATCTAAATGCTTCAACTCATGATTATCAGTCAAATCATTGCAATTTTCTAATATATAGGGAGCTATTAAATTTTCATCTATTCGTGAATATAAACACCCAAAGTTTCAATATATTCCAGTATTTGTGTATCACATTCATCTTATAAATTAAAAATATACTAGTACATGGAATCTAAAATATACAGCCATGGGCCAGGCCACCTGCATCCTATTTTTGGATCCTTTTGAACCGAGTCCAATTATCCTAAATTTCATGATTTTCCCAGATCCGACTTCTGGACAAGGACCAGCACACTTGACACCCGCACCAGAATCCTTGCAACATACATTGCTAACCTGATATTACTAGCTCTATCACCCAGTCTGGAGGTAATGTATTTGCATTCACAGACCATACAATAATTGGTCAATTTTTAAGAAAATGAATTATAGATATGCCAGGATAATTCTACTTCTAGTCTAACTTATCTCGCCATAAGCTGCAAGCGCATGCTATCTGATGTGTCCGTTGATGCTACAAACTAGTGTTTGATGTCCACATCAATTATCTACAGAATCTTATCAGACTTAGGAATTTGGATAAATGAATAAGGTTTTTTATTCCTTGCATACTTGGAGCCGAGAAATCTAAATAATTGCAATGGTTTGTCAGTAAAAACAAAGATCAGACCTGTTGCAAGCAATTAAAATGTCACCATCTTTAGCTCAAGATGTTCCATGTTTGAATTATCTTGTAGCAAATCCACAATCAGAATCTGCTAAAGTTGTGCTAGTTAACATCTCAATCTATAGTGGACACAGAATATTTAGTTTAATCATTGAATGTGCAAGTGCAACATCTTACAGGAAATTAGGGTGGCCCCACCAAATCAAACTGGTTCACAAATAGCTATTATTTTTGCCCTTTTTCCTGGTAGAAAAGCATAGCTATGTCATGACTTGCATACGGAGGGAAAAAAGAACGATGATACCATCCATGAGAGAAATCCAGACAAAGGATTCAGAGACTCAGGTGTGCGAGATTCCTTGTCAATCACCATAAATGCATGGGTCCTGCACGGTGAAAGTAGCTAGAGAAAAGTAAAAAAATTAGGGGCGCAACGGAGGGTGGGGGGGTATAAGATTACGACTCATTCAAGTGAATCAGTAGAAGATAATAGGAGAAACAGAAGACCAAAAAATCTATACAGGAAAATCAACATGAGAAGTAATTGATCTCAGAACCAATTTTCTTAATCAATGTTTTTTTCCAGATCAGAATTGGCATAAGATGTAAGATTTGCATATAGAAGCTTATTTGGCATGACCCTTGCACGCACTATGATCAAGTGGACTTGCAAAAAAAAAAAGGAAATAAAATATCCAAAATTATCACTAGAGGTCTTAAACTGCTAAAGAAAGAGTAAACAAGAACACGATGTGTGTAATCTCTCCACAGAATACTGAATTAGTTTGAAGGCCAATGAGTAAACCTAGAGCGATCTCTATGGTGGTAAGCAAAGAACCAAAGTTTTTTGTAAAAGCAGTTATGGAAATAACAAAAGCCGCTGCAGTATCCACATAATGGTAAATCAATATAACAATTTATCATCTACTTCACTGGCATAAATTGTTTTATTACCAGTGACAGAAAAAATTGAAAGTACCCATTGTATGATAAGAGAGACATATATGTCCGTTGTCTCAGCCACACCTACAGAGAATAAGTACCAGAGAGGCAGAGACTGCTCACGAAAGCAACAATGAACACTGTTCTTATTGTCAGAAACATGTTTTATTGACAACAAAGAAACAAATAAGACAAAACAGGTGATATAACTATGTTTGAAAGCTATGGTACAAGCCACACTACAGGCAGGTAGGTGGTAGCAGCATTTTGGGTTGCTTGCCAGTCATCAAGGATAGGGAAATGTATATACTTGGAGCCATTTTGGCCTCATTTGGTGAAACATTTTGAAAACACAGTTTTTTTCAAAACGCAGCGCTTTTAAAACACACTGTTTTCAAAGGCAGTTGTTTTCTTGTAAACACGTTTGGAAACCATTTCGAAATGTAATTATTTTCATAAAAAGAGTAGTTGTAAACGCAACACATTTTTAAAACGCTCCAACTTGGAGTGTTTTAAAACGCTGCATTGAAACACTTTAAAGGAGAAAACGCTCCATTTTTTGCCAGCATTTTGGTCAAAACGCTCCACCAAACAAGCACTAACTTAATAAGTGCACCTCAGTCCAACATTTTAATCACACCTGACATAGATCAGAAAGGAGGTCCCAGAAATATGAATCAGCTTACTATTCAATGAAAGAGAACATACAAACAACAGATGATATCGCTGGAGATTCTTGTCTAGGTGGCTGTACTAGAAGCCCGCTGAGAAATGTATGCACCCAAAGTCGGTCATGAGCTGCAATTGGTGATTCAATATACTGGAGGAAGATCAAGCATCTATGGTGCTCCGTGGAGACATCACACACAATTTGGGCTAGAATACGTATGGGATACAGCTGGCGCGCGCATACAGGCTAGGGAAACAGGCTTTAAATAAGGTTTAACATGCAAGTGGTCTTTTGCATTTAGAATTTTGATCGATGGACCTTTTGGATATAAGAAATATTTTGTGGAGTCTTTAGATGGAAAATTTTTTAGGAGTAGTTTTTGGTTTTTTTTTACCTACTTTATTTACAGTTGGAGAAGCTAGAAAATTGTTTGGAAGTTCAACGTGAAACTCTGTTTTTTGTCATTTCACACTTTCAGCTTTCCAGATATCCATATCATTTTACTTCCTTAAGTAATTTACTGAAACTTAGCTAGCTAGGGTTTTGTACACTTGATTCCTTTTAAGGCTGATTTTGATCTGTATCAACTACACTAACAAGATCATTCAAAATATTAAGTGTCATAGAATACTTCCAGGTGTCTACATTAACAGAAGAAATAGCAAGAGTGTATTTCCAATTTCATGATTAATTGAGAAAAAAAGAAGCCAATATATCAGAATAGCATCCAGAATAAGAAGAGTACTGTACAGCGAAGACAATTTGTGGGAAGAGTTTTTGAAGTATTTCCTTGTTCTTACATGTTCACCCTCTGTTTTCCAAAAAAGTGTCAACATCTTCTTTAAAATGGGAAACAGATTTTAAGATGCTCCATTGACACAATCAGAAATTATATTATATGAATTTATTTTTAAAAAATCATTCTTGGACCTCCAAAGAATGATATATATTTTACTACTCCTCAAATTCATACATATATCGAGAGAAAAGCTCACACTGTTCGAATTCCTAGTAGATGTATCCACATCAATTGTCGGATATCCAGATTTCCATGTAAACCCATTCTTTAGATTTTCACATGTGCACGTGAAAGAGTTTAATTTTCTTGGTTAGGGATATAATGAAAAATTAGTAAATTTATGTGCATTGGATTTCAAGTGGCCAAAAACTGAGACATCCAAAAATGGAAAGTATATAAGAAAATTATTCCCTCAAGTCTCAATGTCTCATACATAAATTGGCTAACTTTCCTTTTTTAAATGTCTCAAAGTTTTTAGCCAATTAGAAATACAATGTACATAATAAGTACATTAATAAATTAATTTCCCATTATATCCATAACCATGAAATTAAAAAGGCTTCACGTGCACAAATGAAAATCAAAGTAAAGGATATAAATGGGTATCTAGATATTAAACAATGGATGTGTAAGCATTTATGAGGATTTCTAAAAATGTGAGTTTTTGTCTAGTGGCCAATGTATATGAGATGGAGGAAGTAGATAGACGGTGATCTGTTGATGTGTCTTAAAATATGTGTATTTCTCAGGAATTTAAGGAGTATTTTCCTTCCTGATAGCATCCTAACAATACTTGGCTTCTATGAGAATGATTGTTAGAAGTAGATTGCGCAAAATTTTGGAGAACATTAAATCCACAAACTCAAATAATGTAGATATATTTGAAGCCTATGACCAAGATGAGTTGCCTAGGCAAACAGATTTAACTAAGAAAATAATATTATTACTCGCATGAAGTAAGCAGACAAGATAAACCAACTAACCAAGAGATGCATCAAGAACTTTATAAATATTTTGAAAAGTTCAAATTCAATCTAAGCAAGGCAGGAAAGATTTATTGACATATAGTTATGCAAACATATATTGGAGAACATTAATTCATCATGAAATGCCATCAACACATATACAGTTTTCACATACAACAATATTGACCGCTAAAACCAAATTAGTAATGAAACAAACATTAGTAAATAGTCCGGGATTCTTGAAACCAGCTGTAGAGAAAAACAAAAGAATAAAGGGCTTTTTGGGTTCTTACTTAAATAGGAACTCAAAATCACAAGGCTGAGAAAGAGAAGCATTCAGCCACACCGGGCAACCATTCTTTGAAGTATGTCTGGCAATCTAACTCTGCGTTAGTTAAGGCGCCAAGGGGAGTGACAGTTATCTGAAAGGGAAATGAGTGTCATATCGATCAAGGATTGCTCTATTGCAGTCAAGCTAATAAAGTGAAGAATGTCACATACATATCCTTCTTGAAGGAAGCTGTAGTCCGTGTCATCTTCTACCACGTGGGCTCCCTTTACCTACAAAGAAGTCTACATTACAAATATACCAAAAGAAAAAAAGTGGAATATAGTACCAAACAAAAGGCGAGGAATCTAATGTACTTCCAAGTTGTGTCTTAGTGAAGGATATGGATATGTCATTTATGCACAAAAGTTCACCAGTATCTTAGAATCGCAAACACACCCGCAGACATGTATTTACGAAAGAATGCTTTCAGATGTAATCAATCATGTATTACCAAATCTCAGCTTTGCACGAAAGATAAAATAGAACTTAATAGGCCTTTAAAATAAGGAAGCAACTGCAAGGAGAAAACCCTCAAACTATGACATTCTCTGATAGTGGATTAGCAATATTCATAGCAATATAGCATGATTCGTTGATAAGAGTACAGCTGAGAGAGACTGGGAGTAATGCTGGCAAGATTCCAGAATTATTATACACGCCATATAGTCGTCCATCAGCCTAAGAATTTCAACCCAGGAGAACATAATGGTGTGAAATAAGTACAACTGTAAACCAAAGGTGGAGTTTCATGTCTATGAAAAGAGTCACGAATTGGCGCCAGCAAAATAAATGGAAACCAAAGATTTGATGGCAGTTGAAAGGAACCAGATTTAGGCAATAGTGATGTAATCCTAAGGGCCCTATTGAAGATTCTACAAGTTCGGGGATTTGTATGTCAAGGTTTGAAAGCTTGGAAGATGATTTGAAAACTTTAGGGGGGTCAATGTGTCAAATCTGCAAAGCTGAAGGTGATCATGTCCAATCAGAAACGTGTGTGCACACAATTGCACACCATTCCGGTAGCTACGAAAATTAAACTTGCTCACGTCCAAGCAAAAAAACGTGTGTGCATCCATTTTCACTTAATGTGTCCGAATTTTTTACTTTTCCAATTAGGTTTTGGATTGTATTGTTTGCTAATTAATTGTTTTTGCCCTAATTTATTTCGGGACTATGAAATGGCTTCCATAACATTGTTTTAGGTTTACATAGATTGTTATTGAAACTTGAGTATTTCACATAATTTGTGAGGCTTGTGAGGATTTCAGAATTCTTGTTGAGAACTTATCAAACTTATTAGAGCTGCAAGTTTGTGGGTGTTCTAGTAGCTTTGGTTCCTAGTGAATTGCGACTAGCGGGTCAAGGTTTCACCCCAAGGTTCTAGGGATCGATTTATCACCCTAGGATTGAGGGAAGCTCCTTATCAATTTCTTTCACTTCGTTGAATTATTGTTCATTTCCGCATCCGTAATTTAAAGGTTGGTTGATTCTCTCTGCAACCGTTCTTGGATTCACATCAATTGTTATAAGAGGTTGATAAACCAAGCTACAAATGGAGTTGGGACTTTGAAGGCAAACGAGTCATCATATATATGTAATAGCTTCATCTTTTCTCGAACCGCCATTAACTTTCTTTCATCCTCCCCTCTCTCTTTCAACTATTTCTCGCTTAAGCTTTTCTTTTTCAAGTGTTTTTCTCATTTCTCTTTCAATCTTTTCTCTCCTTTCGTTCTTTCTCCTTTTCAATTCTCTCATTTTCAACTCTCTTTTTAGAGTTTTTCTTTTTCAATTTCATTCACCAACGCCATGATAGCGTTTAGGTCCTCCCTCATCTCAAGCATTTCTTTTGCATCTCTTATATTTTGATCATCTCTTTCTCTTTCTTCCACTCTTCCTCCATATGTTGGAATTGCATCAGATCTTCATAGGCTTGCATTGGCGTCAACGATACAAGAGTGTCTCCTTTGATTTAGAACAAGAGAGTATTCGTGGTAGTAGATGTTAAAGCACACTTGCCGATCACGCTTCCAAGGTTGGCCCAATAATAAATATCCATCATGCATTGGCATTACATCACATAGAACACTATCGACATATCCACCAATACTGAATGGAACTAACACCGGTTGAGTCACTTCTACGTCACCACCAGAATTATGTCTGAATACTTTATAAGGTTTGGGATGATGAAAGACCGTAAAACTCAATTTTTCAACCAAGGTGGTACTAGCGAGAGTAACAAGACAACCTTTTTGAATAATCATAAGACAGATTTTGTTTTGTACGAGACATGGGTAAGAAAAGAACAGAAAAAGACTAAACAAGATCGGTACATGTACTTATGGATAAGAAGAGAATAGGAAAAGACTAAATAAGATTCATCTCCTTGAAAATAGGCCGGAGACACCGCATCATTCCCTTCCACTTGCTTGATACTTCGACCCGAAGTTGTCGTCTAAATAATAGGGGTAGAGACCAGCAACGTTGAATGTCTGGGAAATCCGCATGTGACTCGGTAAATCTAGAACATAGGCTTTATCGTTAATCTTCTTGAGAATTTTGAAGGGACCGATCTTGCGAGAAGGTCCTCCTCGTTCTTTGCACAAATAAGCCATCACCATATCCCCAACCTCGAAAAGCTTTGTGCGACGATGCTGGTCGGCTGCGGCCTTATAGCTAATTAGCTAGCAGTTGTCTGCTCCAACTTCTTCACTTTGGCAATTGTATCCACATGTTGATGAGCCAATAAATCTGCAGATTCACTCTTCTTAAGGCCCGTAGGAAGCTTGATAAGGTCAACTATGGTAGCCTGAGCTCTTCTGTAGACAACGGCGAACGGTGACATGCCCGTGTCTCTATGTTGTGCGCTGTTATAGGTAAATTCAGCTTGAGCCAATGCAATATCCCACTGCTTTTTCTTCTCAACACACAAACAACGTAGCAAACTGCCAAAAGTACGATTGACGACCTCAGTATGTCAATCTGCTTGGGGTGAGCTGAACTGCTGAACTTCGGATCACGATCAGAAGTAAGTGTGTGAGGTATACCATGAAGTCTAACAATTTCTTGAAAAAATAGCTTTGCAACATGGGGTGCATCAGTAGTTTGCTTGCATGGAATAAAGTGTGCCATTTTAGAAAAACGGTCCACTGCAACAAATATAGAATCAGAGCCTCTCTTTGTACGAGGCAAACCCAGAACAAAATCCATAGATAAGACCTCCTAATGCTGCTCTGGAATAGGCAAAGGCATATAAAGTCCAGTGTTTGGCAAGATACTTGGACCTAGAGATGTTAAAAAGGCCGGAAACCGTAGGGTCGACCCTATTAATCGGAAACATGAAAGGGTTAGAGTTGAGAAAATTCAACCCGTTTAATAAACGGGCTAAACAGGCTGACCCTATAGGGTCGCGGGTAAACTGGACTGGGCTGACGGGTTCTAGGGCTGGCCCGTGGAAGCTTTTGGCTAAAACAAGGGTTCAAAATTTTAGAATTAAGATTCGAACCCACAACCTCTCAGGAGGACAGGAACTTAAGGATGACCCCTTACACCACTCAACCATCGTGACTTGTTTGTTTGAAATTCAAATGCGTAATATATATATTATCATTTCATTTGGTAAACCAATGTCTATCCCCTGCTAGCTTTGTGATGATGTATGTGTATTTGATGAAAGTCAAACCCAAACATGGTCGTAAGTACAGTTCTAAGACATATAAGTTTCCAAAATTGGTCAAAATGAGATTTTTGTATACATAATTATATATGTTAAAAGGGCCGAGAACCGCATGGTTGACCCTACTAATCAGGAATCGGAAAGGGTTAGGGTTGGGAAAATGCAACCCGTTTAAATTCAGTGCTAAACGGGTTGACCTTAGTATTATATTTTACTATTTGATTAAAATATTTGATTGTATTAACTTCTTATCAACATTTATTTTATGTTATTTTATTATTGTAGATGAAGAGGATAATAATGTTGAAGAAGATACTTTCTCAAAAGAAAACTCGATTTCATGTTTTTAATTCGTATTGTTAATCGTTGTCACTTGTCCGTCAATATGTTTGTTACTTAATTTCGATTTTTTGATTTAAATAAGACATCATGTGTTAATAGGGCTGACCCTATTAAACCGTACCCTATAGGGTTAGGGTCAGGGTTTCGATTTGAGTGGCCCGTTTAAATGACCAGTTTTAACTCGTGGCAATATATGGTCACAGCCCTATAGGGCTAGGGCCAACCCAATTTAACATCTCTACTTGGACCAAATACCTCCAAAATCTAGGTCATCAATCATCATAGTTTAAAAAGGAGAGCGCCTTTGCGCCTGAGGCAAGAGGCGAGAGGAGGCGAGGGGTTGTCGCCTGGAAAGAGTGAGGCCAGGTAACGAGCATCTTTTTGTGCCTTTTTGGGCCATTTTCTCCTTTTTTGCGCCTTTTGACGTCTTTTTGCGCCTATTCCTGTGAATGAGGATAATGAAGATTATGGAGATGATGATGAGATAGATTATATGGATTTTTAGCTTCTTGTTGTGGTTAGTTGTTAATTATTACATTTCATGACTTTAGTTCTCTTTTGCATGTCTTTATTTTCATTTGCTTTAATGACTATTTATTTTCTTGTTTGGAATTTAAGTGAAGTTTATCTAATGAATTGGAATTTCAACTATGAATGATGAAATTTGTGTTATTAATATTATGTTATTCACTTAGTTTCATCACTCATGGCGTCTTGCCTTCTGCTTTTTTCAACTATGCCATCAATATAAAGTTCAGGGAGGAAGTCGAACCCAATCACCTCATTGCTGACAGTGACAAAAAGAGCTGCACGTCGACTCAAAGCATCAACTACTCTATTAGATACACCTGACTTGTGCTTAATCACATAATTGAACCAACCAAAGTAAGCTGCCCAACGAGCGTGCATTTTATTTTTAAGATCCGGCTGAGTCCAAAAATGCACCAATTGATCAGTATATAATACAAACTCCTTTGGCAATAAATAATGTTCCCAATTCTTGAAAACACGAAGAACTGCAAAAAGTTCCAGATCATAAGTAGGCCAGCTTTGACGAGTCTCATTAAATTTCTCACTAAAAAAGGCAATGGGGCGACCTTCCTGCGATAGAACGCCTCCCACACCTGTCCCACATGCGTCACACTCCACCTCAAACAATTGTCAAAATTAGGTAATGCAAGTACCTGGGTAGAAGAGAGTTTTTGCTTGATGTCCTCAAAAGCTCATGTGGCCTCGGGGGTCCATTTAAAGGGACGAGACTGTTTCAGACAGTCCGTGATGGGTGCAACAATGCTGCTGAAATTTCGAATGAAACGTCTATAAAATGTGGCCAAACCATGAAAACTGTGTACCTCGGTGATAGTGGTAGGGTAGGCCAATCAACAATGGCCTGGATTTTCTGCTGATCAACCTCTACGCCATCCTTACTAATCACATATCCCAAGAATAAAATACGATCCACCATGAAATGACACTTCTTCAAATTAATAATTATCTCACTATCTCGAAGAACAGTCATAACTTGTCTGAGTTGGCCCTCATTTTCCTCAATACTTTTGTTGTATTTAAGAATATCATGAAAGTAGACAACAACAAATCTATTAAGGAATGGTTTGAGTGATTCATAAGTCGCATGAATGTGCTGGGTGCATTAGATAAACCAAAGGGCATCACGAGCCACTCATATAATCCTTCCTTGGTTTTGAAAGCGGTCTTCCATTCATCTCTAGAGCGGATACGAATCTGATTATAACCGCTCATCAAATCAATTTTGGTGTGGACAACTGAGCCAGATAGCTGATCTGGCATATCATCCAACCGGGGAATTGGAAACCTGTACGGCACAGTGATACGGTTGATAGCTCGGCTATCCACACACATGCCACAGGTTGCCCTTCTTTGGTACCAACAAAACAGGCACTGCACATGGGCTCATACTCTCACGTACATGCCCAATCCTCAATAGAGCCTCAACCTTTTCTTGCAGAATTTTGGCCTCCCCGGGATTCAGATGATAATGGGGCAGGTTGGGTAGTTTGGCACCAGGAATAAAGTCAATGTGATGCTGAATATCACGCATAGGAGGTAACTGAGATGGCTCCGAAGTGAGCTGTGGAAATTCAGCCAACAAATGCTGTGGCTTCAGGAATCTCTGTCTCACCATAATTTGGTTTAACAAGCAAACCATAGGCACCACCACTTTTTTTCACATCCGTCATAAAAGAACCACAAGAATCTGGGAGAGAAAGAAATGTCTACCCTTCAACTTTAGAAGGTAACTTCGGGCTACCTAACGGTGCAATCACAATCTTCTTACCTTTCCACTGGAACATGTAAATATTATCATGGCCCTTATGTGTAGCATCAACATCAAACTGCCAAGGTCGACCCAATAAAATCTGCCACGCATCCATATCAACGTCACAGAAGACATCATCAGAGTATAATTTACTCATGGCCAAGGGCACTTTACAGATACGATTCACTTGCAATATTGGACCCTTCTGGATCCAACCAATCTGATACAGAGTGGGGTGAGGTTCAGTGATCAACTAATTTCTGAGCAATCAAATTCTCACTGCAACTATCAATGATCAAACTGCAAATTGTCTTTCCAACTCGACATTTCGCCTGAAAAATACGTATGCGCAGGCTTGGGTCTTCTTGTTTGGGCGAACAAAAAGTGCGCTGAACAACGAACACATAATCATCTTGCTCGTCACCACAGACATCATGAGCCTCATAATTTTGCCCATCATCACCTAGGTCTCCTTGTTCATCTTGCTTGCGCTTAGGACACTCATTAGACTTGTGCCCCGGCTGATTACATCTGAAACATTTACCAGAGTGTGGATGCAGGTATGGATTTAGGTTAGCTGGTCTCACAGCTGGACAGGAACCTGATTGAATCTGTGGGGTTTCGGATGGGGCATGTCTAGCCTCTGTACTTGATGATACAGGTGGTCTGAAAGGTGCGGGTGCAGGCACACGCTGTGTACGGCTGCGGGTGGTTGAGTCTCCAACTGAGTTCGTCGAGCATAGGTAAATCGTGGGGGTGATTGAGATAACCGAGCCTCCGCTCGAGCTGCCATCTCGCAAGCATCCAACAAAGACATAATGGCTTGAACACCTATACGCTCCAGAATTTCTGGTTTTAGTCCCCTAACATATCGAGCAACTTGTAGGTCGTCATCTTCCCTAATACTGCACCAAGCTGTCAATCATAGAAATTCTTCCGTATAGTCTGCTACTGAACGATTGTCTTGATAGCAGTCAAGCAATTGGCGGTTAAGGTTTTGAGTATAATCACGCGGAAGAAATCATTGCTGCAAAAGTTCTTTCATCAAAGGCCAATCTCGAACCGGAGGTTGGCAAAGGCGGTAACGTTCCTCTCGTAGATTCTGCCACCAAGCTCCTGCACCTCCCCATAATTTATACGCCACAATGGATACCTTTCTTTCTTCACTAACTTCCATAATCTCAAAGAATCGCTCAACCTCATTAAGCCAATCAAGGAACGATTCTATCTCCAAACTATCATTAAAAATTGGAATTTCAGCCTTGATTCGATACCCATCATAGTCTTCTCGGTGAGGGAAATGACCTGGTTGTGGTTGGATCACGTTGGCATGGACAGATGGTTGCTGGTGCGTGACGTTTGGGACTGGTTCATGTGCTGCAACATGTTCGCGCGCTGCTGGATCTGGATTGTCATGTGGCTGTCCTCCAAGACAGAGGGCGACCAAAACTTCCTGAATTGAAGCACTCTCGTCTCCTAGGGCAGTAAAATGTTGTTCAAGAGCTGCGAGACGTTGGTCCATGGTGGCTTCTTCAGTCATTGACGAACAACAGTAGCGATGAACAACAAGAGTGATGCACAGCAGCGCTGATCTGAAGAGATTGATGAAGCGAAGGCGGTGGGTCTGATAGAATATCAGCAGGAGCGATGGTGAACAACAGGAACGCAATTTATAGAAAAATTGTGTGAACCTTCGCTCTTATACCAGCTGATGTAGGACGGGGTTGGGAGAAATTAAGTTCATTGACATACGAACGGATGGGTGATTGATTTCATTCAATCGGACGAGGAAACAACTAGAAAACAAACAACCAAGTGACTACTTTCTAGGGAAGAAGAAGAAGAATTTTTATTTCATAAGTTGTCTCAACACTTGAAAGACTCCCCTTTATATAGGCTGCAAAATGGGGGGTCTAGAGCATAGGAAAAGACAAGATAAGATAGGTACATGCACATATGGAAGAGAAGAGAATAGGAAAAGACAAAACAAGATAGATACATGTACTTATGGATAAGAAGAGAATAGGAAAAGACTAATTAAGATTCATCTCCTTGACAATAGGCACCGCATCAAAAACTCAAGTTTCAATATAATACTCAACGTAAACCTAAAACAATGTTATGGAAGCCCTTTTGTAGTCCCAAAACAAACTAGGGAAAAAACAATTAAATCCAAAACCTAATTGGAAAAAGTTAAAATTCGTGCACATAAGTGAAAACGAACGCACACACGTTTTGTGCTTGGACGTGAGCGTGTTGTTTTCGGAGCTACTGGAATGGTGCGCAATTGTGCGCGCACATGATTCTGATTTGGATGTGATCGCCTTCAGCTTTGCAGAAATGACACTTTGACCCCTGAAGTTTCCAAATCATCTTCCAGGCTTTCAAACCTTGACATACGAATCCCCGAACTAGTAGATCTTCAATAGGGTCCTCAAGATCACATCAAATAGGCCCATCATAATCAACTCCAAACAAAAGCATGAGGGGCAGAGTTCGAAAACGATCATATACTTAAAACAGTGTTCATAGAGCAATCTACCTCTATAAACTAGTGTATATATCCATTCCTTAGGAAATTTGATGTAGAAGAGTGAATCAATCTGTGAATAGCCACCAATTCTGAACAATACAAATAATTTTAGCCACTTTTAGTTCTCTGGGGAGTCGTTTTGTAGCTAGAATTAAGGCACGTTATGATTAATAAGCCGAATTTTCAGGATGTTTGGTGCCCAATACGTGATCTGGACTAAAAGTCCGTACTATCGGGATAAGGCCCTTATCCCCTTGCTAATTATACCAAGGGAGAGAGTGGTATTATTAGCGCCCTCGCTAAAAAATCACGGGGTTAACATTTTTACTTCCAAAACTACCCCTGATATATAACACTGATATTAATAGCAAATGTGCTAAAAATACCGTGATTAATAATTCTGCTTATCGCTAACCAACTACCAAACAAGCCCTAGGTTCATATTCTCTACCAGGTCACAAGCCGCAACTTATATTTCTTTTCATAAATCTCAACACATTTAGATTAAAATCTTTCCTAGTGCTGAGAGTAATCAGATCAATGTTAGTTAATGGTTATGTTAGACAATCAAGCCATCATACAATCATAGTCAAATCTGCCTTAAATTCATATCAGTTGCTGCAGCTTCTAACAATACAAATGATTTTAGCTACTTTTAGTTCTCCAGTTTCATATTCTCTACCAAGTCACAAGACACAACTTAAATTTCTTTTTCATAAATTTCAACTCATTTTGATTAGAGAGCAATAATGGTGCAATTACCAGAGTTTCACGTCACACAATCAAGCCATCATACAATCATAGTCAACTTTATCTTAAATTCATGTCAGTGTAGTTTCTAACATTTCCTATATGTTCACATTTGCATAGACCCTCCTTACAGTTAACATATGACGTCCAAATTTGTTAAACTAATTCCATTAGCTTAATAATCCATAGTTGCAAAGCATTTTTACTGTAAAATTAGAAGACTGGTTCAAAGCCCAGTCATCAAACTTTCCTTTTACCTTTTTTGGCATGTGAACACTCAGCAAGTTAGAAGCACATATGAGCAATATCGTCTCCTTTCTCTTCCTTCCAATAATTATCAAAAGTTATCATTTTAGTTTGATTTGAAGAAGCTCATTTCATTTTTACCTTGTTCCATATACTCGAATTCCCCAACCGTAAAGCTTTTAGCTAAGCTTCTAACAGCACTAGTCTGATTGTCTCTGTTTTATTTCCTTCAAATAAAAACAAGTCATCTGCTAACCGTACACTGTCGATACTCATAGCGAAGGCTGGAACTCAGGTCATACATGAAAATCCAGCTTTCAGAGTTCATTAGGCTATCGACCTACCTTTCTATTCCTCCTGCTCATATACAGGCAGGCAATCATTACACTTGTCATTTATCATGTCAAGATATCCACATGTGACAACTTCCTAACACCCACAATATCGTGTATATATTCCTTATATTATTGTTACTTCAAACCTATATTATTATTATTTTATAATATTCAAATCTATATTCTTATATGGATAGCTTTGATAAAGTAGGAGGACATAACTTCATACAAGTTTGCCTAGTAATATAGAACTAAATTACCAGACTCGTGACCAGATTTGCAGGAGTTAAGTGCCAAATTTTGGAAAATAAAGAAGCAGATAGGAGTAAAGATATCACACTTCTCTCTTGAATAAAAGATGTTCTCTGGATAAAGTTGAATCATCGTTGTTTGCACTTGCTGGAGCATTAGTGTCCATAGTCATTGTTGATAACACACTTCCTCCTTGTGCATCAGAAGAAACTTGCCTCCATCCCATTCTGAAAAAACTCTTGCCCTGCTTAGTCAACTTATATCCCTATTGAAAAAAAAAATTACCACGACTCAAATTCTCCATTACTCAAATATGGAACAGAGAGAGTAGAAATTTAGATGTAGTAGCAAACTTTTAACACAGTAAAAAATAATTAGAAGAAAAATGCAAAATAGTAGAAAGAGAGCAGCATATCCAAATCCAATAGCATCTTCTCTTTTTTATGCAAAACCTTGCCTTGTGTAATGAAACTTGAGTATATACATTATCCATGACAAAGTCCAACTTAGCTCTTATACTCCCTACATTCCTAAAAGAGAGTCCTATTTGACTCAGCACAAAGATTAAGAAAAGTTAATTGACTCTATTAATATTAGGATGTTATGTATTTTCCATTGACGTCCATGTGAGAGAGGGACCCATCAATTCGAGTAGGAATCAAATCAAGGGTAAAATGGTAAAAATAGATCCCAAAAAGGAAAGATTAGAAACTATGCCATAACTTGTTTATCATGGTCCTTTTCTCTTTAAAAACTACGCGTTATGGTCCTTTCTTCAAAGGAGTTAAACCAAGAATATTATTTTATACTCACTTTTCTTTGGTGCATCTACTTTATGAAGACATTTATTTTTATTTTTTGATAAAGGTAAATGAATTTATATCAGAGAGTCAAAACAGGTGACGCGTCCTATTTACAAAGAAGTATAAAAAGCCAAAAGACTAATTAACGTAAAGGAAAGTTCTACACAAAATCTACAAAAGAGGAAGACATGGGAGTATGTGAATGCTCAGCCCCTGCACACCACACAAACAGGAAATGAAGCAGAGCACTCTTCATTTCTGAAATAGATCCTTCCTCATTATCAAAAGCTCTTCGACCCCCATCGGAGCAACTTCCCACAAAATATTTCTTTCCTTCCTTCGCCAAAAATACCTCCAATTCCACAATAAATCTTTGGAGGCCTCCGGGAGCACCCACTCCACTTTGAACAAACGGAACAAAAGGTTCCACAATTCCCCAACCACCGGGCAATGCAAAACCAAGTGATTTACACTCAACTCGCTCTCCTTGCACAAGAAACATCTGTTAACATATATTACCCTCTTTTCCCCAGATTATCCCTGGTTAGAATAGCCACTTCCAAAGCAAAAAAGGCCTTGGAGCTACCGTCTTCCACACCGACTTCCATGGAAAAGGTTACCCTTCTCTATCCAACAGTTTGGAATAATATCCTTTCACCGAGAATTTGCTGTCCTTCGACCCTCTCCAAACCGCCCTTTCAGTCTCGCAAACAACTTTTTGAGCATAAAGATGCTCAAAAAATCTTGTCACCAAATCCATCTCCCAATCCTGAAAATTTCTTCTAAACGTCGGGTCCCAAGATATTCGACCTCCCTCTAAAAAGAGCACCGAGCTGATCAAACTATTCTCTTCCCTAGACAAAGAGAAGAGCTCTGGAAAAGATATCTGGTTAATACCTCGTCTCCACACCATAAGTCTTTCCAAAATTTCAATTTCGCCCCGACCCAATCTCAAATGAAATATTTCTACCCAAAGCATTCCAGCCTTTTCTAATACCTTTCCACACTCCTGCCCCAAAAGCCTCGGTGATCTCTGCGGGAAACCACAAATGGTTCCCTATGCCATATTTACTCTCCACCACTTTCCTCCATAAGGCACCCTTATCTGACAAGTATCTCCATAACCACTTCCCAAGCAAAGCCTCATTAAACATTTTGAGCTTTTTAACTCCTAAGCCCCCTTTCCCCATATCAGAGCATAAAGCATACTGTGTCCCAATTAACAAGGTGAAAATTCCACAGAAGACCCCTCTCCAGCTTCTCTAATCTATTTCGTACCGAAGCTGGAACTACGAAGAGTGAAAGAAAATACGTAGGCAAACTCGATAGCGTATTTTTCACCAACACCAATCTCCCCCCTTTCGATTCTTCCAGCCCGCCGAACGACGTTCGAATCTTGCAACCACTGAATTCCACACAGTCTTGTTCTTATACGTGGCTCCAATAGGCAAGCCAAGATACACGGACGGGAGATAGGCAACCTTGCACCCTAAAAAAGAAGCCAAAGCATCAACACATCCTGAACATCGCCCAGCTGGAATAATGTCACTTTTGGAAATGTTGATGCGCAACCGAGAGGCCGCCTAAAAGAAAAGCAACACCATCCTTAGATAACCCAATTGGGACTGCTCCGCACCGTAAAAAACTAAAGTGTCATCTGCAAAGAGGAGATGAGACACCAAAGTCTCCGAAGTATCGCCCCCACCACTTTGAACCCACTGATGTAGCCCCCAAAGCAGCTTTCTCCAGGAGTTTGCGAAGAGCCTCCATGACTATGATGAACAAAAAAGGAGAGAGGGAATCTCCTTGTCTCAAGCCCCTCGAACTTGGGAAAAAACCTACGGGTCCTCCATTAACCAACACCGAGAACCTAGCTGAAGATATGCAAAACTGGACCCATCTCCTCCACTTGTAACCAAAAAGCCCCAATTCACATGACCATATGCCTTTTCAATGTCCAGCTTGCAAAGAATCCCCGGATCACCACTTTTTAACCTAGCATCCACAATTTCATTGGCAATCAAAGATGCATCAAAAATTTGCCTCTCCATGACAAAAGCATGCTGAGAATCGGAGATTATCTTGACACCATCGCTTAGTAGTGTGTTGCACATGGATGACACAAGCCAGGGTAAATACAAATACTCCCTCTATTCCACCCAAAGAGTCTATGATTGAAAATTCTAATAATTAAGGGATATTAGTAGTGTTAGAGTTGGTCATAATTACAAAAATGTTAAGAGCATAGCCAAGATATTTATATCATAACCGGAGGATAAAGTTGAAAGATTATGGTGACCGTAGGCATAACTATTGAAAGTGGACTCTTTAAGTGGAACATCCCAAAATAGAGTAGTGGACTCTTTGCATGGAACACATGGAGTAGGAGAGAATCGCATTAGAGTAAAACACAAAATCTGAAAATGAACACCGAACATAGACCCTAAGGCTTAAAACAGTAAATCTTTGGGAGCTAAATTAAACTTGCCTTATGATTAAGAACATTTGTTGGAAGATCTACATTGAGAAAACATCTTTCAGGATAAGTTTTACCCTTGATCTCAAACAAAATTGCACTTAAGATAGGTAAGCAAGCCTCGGCAGCCAGTGTGAAATCATTGATATTGCTCGTACCCCCAACCCTGAAGTCAATAACCAAAAGAAACCATGAAGAACAGCAGTTGTCTATTAAACCATCACATATTATGAGATCAGACAAAATATGATGCAAGACATAATATGGCTGTTATCTGCAAAAACACAAACATTAACTCATGAGATAATAAGACAAACAACAATCTCCCTACTGTATGTTGACAGGTCAGAACTAACTAGAGATTTGCAATTAAAAAGCTGCCTCAAAAATACTCAAGGATTTAACACGGTCACTTCTGTTGAAATCTTTTTGTTTATAAGTTCTTCTGTTAAAATCTTTAGTTTGGAATAATTAACACTCTTTTCTCAATATAAAGAAATGAGGTCTTCCATGCAAGATAACAGAAGCTGAACTCTAAACAACATTCCAAGCATTGACCGGACCAAACTAACTGTTCGTTAAGCAACCAGGATAAAGAAGGTCGGAAAAAAAAGGCTTCGTTGGTTTTTAGTCGATAGAAGAGTTCATATTAGGAAATCGTCAGTTAAAAAGGAAAATAACTGGCATCTGGTCAGATTATAAGCCACATACCCAAATTGCCACAAGTCGTGTTTCTAAATTACATGCCCTAGAATGAAAGAATGAAATTATGAAATTAATTTCATCTACAGTATATCTATAGCTTATATAAGGGATTTGCTTTGACCCAGTTTTAGTTCAGGCATTTGCCATTTGAGCTCGTTGGCTGATAAGTGTCCATTTTACATTACTGTTACTAAATTCACCTTTGTCAATTATCATGTTTCCATATGCACTTGCAATGCTATGATGTGGACATTAAGGGTACTTATGTATATTTGCAACTAAAATGACTTAAAAGTAAACTTCCAAAAAATTCAAGAAAAACCAAAAAGGGAGACTCAATTTGGGACAAAGGGATAATAACCTGAACGAAAACCAATATGCATTGCCAAAACTATAATTACTTTATTTGAGCTATCTTCTTTCCAATTACTAAATCTTTAACTTACTAAAGCCCAAAAAAGCTACACAAATCTGCACAATTCCTGAACTTAAAGGTTGCTCATGAATGGTTCAAAGTACACCAATTTGGCTCGGCTTCGTCCTTCAGGTGGACAGTGTTAAAACATCTTCCGTTTTTAACAGCTTCAAAAAAGGTGAAGCATCCTATGTACACAGGAAATATACATTTAGACCCCCACTAACTACCAAAAATATTATCCACAAATTCTACAAAAGGATTAGAACCCTGCGAAACCACCTCAGGACACCACAAAAACAGCATCTGCAGAATCTGATTTTTAATCTCTTCCGAGGTCTTTTCCTTGTTCTTGAAAGCTCTAAGATTCCTTTCTTCCATTAATTGATAATTTGCATGTAACATGATAAATTTATAAAGATGAAAGTGGAAATTAACGGTAAACATGTTAAATCACCCATGGGAGGGTTTAAATATAAATCTCTAAATTCCAAGAGTTATAACACGCTTTATTTTAACGGTTAGCAATAATGGGGGCAGCAGAGGTAGGCCTGGAAGTGGGAGATTTATTGGGTTAAAGACGACAAAATTCATTTACCACCCCACGTATTGTAATTAATATAAAACTCCTATAAAAACAAAGCTATGATCTAATTATATTTAATCTGATTTCCATTTTACCCAAAATGATCACGTGAGATGCATGTGATTACTTAAGGCAAGATTTCAAGCATTGTCTCTGTATTGTTCAAAAAATTCCGGGTATGGCTTGAGAGCGATAGCTAGAGGACGGGACACATCTTAGTCCTTCTCTTAGGAGCCGATAACGAAGAAATAAAATTTGTGAATTGGATCAATACTTCCCTCACTATCTTGCCAAGAAAGGTATACACTCAGACCAAGATCTTAACCATTTTCAGATGGTTGAGACAGATAAACTTCTTCCTAGAGAAGGCCCAGAACTTCGTAGTAGTGGCTCCCTTTAGTAAGAGGAATAAGGGAAGTTGACTTTATTCTTTCAGTATTAAATAGTCCTTAGTAAGGCTTCTCATCGACTCATCCTCTGTACTATTAATACTGGCAGTAATCCTTGACCAACCATCAGGAGAGCATAGATAACGGGCATGCTAATCAATAAGATTGATGAGAAATTAAAGCGCTCTTTCTTGCAGCAAGAGCTGATATCTAACAGACAGAAATATAGTTCACGAGACGGGCACTTTGACCACTGATGAGTAAAGCCTAAGTTCAAGGACAACTCAAGGAAGAAGTCTTAAGTAGAAGGATGATTAGTGTAGTACTGTAGTCTTAACATGAATCATATTTATAATGTGTGTAAAGCTTTTAATTGCCTGAAATGCAGGAGAAATCACTTAAGGAATATTTTATGAAAAAGTGTACTTTATGAATTTTAAGCAAGTGTATTAAACTATACATACACTTCTTCCTTTTAGTCCTGATGTGAAGGTTCAACACGCCCAATGGGAGCAAATGGCTATTATGAGTTTTTTGCCAGGATTACCACAAGAGTATGTCACAGTAAGGTAACAAATCCTTGCTAGCCCAAAGAGTACTTCTCTTCGTGATGCTTATACCAGAGTAGTGCGTGCTGCGAGCCTGCGAGTGAGGAGCCTCATTCCACTATCCCAAGCGAGTCAAGTGCTCTTGCGACTCAAAGCTCATGGAATGACGGCAAACGAGGTGATTGAAGTGCCCAAGGAGGTAGAGATGGTGGAAATTTTTGAGGAGTTACAGGCCGGAATCTAGCATCGAGAATTACGTTTGCAGTTAGCTCGCAAAACTATCTGGACTGTAACAGAACCTGAAGCCTAGTTTGACTTGATTCTAATGGAACTCTTTTTGGTTCAAGGGAAGACAATGGACATAGGAGGGCTTGTGGATAAAACCTGTGAACCACTTTGCATTTGTGCATTTTTCACTTAATCGCTTATTTATTCACGGTTAGTATTCACTTACTAATTTGTTGATAGTAATTAAGATTTGTTGTGTCAACACGCCTTCATAAAGAGAGTGATTTTAACACTGACGAGTTTTCTGTTTTAGCCATTACCTTTGAGGACATTGTTTAGAAAAGGTTTGTGTAATTTTTCTGCTGCAACTTACTCTGATAGCCCAAGTTATCAGGTAGCCAAATTTGTGTTGGACCTCTTTGATTGATTTCAAAAAGACTTTAAAAAGGTTATTCACCCCACCCCCTCCCCACAACAACATATATATATATATGTATGTATGTATATACTTGCCTCCCACCTACCCCTCACCCCTACAACACGAATCAGGTTCTTAGCTTAGGGCATCTCCAACCGGTACCCCAAATCCCCAATTTGGGTCCAAAGTTACACCAAATCCATTCCAACCCAACCCCCAAACCTCTCCCCAATTTGAGACCATGAATAGTGTCACCCCAAATTTGGGGTAACACTATTCATCTAACACCAAATTGGGGTTGATGGGACCCACTACTTTTTAATACAAAAAATTGATTTTTAAATACAACAAATTGATTTTTAAATACAAAAAATTATTCATAATTTATATTATGAATTTAAAAATATTTTAATTGATTAATAACTAATAATAACTATGTAATAAATATTAATAATGTAATTTATTTTAAAGCATTAAAAAAGAAAAATAAATTATAATAAATTGATCTATTATGTAAATTGAAAAAAAAACATACAACTTGAAAATAAAAATGACATACAACTTGAAAATAAAAATGACATACAACTTTAAAATAAAAAATGACATACAACTTGAAAATAAAATATGGCATACAACTTGAAATAAAAAATAACATACAACTTGAAAATAAAAATGACATACAACTTGAAAATAAAATATGACATACAAACTTAAACATATGACCAAAACTAAACTTAAAAGAAACACGCTAAAACATTTAATAATTACAATTTTAAATATTATAGTAGAAAATCAAAATAGAATATACTAAGGAATATTCTTTTTGGTGTAAGATTTGGTGTGAAGGGTTGGAGTTGGAATAGTGGATAGTGCTGAAACTGCCCCAAATTGGGGTAAGTTTGGACCCAAATTGGGGTTTTTGGGTTGGAGATGGTCTTATAATCACAATAGTGAATCAACAAAAGTATGTATGTTTACGTTTTAACACCCCCCCCAAAAAAAAATACAAAAGGGAACCATTAATACGCAAAAGTTCGTTGAAGTACCTCACTCTTCCAAAACTAACAAATGCAGTCTTAGATTACCAGCTATTATTTGCCATGAATTTGTATAATAGGAAAATAAAGAAATTCTGCAGAGCAAGTCGAAGCCTCCTCCAACGATCAGATACTATAATCAGATTGCATTATAAGCAAATGAAAAACACGTGGTCAACCAAGTTTTCAGGTTAATATAAGCAAGCATAACTTACTAATTAACACTCTTCCATTAAATGCATATATCAATAGTCAAACTAAACCTTAGTCACAACAAGATCAGCACACCAGTTGAGAGAAACTTACGCACCAATCATATGATACAGATACAGAAGGTACTCCTTGGAAAAAGGCCTCTCTAGCACCAGCTACTGTCCCCGAGTAAACACTGCAATTTCAACAAGATCCAATTAGAAATACCATGAGCACAAAAGTGCCAGCACATCTTCGTCAAGAGTCCAACAGAAATCATAAAAAAAAATGACAAGAGTGTTTGTGTGATTGCTCAGATTATACCATAGAGAGAGAGAGAGATTTTCTCATCCAAAACAGCATATTGGAGGAGTTCAAACATAAAATCACTTCCATTGGTATCTAGATTCTACAGACTTTCATCAATATGTTTAAATGGGGTACATATATACAGATATGTGCGTGTGTGTATACATATATAGTTCCCCATGTGATGACCGTATTGCTAAAGTAAAGCAGAATTTATAAAGTGGGACTACAACATTCCAGATTTCTAACACAAGAATTGAGAAAATAGCGTAAGAACTGTTCAGAATGAAAGAAATGCTACTAACATGTGATAACCGCAGTTGCTACCCATATTTATTCCACTAACTACCTGCAAAGAGCAGCAGAAATAAGTTATAATTTAGAAACTCAGTATAATATTCACCACATTATTATTTCCAAACTACAAACTGAATCCCAATGATGTACCAGATCAGGCAGAGAAGGAAAAAGTGCCTTGGAGAGTCCTAGCGAGGTACAGTCAGCTGGAGTTCCTGCGAAGTGTGCTCCAAAGTAAATGTGTCAATGAAACATTAGCAACAATCTCAGACGTGCTTGATATTCTATTTTTTCTTTTATTTTTTTACAATAGATGAATTATATTAAGAAGGGAATACAGAAAGAACAAGATCAACCAGAAATCCATCAAAGAAACCTAAAGAAAAGGAAACCCGAAAACAAGACTAAAAGCAGCGCAAAAGAGCTCCTTGATCAAGATGCAAGTCAGAAATAGCCATGCCACGAAAAGCAGCGAGCTGAAGCCCAAAGTTCTAGCAAGAAACACTACTCTATCCCACAATAAAGTGATTGGTTAATTGAAATTAGATGTAGCGAATTTTTAAGTCATTTATTTTGCCTTAACTACTAGTATCTCATCTCTCGAATAGTAAACAGTAAGTGTTACTCAATCTAATGCATTTATCTAATATTTTATAATATGTGAGAATGCTGTTGGCAAACAAAAAATTAAAAAATCGTTGCAAGCTTGAACATTATATGTTTTAACTGGCAGTTTACCACAATGACCTTTAATCCAAGCTTAGATGACCTCTGAGGAAGGGCTCAGTGATGACGCTAATCCTGTTAGTGGGAATCCGACCTCATCGGCAAACCTTAAGGGAGACACTCAGTTTGTATTCAAAGACATAGAGTTTGAGATGCAAGTGCCGAACAAAGTCGGGGAGGATTTGGAGGCGGATAAGAGTGATGACAAAGTGGAAACGGTAGACAAAGGCCATACTAATATGGATAAACTAGGAGAGGAGAGTTCGGAAGGGGAGGGGGTGACTCTCAAGGTAGATATCAATTCGGGGGTCGGGAATGCGGCAAGGAAATTGTGAGCGTGGATGAGGTTCCGACTGAGAAAGAGGCAGAGATAGTGGACAAGCTGCAAGACGAAGTGATTGTCTGTACTCCGGTATCTGTGGTTAGGCCTGAAGACCTTTTTGTGGCTGATTCACAGCATAGTCCAGGAGAATTGGAGGATATCTCTCGTTGGGTGGAAAGAAGGGTCAAAGGCTTCGGTAGATATTTGGGGGTATCCTGCACTGGTTATGACAAGAAAACCTTGAGTCTTATCCAGGATATCGAGAGGGGTCGGAAACTGGAAAAGACGGGCAGCAGGGTCGAGAGCAAGAAAAGTTGGGCAAGATGTACGAGGGAGTTAAAACAGCTGGGGTGTGTTCTAAACTTTGATCAGGAGGATATGGCAGATCAAGGGGGCAGGGATGGGTTAGGGAGGAGGTGTAGAAGTGTACTGTAATTATGGATTTAAAAATTATATCATGGAATGTGAGGGGTTTGAATGACTTGTCGAAAAGAGATGTGATTTGTGCAGCGATCAGATGGTGGAAGCCACATGTGATTTGTTTTCACGAGACTAAATTGGAAAAAAAAAATTGATAGAAAGGTGGTGTACAGTGTGGGGGGGGATAGCTGGACACATTGGGAGCATTAGGCTGCAGTTGGTACGGCTGGCGAAATTTTAATTATGTGGGATAATCGAACTAAGCTTGACCCTAAATCTATCAAATGCATATTCCTAGGCTATTCATCTCATGAAAAGGGGTAGAAGTGTTATTCACCTGTTACTAGGAAAGTGTGCAATTCTATGGACGTTGAACACCAATCTTACTATCCCAAACCTACCATTCAGGGGGAGAACTCGAGGGAATATATAGCTTTGGGACATTCTCCAAGACACTTGATCCATGTATTTTCCACCTCCAACTTTTTCACCCTCATTCAATCCTACATCAGGCCAAAATGACACTCAAATCGAGTCTGATCTCCAAGAGTCACCCAATTTGCAAAATCAAACCACTCAAAATGTCCTACCCGAGTTCACGCAGACTCAACTTGATGCAAACAATCAGGATCTTCGTGTCTATTCTAGGAGGGGGAGACCTACTGGGGATCTAAAGCAAACTGCACAAATCAGAGATTGTCAAGAACCTGAACCGGATCCTCCTGCATCAGAAAATTACACCAGTACTGATTCCCCCACTCATGACTCTCTTGTTCCTCTTGCTCCTTTTGTTGATGATTCTGCTTTGCCTATTGCTCAAAGAAAAGGGGTCCAAACATGCACAAACCATCCGATTGAAAAATAAGTGGCGTATGGGAAGTTGCTACCATCATATAAAGCATTCATATCAACTCTTGATAGTGTGCAGATTCCTAATTCTGTTCATGAAGCTTTTACAATTCCAGCGTGGAAGCAAGCTGTCATGGAAGAAATTAAGGCACTAGAAAGGAACGGTAGAATTACCTCAAGGGAAAAGGTCAATAGGTTGCAAGTGGATATTTACAGTTAAATATAAAGCTGATGGAAGTATTGAGAGGTTCAAAGCTAGGCTGGTTGCAAAGGGTTTTACACAGTCATATGGTATCGATTACCAAGAAACTTTTGCACCAGCTGCTAAGCTCAACACAATTCGAGTACTTCTATCACTTGTAGTAAATCAAGACTGGCCTTTGCACCAACTAGATGTAAAGAACGCATTTTTAAACGGGGATCTTGAAGAAGATGTCTACATGGAAGTCCCTCCAGGTCTAGAAAGCCCACCAAATAGTTGATTGGTTTGCAAGCCAAAGAAGTCTCAGTATAGCCTAAGGCAGTCTCCTCATGCATGGTTCGATAGGTTTGCTAAAACCATTGTCACAAACGGATACAATCAATGCCAAGCTGATCACACCCTATTTGTGAAGTTCTCATCTGAAGGCATGGTTTCTATTCTCATTGTTTATGTTGATGACATAATTCTAACCGAAAATGATTCAGAAGAAATTGTCGAACTCAAGAGGCTACTTGCTACTAAGTTCAAAATCAAAGACCTTGATGCCCTTAATACTTCTTAGGCATGGAGGTCGCACGGTCTAAGGTAGGGACTGTTATATCCCAAAGGAAGTATATTTTGGATTTGTTAAATGAGACTGATATGCTTGGATGTAAAGCTGCAGAGACGCCTATGGACCCGAATCTGAAGACCAATAGAAGTGAGGACATTATTCCAGTAGATAGAGGGAAATATCAGAGACTTGTGGGCAAATTGATTTATCTCTCACACACTAGACCAGACATTGCATTCTTAGTAAGTGTAGTAAGCCAACACATGAACAATCTGAGTCAAAAACATTTAGAAGCTGTGAATCGGATTCTAAGGTACTTAAAGATGACAGCTGGACAAGGTCTACTCTTTAGAAAGTGTGAAAAACGTGTGATAGAAATCTACACTGATGCTAGCTGGGCTGCGGGCTGCAGAGTTAACTGCATGGAGATCCACAGGTGGTTACTGCTCATATGTTTGGGGTAATCTTGTTACATGGAGAAGCAAGAAACAATCGGTGGTGTCTCAAAGTAGTGCAGAGTCAGAATATCGTGCTCTTGCTTTGGGCATTTGCGAAGGAATGTGGCTTCAAAGATTACTCAAGCGATTAAGAGTTGATGCAAAAGAAGAGATAAAAATGTTGAGTGACAGTCAAGCCACCATCAGCAACGCCAAAAATCCGGTGCATCACGACAGGAGTCACAG
This sequence comes from Codonopsis lanceolata, assembly GCA_013146195.2. Taxonomy (NCBI): domain Eukaryota; kingdom Viridiplantae; phylum Streptophyta; class Magnoliopsida; order Asterales; family Campanulaceae; genus Codonopsis; species Codonopsis lanceolata. The sequence continues at coordinate 45,395,587 of CM028384.1, read as the reverse complement.
GACCAAACATGTGGAGATTGATAGGCACTTCATATTTGAGAAGGCCAATAACAAAGCAGTTCAACTAAGCTACGTCCCTACTCGATTGCAGGTTGCTGACATTCTCACCAAAGCTCTTCCAATAAAAAGCTTTGATGCATTCAACTCCGAGCTAGAATTGTATAACATATACAACCCAGCTTGAGGGGGTGTGTAGAAAGGAGCTGAATGCTGATCTCTATCCATAATTTTAGGAGATAATTTATTTTCTCCTAATTTATTTTGTAAATATATTAGATTAGGAGTTACATTTTGTTTCCTAAAAAGGAAAATGATCGGTAATTGATTTCTAATTATTAGCTTTCCTAGTTTGGTGAGATTCCTAATTTAGTGGGATTCTCTTCTTATTTTTCTCCTAGAATCGTGGTCTGGAATAGCAGCCATCTTTGTATAAATGTTAGGTTTTACTTTATTATTTTATGAATGAGAAATCAGTACATCAAAATTCTCAAGATATCATGAAAGGCATTGTGGGCTTCTATGAGGAGCTATACAAGGACAAAGGCGATGGATTCCTACAGCTAGAAGGGGTACCATTTAACTCTCTAGAGTCATCAGAAAAAGAGTCCTTAGAAATCCCGTTCTCGGAAGAGGAGGTTCTCTCAGCGATTCATAGTTTGAATGGAGATAAAGCCCCGGGGCCGGATGGGTTTCCACTGCTCTTCTTTCAGCAGTTTTGGGAGGTTATCAAGGAAGAATTGATGGACGTTTTTCAGTTCTTCTTTGTTCACAAGAGGTTTGAAAAGAGTCTTAATGCCTCTTTTATTGCCTTGATCCCAAAGAAGGCAGGAGCAGCTGATATTAGGGACTTTAGGCCTATAAGCTTGGTTGGCGGTGTTTACAAAATTATTGCAAAGGTGCTAGAAAACAGGTTGAGTGAAGTTCTGGGCAAAATTATTTTGGCTTCTCAACACACATTTGTCAGAGGTCGTCAGATTCTTGATGCAGTTTTGATCGCTAATGAGACAGTGGATGCGAGAATTAGAAGTGGAGATCCAGGGCTGATTTGTAGGCTTGACATTGAAAAAGCTTACGATCATGTTAATTGGGATTCGGTGACAAGTGGAGAGACTGGATTATCTTCTGCATTTCAACGGTTAATTTTCGGTGATGGTGAATGGAGAACCTGCCGGGTTCTTCTCTAGTTCGAGAGGCCTTCACCAAGGAGACCCGTTATCGCCTTTTCTCTTCATTATTGTCATGGAAGCTTTGAGTAGGCTTTTGATGGGTGCAGAGGCAGGAGGTTTTATCAAGGTGTTTAATGTGGGGAGGTCTGGTTTTCCTGAGTTGGAAGTGACTCACTTATTATTCGCTGATGACACTTTCGTTTTCTGCGAGGTGAATGCTGCTCAATTAGAATACCTTCGTCTGGTGTTAATATTTTTCCAAGCAGCCTCAGGTTTACGTATCAACATAGCTAAGTCAGAGATCTTTGCGGTAGGTGAAGTGGAAAACGTTGAAACTTTGGCTAATTTTTTTGGGTATCAGCGAGCTTCTTTTCCGACGTCGTATCTTGGGCTCCCTCTTGGAGCACACTCCAACAGTAAATCAATTTGGAATCCAGTCAACGAAAAGTTTGAAAGGAGATTGTCAGGGTGGAGGAGACAGCTTTTGTCGAAAGGGGGGAAGCTATTCTGATAAAAAGCACCATGGCGAATCTTCCCACATACTGCATGTCAATTTTTAACGTTCATGTTTCTGTGGCAAAGAGGCTTGAGAAGCTGGAAAGGGATTTTTTGTGGAACGGTCAGGAGGATGCTCGTAGGTATCACTTGGTAAAGTGGAGTTCAGTATGCTCTAATTTGAAAGGGGGAGGGCTAGGGATTAAAAAGCTGAGAGTTTTTAATTCTGCTTTATTGGGTAAATGGTTGTGGAGATTCTTGGGGGAGGAGGCTCTGTGGAGAAGAGTAGTGGTCTGGAAGTATGGGGAAGGTAAACGTGTGGTTTCCTAGAGTCAGTCGTCATATGACGTTGGCGTCTGGAAGGGTATTTGGAAGAGGTGGGAGTTATTTAAAAAGTTCATGTGTTTTGAAGTAGGTAATGGGGAGACGGTCAGTTTTTGGCAGGATAGGTAGAGCGGTGAGAGGGAATTATCGAGAGAATTCCCATCCCTTTTCAATATAGCAGCTAACAAAGAGGAATCGGTAAGTTCAGTCATGAGCGGTATTAATGGGGTTGTTTCTTGGAATCCAGTCTTTCATAGAAACCTCTTTGATTGGGAATTGAATGTGACGTGCCAGTTCATGGAATTTTAATGTAACACCCAATCCCACATCAGGTAGATGTGGGAATTGTGTTTGATTTATAAGGTAGTCATGCGCTACTACTGGGCACCAACATCATCCATGGACTTTTGGGTCGGCTTGTGGTGAGCCTGATAACCCAAGGTGCTGCGTGTTCAGTGGGTCAGTGTGTGGGCTACACGTAGCAGACCGAGCTCTCGGGCTCGGGGCATTACAAATGGTATCAGAGCGGTTCCGGCCGGAAATGTGGGAACAAAGTGTTGTGCGGGCCAAAGTGCTACACCGCAGAAGGTGGGAGCCACCTCTTGATTCCTGCATCGCCCGGGAATTCCCACATCTACCTGATGTGGGACTGGGGTGTTAAAATTTATGACCATGCCAAGATGGAGTAACAATACATAACTTTCAGAAGCAGTTAGTAAGGAAACTGATTATGTATTTGTAACGCCCCGAGCTCGAAAGTCCGGTACGCTACGTGTAGCCCACACACTGGCCCACTGAACACGCAGCACCTTAGGTCATCAGGCCCACCACAAGCCAACCCAAAAGTCCATGGATGATGTTGGTGCCCAGTAGTAGCGCATGACTACCTTATAAATCAAACATAATTCCCACATCTACATGATGTGGGATTGGGGTGTTACAATCTCCCCCACTCAAAATCCTTGACGTCCCTCGCCAAGGCCGAATCGTAACACGCGAGCAGAATCAAGAGGTGGCTCGCACGGGATCAAGAGGTGGCTCCCACCTTCGCCGTGTAGCACTTTGGCCCGCACACACTTTGTTCCCACATTTCGGCCGTCGATACCATTTGTAACGCCCGAAGCTCGAAAGTCCTGCGCTACGTGTAGCCCACACACCGCCCACCGAACACGCAAAGACACTTGGGTCATCAGGCCCACCACAAACCAACCCAAAAGTCCATAGATGATGTTGGTGCCCAGTAGTAGCGCATGACTACCTTATAAATCAAACACAATTCCCACATCTACCTGATGTGGGATTGGGGTGTTACATTTAATGTGAGCAGAAAGTTTCCAGTTGTATGATTGATAGGGTTTGCTGGACAGGGACTAAAAAAGGGGAGTTCACTGTTAAGTCCTTCTACGAGAAAATGTCGGGGACCAACGAAGTGTTTACTTGGAAGATGGTTTGGAAATCAAAGGCGCCTTCTAGAGTGGCTTTTTTCATGTGGGAAGCTGCTAAGGAAAGGATACTCACAGGAGATCATCTTCGGGCTCGTAGCATAATCTACGTCAACTGGTGCTATATGTGTAAAGGAGATGAGGAGTCCACGAATCATCTGCTGATTCATTGCCCAGTGGTGAAGGAAATCTGGGACCACGTATTTAAAATTTTCCAGGTAGTATGGGTTATGCCTGGGCGAATTATGGATCTCTTGCTGAGTTGGACCTTGTATAAGAAGCGAAGGAGGAGCAGTTGCTGGGACGCAGTTCCTTTGGCAGTTTGTTGGACAATGTGGCTTGAAAGAAACAACAGAGCTTTTGAAAATGTGAGACCAGCGTGGACAAACTTAAAGAGAGGGTCTTTAGATCTTTGTTCTTTTGGTGTCATGGTTCGACTCTTTCTGTTAATATCTCTTTTGTAGAGTATTTGGATAGTTTATCTTTTAGGCATTCTTGATGTAGATGGTATACTTCCGATGTAAATAGGAGTATAGGACACGTCACCTGTTATGCCGCTCGTTTTATATATCTTTACTTATCAAAAAAAAAAAATAGCCAGTGTGTATATCATTAACAACAAGATGAAGGTCCAAGCAGAAAACTATGCGTTAAGACCTAGAAATCTGAAAGGTGGCTGACAGGTTAATATCCTAGTTAATAAGACTTCTAAAGTAAGGGAGTATTCGCTTACCGTCAATGAAGAAAGCTATAGATGTGAGAGAGTGAGACAAGGTTGCAACTAACCAGAAACTGCGAAGGCTGTTGCTCCACTAATTTCTACTGGCTTGGCAGAAAGAGCATGACGCCAAGTAATACAATGACTAACTGCTGACTTTTCCCTGTAAAAGGCCCAACAAGGATATAAAAATGACATCAGACTACATCTAACAAAGCAATCCAAGCACATTGAAATAGTTGTTGTACTGCAAGAAAAGTGTTATAACTCAAAAAAGGGAAACTTTCTCAATTTTCTTGACTATGGAATTAATTAGAATCAGTATATTCACCATCATGTGGATTTCATTGGTCACCTATAGACCATATTTGGGGTACATCTTACATTCCAAATGGGGATTTTCATTTGTAATATTTCTCCTTTTTCTCAATTTTCTTTTAGAATGCTCACCAGTACCATACTGAAAATGATTTTACGACTACAAGATGGCTAGCAAAGCCTGCGGCTCAAATAATTTACAGCTACAGAAAGACGTGTCTCAAGGAAGAGCATGCTAAGGTAGAGAGCTTTTTGCAATGGTCCAGGGGTAACCGGTAATGTGAGATGAAACTCTTTATTATCAGGTTTGAGAGAAGAGGTCCAACCTCTTAATGCACAATTGAGCAGATGCAAAGAGTCAGCAAGCTTAGTTTGAATTGCTAATCTTATAACAAATATTACACGACCTACCACTCAAATTGGCCAGGCATTTGTGCAACCACATTATGCCTAACTAGATGTGGAAAAATATATGCTTCTCGTAAAACTTACAAACCATTGATAAAAGATGAAAAGTTCAAAGAACACATCAAAGGATAAAATTCCAGAAAATCGGCAAAAGATTCATTTTCTTTAACTCAACCAAATTTGGTATATTTCAAACCTGTACCTTATCACATTCAAGTTACATGAAGTTTAAGTTGCATGGACACAAATGTAAAATCTGGCAGATCATGATATTCCCTATTATGTCTCATTTCCACATGAAATAGCCCAGTGATGAACCCCCCTTGATATGTTTATATTCTTAGAACTTTTTTTTTTTTGATAAGTAAATAATATATTAAATATCAAGCATCAAAGGAGGTGATGCGTCCTTTGTACACTAGCCGTATACCAACCAAAAGATTAACCAAAATCTGTACTATTTACAAGATCTACAAAAGCTATAATCTAGGAAGAGAGTGATCAACCTCGGAACTCCAAAACTGAATAGTACGAATCAGCAAATTCTTCAGCTCCGGGACTGACATTTCCACGTTGTCGAAAGCCCTATGGTTCCTTTCCTTCCATAGAATCCAACACACCCCCAAAAGAGCTGTCCCCCATATACTATTACTCTTCTTCAAATAACCCCTATTCCAACCTCTGACATGGTCGATGATCGAACTTGGCATGACCCAAGACATATTAAACATACTCAGCACATAATTCCAAAGCTCTAAAGCCACTTGGCAGTGAAGAAGTAAATGATTTACACTCTCCGCGCCAGCCTTACACATATAGCATCTATTAACAAAAACCATGTTACGTTTCCGCAAATTGTCCCCGGTTAGGATAGCTTCATGAGTCGCTTCCCACATGAAAAAAGCCACTCTCTTAGGGGCTTTGGTCCTCCAAACTGCTCTCCACGGAAAAGAAGTTCTGCCACCATTGAGAAGCTTTAAATAATACGAGCTAACTGAGAAAAGAGAGCCCCTTGAACCTTTCCAAACCGCCTTGTCCGTCGGCCTGTCTGTTTTCTGCTCTTGAAGCATCCTTAAAAGCTGCACAACTGACTCTAACTCCCAATCATGAAAATTCCTCGAACAAAGGATTCCGGATAGGCTTACCCTCCACCCAAGAAAATACAGAGCTAACTTTACAATCCTTATCAGTGGATAGCTCAAATAAGTTCTGAAATGCCTCCCTCAGCGAATATCCCACACCATCTATCTTCCCAAACCTCACCGAGGCCCCATTACCAACCTCAAAAGCAATGAATCTTTCAAAAGAATTCCACCCTTCCTTATACCTCGCGGACTCCCACCTCATAAGACGAATTGACCTCGTTAGGAAACCAACGGTGACCCCCCTCCCCATACTTGCAAACCACCACTTCCTCCACAAAGCCTCCTTGTTTGTGAGATATCGCCACAACCATTTTCCCAAAGAAAGCCTCGTTAAATAATTTGATTTTTCTGAAATTCGGACCCCCACGAACCCTCGAACACACCTTATCCCAATTCACTAAGTGAAACTTATGCACATCCGATTGTCCCTCCCACAAAATCCCTTTCCAACTTTTCTAATCTTTGCCTAATTGTGGCTGGAATCACAAAGAGAGATAAGAAATAAGTTGGTAAATTAGCAAGAGTGTTCTTGATCAAAACTAATCTCCCCCTTGGAAAGAAGTTGGCGCTTCCACCTCGCAAATCTACTGCTCGAACCGCGCTACCACTGGATTCCATAACGCTCGCTCTTTGTGTGCACCAATAGGAAGCCCAAGATAGGGAAGTAGGAAGAACGGCACTTACAACCAAAGAATGCACTAGATCCCCAACATTCTCCACCCCTCCTACAGGGAATAATTTCACTCTTAGAAATGTTGATGCGAAGGCCGAACGCTTGAAAAATAATAGAACTAATCGGAGATTTCCCAACCGAGCCTTATACGCCCCACAAAAACTAATGTATCGTGCAAAGAGAACATGGGAAATCGACACCTCCCTCTCCCCCTCCTCCCCACCTTAAAGCCACTTAAAAGTCACACCGCTCCCTCTAACATCCTACTAAGAGCCTCCGTTACCACGATAAACAAAAATGGGGACAAAGGATCTCCTTGACGCAGCCTCTCGAACTAGGGAAAAATCCCGATGGTTCTCCATTCACCAAGGCCGAGCGAACCGTAGAAAAACAAAATCGGACCCATTGAATCCACTTGAGACCAAAACCCATTCTTTCCAACATATTTAACAAGAAATCCCGTTCACATTATCATAAGCTTTCTCATATCCAACTTACACAAGAACCCCTGACCCTTCTCAACCTATCATCCACGGCTTCATTGGCAATAAAGGATGCGCCCATAATCTGTCTATCCTTCACAAAAGCGTGTTGCGACACGAAATGATACTACCCATAACCCTCTTCATTCTTTGGGCTAGCACTTTGGATAGCAACTTGTATATGCCACCCACCAAACTTATCGGTCGAAAATCTCTCAAATCGTGGCACCACTCTTTTTTCGAATCAAGGCTATGAGCAGCACATTAAGGCTTTTCTCAAATCTCAAACTAGAATGGAAAGGCGAAAAACCTCCATAATGTCCCCTTTGATCACCTCCCAACAATGCTGAAAAAAGCCATAGAAAACCCATCGGGACACGGGGCTTTATCCCCTCCATCTTGCGAAGCACTTGCTACCACTTCCTCAATTGAAAGGGACGCTCCAAGGCTGCCGAATCATCGTCGATTGTCAAAGCCCGCACCATCCAAATTTGGTCTCCAACCCCACTTTCTTCAACCGACGCCTAAAAAATTCGAGATGCCCACCTTAATTTCTGCCTCATCCTCTAACTGCACACCATCAATCTGGACAGATCTGATTTTTTTCGCAGCTCCACGCATTTTTGGCATCCTGTGGAAGAATTTAGTGTTGTTATCTCCCTCCTTTAACCACTGAACCCACGACTTTTGGCGCCAACAGATTTCTTCCCGAATAAGAAGACCCTTCAATTCTTGATTTAACTGCACCCTAAGGAGTTCTTCTTCCTCGGGCAGAGTACCAGCCCCCGCTTTCTCATCCAATCTGCAAATCTCATCTGCAATTGATTTGATTTTAATCTCCACCTTACCGAAGATTTCTCTATTCCAAACTTTTAAATCCTCCTTGAGCAACTTCAATTTTCTAGCTAATCTGAAGCTTGGGTTCAAAGAAAAATAGATGCATCAAACACACGCCTAACGTCAAATGAAATTGTATACTCCCTGCTTTTCAAAATGAGGTACACTTGGACTTTTCCACTCAAATTGACAGATTTTTGGATTGATCATTTGATCTCTAACATCTTATTTAGTTTTTGAGTTTCTATCGTATTGATGGTTGTTAATCTGTGTCTTGTATTGGTTTATTGTTGGTAACATCTGTTTTCTGGTAGTAATGGTAGATTTCTTATCCACTTCTGAATTCTTTTCATTTCCCTTCTTTTTCTATCAAAAAAACGTGTCAGCCACGCTAAAAGTACTAAAAACCAAGTGCAAAAAACAAGTAAATACTAATCAAATTTCGTTTTGAAGAAAAAAAAAATCATTTTGTCTTGAAAAGTCACAATGTACCTCTTATTTCGGGGCATAGGGAGTTTAAATAATCAGAGCTAAAAATATGTGCACAACGTAGCTCACACAGGCTTCTTCCAAACCAACCCATATCCTTACAGATAATTTTGGGATTCAATAGTTTTATGATAGTCAAATTAAGCTTATCTAGGAGAAAAACTACCTGGTTTAAATCAGAATTGATTAATTGAACTAATGTGTGGATTAACCTGAAAGCTTAAATGCAAGCATATCTGCGTAAAATACAAGTTCTGTCATAAGCCACTAATAATAGGTCATCCATTTTAGGAGCTGCCTGATCTAGCGATTCTTTAGAGAGTGGTGGCTGTATAGATATTAAGTGCATTTTTCTCATTTAGAGTCTAAAACCCATGACAGTTTTCAAGGTAAGTATTGACTATTGTTTTATGATGTTTCATGGATAACCAATACAATGGTCTCTCACATGTAAAAAAAAAACATATGCAACGGGAAAATTCATCTTCATGACTACTAATTCTATCAATAATTCTATGCTTTACAGTAAAATCCAGTTGTTGTCCTCAATTTCATGCCATACTTCTCAAAGCAAATGCTTGAATATGTTGTTTCCTTCACTAGGAGTAAGAGATTCTTCAACAATCCATTATGAGGAGAAAACTAACTGAAAGCCCCAAGCGAGAAACCCGTGTTTGGTCTGGATTCTGTAATATTGAGCTTAGTTGGAGAGGAGTAGCTTCAAGTTAAAAGTTGGTTACAGGCAGAGTATGGCAAAGCTTGCATTGAGTCTCTTTTAACTTTGAAGTAGACTCGGCAAGCTGGCTGATATTCATAGTATATAGCTACATAAACTCGAAGAAGTCTTGTTAGTAAAATACTTCCTCCATTCCACCCAATGAGTCCATATTAGCAAAGTCTAATAAAAAAAATTGATAAGTAAGGAGTCTAATAATTAGGGGATATATAACTAGCATTAGAGTTGGTCATAATTACAATAATGCTTGACAATAATAAATATGTTATCGTCGAATGTGGAGGGCAAAGTTGAATTGTTATGGAGATTGTAGACAATTTTTTTGAAAGTGGACTCTTTAAGTGAACCATCCCAACATAGTATAGTGGACTCTTTGCCTAGTACGGAGGGAGTATCATCTTAAATTGCTCTCAATAGAAATTTAATATCAAATTGAAGGCGCTGGAAAGAGAAGATAGTATGCCATATTTAAAAATAGGATAAATGAAAGCATAATTAAGTTCACTTAAAGAAGAGGGTGAATTTCTTTTCCTTCAACCCCTTGCTCTCGTCTCAGCTTTGTAATAGGGATCCAAATTTTTTGTTCAAATTTTCTATCTAGTTCTATGAGACATAGCATGTAATGGGTTAGGCATCACATCACATAAACTGTGGGACAACAGTTTAAGCAATCACATGTGTTGTCACATAGATTTGGATGGAAAATTTGGACAAAGGATTTGGATCCATATAATATATTTTTTAAAAAACTGTATTTATGTAACCAAATTTAGGTTTCAAGAAAAGAACCAGAGGCAAGTTGAAGACTTCAAATTAGAGCTTACAAAACTCCTCTTAAAGAGCATCTCATGATGTATATAGTGCTGTAACAGCAAACCATCTTTCCAGATGCTCAGTGCTAGGATGTTTCTTGTCTGGCACGTGCAACAATAGAATAAAGTGTAGGCTTAATACAACCAATGCCTCGATTGGTCCACGGAAATGGAAACAATTCCGCAGAATTAATTCCTTGGCATTAATTGATAGCATTTGGTGTTCCCAGAATTATATTTGTAGAATAGAAATGGATTACTGAAATCTTGAAATTGATTACTAAAATTTAAGGAATCACAATCCTAATGAAGGACGTGGTATTTGGATTCCTAGTAGTTGGAATCCATGTAAAAGGACAATTATATCCTTCTATTAGGTTAAGTATTTGCTTTATATTTATAAATACATTTGGTATCAAGTATCAACTACTTTGTGCCCGTTCTTTTTTACTCCTTGTGGTCATTGTTCTTCAGCTCTTCATAATAATTATTTTAGCTAAGTAGTAACTAGTAACACATACTTTTCTCGAATTGTTTCAAATGTTAAAGCTATTTTTATTTGAACTAGTTTCATTATAACATAAAATTCTTTTTTTAATTTTAATTTAATAATTTTTTTCTTGCTTTATTGATGTTGAATAATTTGAAATTTCACCGAAATTGAAAAAAAAAATGAATAACTTGTTGTTTTGTGGATCAGTAATAACATTAATGTTTGATTTTTATCATGAAAGTCATTGACAAGTGTTGGTCTATTATGGGGCAATGTTGTCAATTGCCTTAATTTAGTCAATGCATTCCAAGTTGTTTTGTTTCTTACCAAACAATATAACTAGAAATTTGTACAATATGAGTAATCACATTCCTATGTTATCAAACAGTTTTTAAGAATCATTTTCTCATATATTTATGTGGAATCTTATTGCCAGTAATCTATTCCGCGGAATTGATTCCATTTTCGTGTACCAATCGAGGCCCAAGAGTAATGTACCACAAAAAGATCGTGGATACACCACAAGCAACCATGGGCTGCTCAAGTTGTGCAAGTGAAAGAATTTCCTTCTTTTATTTTCACTATTTTATCATTTGTTGCCGGATTTCACTCACTTGCAATGTCATTTCTCTCTCAAATACAGATTGAACCTCCCCTCCCACCCTGCCTCCCTACCTTACTCCCAACCCCTCCCCCCCACACACACACAAAACAACAACAAAGAAAGAGGTGGGGGAGGCAACAAGGTTTTGATCGTGCACAAGCCTACTCCACATACGTTCTACCTACAACCACAAAACTGTTTCATAAATTTTAAAAGCCAATTGGGAGGCTTTTTTGTGATAAGTGAACACTCTACTAGGCAACCCGAAAGTTAACAATAAAATGCTGAAGCAAATAATGAAAACTCATGTTTGAGTTAATAGCAATTAATAGAACATTGAAATGATTGCTCAAGACACCAAAATAATGAAAACTCATGTTTGAGTTAATAGCAATTAATAGAACATTGAAATGATTGCTCAAGACACCATGAACTCATTTCTTTTTCCATAATAAAAAGTTGCAGGAGCAATATTAGTATGCACAAGGTAGAAAACACAAGGCAAGCCTTGAACCCCAGGACACACTCACACAATCATGAAAGCAAAACAAAACAAAACAAAAGCAATTTGCGCTCGATAAAACCGCCAATTACAACTTCCTATATGCCAATAGTACTACAACAATACTGTCAATACAGAGTTGAGTGTTGACACTCTAATAATCATTCCACTCAAAGAGTCTAGTTTTCAATTTTGAAATGTTACACTTCTTTTCATAACATATGAGATGTTATAAAGAATAAGCTTCAAAATTTTAGGCGTTTCCAAATTTATCGTTATTATATCATACCTCATACTAAAACAGTTAGTTATTCCATCCTAAGATTAAGTGTATTAATGGAAATTACTATATTCCCTAAAGAGTGGGGCTGCTGACACCCCAATATATACTCTATAAACCCCATGAAAAATAATTTCAAATATGTCATCATACCAAAAGACAATATAGCCCTATGAACATGTTTGTACGTATGTGTGCGGCCACCCTCCGCCGCACAAACACCACCACCCCCATTGCGTGCGGCCACTCTCCCCAATGTGCGTGTCGAACACCGAACAGAACATTTGGTCTGGGTTGGGGGTCCGGTGAACGAAGAAGGGAGCCACAAGAATAGATTTCATCCCTCTCCTACTCAACCCATGTTTGGATTCGGTTCGTACACATGTTTGGATTCAAATTAGGGTTCATAAATTTATATAGAAGGAAGGGATTGGGATTGAGATTGAAAAGGAAGGGAAGAAACATAGGAGATTGAGAAGGAAGGGAAGAAACATAGGAGATTGAGAAGGGAGGGAAAGGGAAGAAACAGGGACGGGATTGAGAAGAAACCAATATTCCTTTTCTTTTCTTTTTTTCTCTGAGTCATCGCCATGGCTACAGTGAGAGAGAGAAGAAGAGATTGAGATTGTTGCGTGGAGTTGGGAAGGGGAGGGTAGAATAGGTATAGAAGGTGGTGTATATGGAGTAATTGGGATTAATTGAGATAGGTCGTGGGGTGTATGGATTATAATTTGGGGTGTCAATAGCCCCACTCTTCCTCTAAACGTATGACTTTCAAACTCCTTAAGAGATGCCGAGGGTGTAGTATTTGATAATTTAATACTACCTTCGCACCAAAATAAACTATGTTTTAGCAATTTACACACAGATCAAGGAATGATATAAAAAGACTTATTTACCCTCATTTAACATCATTTATTGTAGTTAAGTTGTATTAGTATTTTTCTCTTTCCACCAAACAACCCTCTTTTTTACAACATTTAATTTTAGCGTAGTAAATAAGGGTAGTTTTGGCAAAATATGAATGTTTCTTGAAATACTAAAACACCATTTATTTTGGGACAAAAAAACTTTGCTAAAACATCATTTGTTTTGGCACAAAGGTAGTATCATCTAATAATTTATTTATTTTTTATAAGTAACGGTATATATAAAACAAAGCATCAAAACAGGTGACGCGTCCTTGTACACAGGGAGTATACAAGACAAAAGAAATACTAAGTAATAGTCCTGTTCACTATATCTACAAAAGAATTCTCTATATTAGGGTCAACGACCAAACACCACAAACGAAGAGTCTAATACACCTCCTTTTTATTCCAGAAACATCAGACTCCAAATTCTCATACACCCTTTGGTTCCTCTCCTTCCAAATGGTCCACCAAATCGCCAAAGGTGCAAACCCCCCCCCAAAAAAAATTATGTTTTCTATGTTTATATAAAGACCACCCTCGAAGGAGCTCAATGACCGATCTAGGCATCACCCACAAGACACCTACTAGGAGGAAAAACCAGCTCCATATCTCCCTTGTCACCGTGCAGTGCAATAGCTGATGGTTAACAGTCTCCTCATCTTACTTATCAAAAAAAAAAAAAGTCTCCTCATCTTGTTTACACAAGAAGCACCTATTAACATAGATCTTTCCGCAAACTCTTAAGTTATCGCCCGTCAAGATAGCTTCCTGAGCCGCTTCCCAAACAAAAAAAGCAACTCTGCTGGGAACTTTAGCTTTCCAAATTTCTTTCCAAGGAAAAAGATTGTTTGCATCTTCATCAAGCTTCACGTAAAACGACTTGACCGAGAACCTTCTATCCTTAAGATGATCCCAAACAACTTTGTCTTCACCGGAACCTTTCCTCTTAAAAGCATACAGAATCTCCAAAAGTTGAACCCCTTCCTCAAGCTCCCAGTCTTGGACATCTCTATGAAATACCGGATTCCACAATTCTGCCCCATTAGATGTTGTAAGAATGGAACTCACCAATTCTCCCTGATTAATCGCTATATTGTATAGATTGGGAAATCCGTGTTGGAGTTTCGTTTCCCTACACCAAGTATCCTGCTAAAATCTAACCTAATTCCCATTTCCTGCCTCAAAAGAGATGAAACGATTGAAGACATCCCACCATTTCATGATACCTTTCCATACGCTTGAACCATGAGCAGATAACAATCATAACACTTCCTTGGGGAACCAAACATGACTGCCTTCCCCATATTTCCCAGTCACTACTTTCCTCCACAGCGCTTCTTTGTCAACTAAATACTTCCATAACCATTTTCCTAACAAGGCACCATTGAATTCCTCACGTTTTTATGCCCAAACCACCCTTTCGCAGATTGGAGCACACTGACCCCCAACCCACTAAATGATATGCTCGCTCCTCCGAACCCCCTTCCCATAAGAAATCCCTTTCCAATTTCTCTATTCTCTTGACCACTGAAACAAGTACCACGAAAAGGGATAAATAGTACGTAGGGAGGTTAGAGAGCGTACTCTTGATCAAAGTCAACCTCCCACCTTTAGATAGAAACTGCCTCTTCCAACCCGCCAATCTCCTCTCAAACCTTTCTATGACCAAGTTACACATAACTGTGCTCTTGAACGACGCCCGCCCCTAGAGGAAGTCCCAGATATTTTGTAGGGAGGCTAGCTGTCTTACATCCAAAGAAAGAAGCCAGATCCTCCGTGTTATCCACCCCGTCCCCCACAGCAATAATCTCACACTTGAGGACATTAATCTTGAGACCCGACACTACTTGAAAAAATAACAAAACCAACCAGAGATAACCCAGCTGAGATCTGCTAGCGTCACAAAAAACTAAGGTGTCATCTGCAAAAAGTAAGTGAGATATTGCAAAACTTGGGGAAGAAGCTCTGTTAACTTCAAATCCCTTAACATAACCTCCTGCCATTGCTTTATCAATAAGGCAGCTCAAGGCCTCCATAATCAAAATGAAGAGGAAGGGAGTAAGAGGGTCCCCATGTCGCAGCCCTCTCAGCCGACTCCCCGTTCACCAAGACTGAAATCCTCACCGTGAATATGCAAAAATAGATCCAATTCCTCCACTTCTCCCCAAATCCCATTCTCTTTAAGACATAAATCAGAAAATCTCAACTCACATGATCGTACACCTTTTCTATATCAAGC
This sequence comes from Codonopsis lanceolata, assembly GCA_013146195.2. Taxonomy (NCBI): domain Eukaryota; kingdom Viridiplantae; phylum Streptophyta; class Magnoliopsida; order Asterales; family Campanulaceae; genus Codonopsis; species Codonopsis lanceolata. The sequence goes on along the minus strand of CM028384.1, from coordinate 45,380,510 downwards.
TTACATAGAACACCCAGAACCCCACCCCCCTCACCCTAGAGTCGACCAGCTCGTTCACTATCAAAGCTGCATCTAATATTTGGCAATCACCCACGAAAGCATGCTGAGAATCTGAGACTACCTTTCCTACAACCTTTTTAAGCCTTGAAGACAACACCTTCGCTATCAGCTTATACAAGCTCCCAATGAGACTAATAGGCCTAAAATCCCTCTGCTCCTCCGCTCCCTTTTTCTTCGGAATAAGGGCAATAAAAGATACATTCAGACTTTTTCAAAACTCTCCCCCTCGTAAAACGACTGGAACACCTCTAAGATATCATTCTTGACTACCTCCCATTGTTTGAAGAAAGCTATTGTGAAACCATCAGGACCCGGGGCTTTATCTCCATTCATGCTTCGCAAAGCCTCCACCACTCCTATCTCCGTGAACGCATGTTCAAGAAGGTCCCTGTCCTCCTCCTGTAGCGATTTAAAACCAATCCCATCTAAATCCATGTTCCAGCCTCTGTCCTCTGAATACAGCTTCTGATAGTAGTCGACAATCTCTGTTTTTATTTGATTAGAATCTTCTGTCACTGCATCACCTACGTTCAAACGGCTGATCAGATTGTAACTCTTCCAGGCCTTTGTCATTCGTTGAAAAAACCTCGTATTCTTATCCCCTTCTTTTAACCACAAAACCCTAGACTTCTGCCTCCAGCAGATCTCTTTCTTAATAAGAAGCCTCTTGAGCTCAATTTTCAGCTTTTCTCGACGCGCTGCTTCGACTTCCCCCAAGTCACCCCCTACCCTCCAGCTCATCTGAATTTCCTTCATAGATTCTCTAATCTTGGTCTCAATCCGCCCAAACACCTCCTTGTTCCATACTTTAAGATCTTCTTTGAGCATTTTCAGCTTTTTAGCTAATTTGAAACATGCCTTGCGATGGTCAACCACATAGGAAGCCCACTTCAGCTTAACCCATTCCATGTAGCCTGCTTCTTCAAGCCACATATTTTTGAATCTGAACGAAGATTTTTTCTTAATTATACTGCCATACTCGAGAATAATGGGTGAGTGATTGGAGACCACCCACGGAAGACTTTTCTGGGAGAAACCACCGAACTGCTCTTCCCAATCCGGAGTAAGAAGGAATCTGTCTAACCTTGAGCATTGACACCTCGCCCCACTTCTAAACCATGTGAAAGAATTCCTTTCTAACGGCAAGTCCAACATATCCATTTGATTGATAAAATCAATAAAATCAGACATGCCTTGCGAGATTGTGCTAGACCCCGTATGCTCATGGGGAAAGCGAACTGCATTAAAATCCCCCCCCACACAGACACCAAGGAAAATTCCACCGCTGCCAGACTGAAGATAGCTCTGTCCATAAACCCACACAAGAGACATCCGAACTGGGCCAGTAGACTCCTGAAAAAACCCAATGAAGCCCAGTATCCACCATCTTGAAAAAACAAGAAATAGAATGAGAACCCTGAACATGATCTAGCTTAATAACAATACTGCTATCCCACATCACTAGCACTCCCCCGGCAGCCCCAATCGCCCCTAGATGAACCCAATCAGCCCTTCTACAACCCCATACACTGTCAACTGTCCGTTTATCTAACCACTCCATCTTTATCTCCTGCAGACAAATAACATTTGGTTTCCATCTCCCAATTGCTTCTTTAATAACCTGTTTTTTTATTTAATCATTTAATCCCCACACATTCCAACTTAAAATATTTAAATCCATAAAAAAACTATCAATTAACAAGTGGTTGAACTATGGTTCCCCCGCCCTTCTTACCAGCTGCCCCCTCAAAATTTATGTTACAATAAATATTTTTGAGCTCCTGGCTGATCCTCCCCTTAGATTTCCCCTGTTAGCTCCTTTTTTACTTTTTTCAGTTCGAACCTTCTCAACTTCCATCAACAAATCTTCTATTTTATCTTCATACCCCTTACACGAGACACCCAGAAATTTCCCAAAACTTTTAGCCTTATTACGCACCCAAACAGACATGCCTTTGCTCCTATCCTCAGTTCCCAGCTCGAGTTCCTCCATCTCCTCAGGTCTGACCATCGATATTGGAGTGCACTGCACCACCTCTTCTGGGTATACACCCTCACAGAGTGGAACCCACGAACACTCTGCTCCAGTTCCTTCATCTAATCTGGTGTCGACACAACTCTCCGTACCTCTGCGATAATCACACGAAGGCTCCTCGTCCTCTGCCAAAAAACCTGGCCTCTGCATATCTCCCACAACCAGAGTTCTATCTTTATTACAAACCCACAGTATCGTTGCCTCATCCAATACGTTGCCACCGACTGGATGCGTATCACCAGTAGCTCCTGCAGACCTCTGTTTCAACATCTTTACGGCAAAACCATCGTCCTCTCGCTCAACATCTGATTCCGACCCAGCGTTGGTCAAACTATGAAACGGGCTTGACGGAAACCTCTCCCGTCTTGGGATAAGGCCTGCCCTAACCTCTTTGGAAGCTGACCCATAGTAATTCGCCTTCGACAAGAGAGGAGGTGGCCCAGAAATTCCATGGCCCATCTCAGCCTCCACACCAGGCCCAAAGCTAAAACAAGGGTCCCCCCTGCCCATCTCAAATTGTGACGGTCCATTCTCCCTTCAATATAAGTACTAAGAGGCCCAAAACTGGCAAAGGGTTGGTCCGAAAAACCCTCCCCTTTATCCCCTTTACCCCCTTTATCCCCTTTATCCAAAACAACATCGTCGACGCTACCACAGTTTGAATTCAAATTTTTGGCCACCCACGTGCCTCTGCTAACCCTGTCATCAACACGTGAACCTGTTTTGTTCAGAACTGGTCGCCTAAGTGATTCCTTAGGCCGTGTGTGATGAGCACCTCTCGTCCTCATCGTACTCCTCCTCTCACCCCTCCTACCTGCGCCACCTCCTTTGAAGGGCCACGGGCAGCATATCGCTGTCGTTTCTGCCCATATCGGCACAGAAAAAAAAAACGGCAACCCTCACCTATACGCACATTAGCAGGCATTTCTCCCTGAAAACACACCAAGATTCTTGCCCATCTCAGATCTGTCCTTGCCTTTGTTGCCTCATTGATGTCCAAAAACCCTCCGCAAAAATCTCCAATCTGTCTAAACACAGAACTGCCCACAAGTGTAGAGGCAACCCTAGAACCCTAATCCAAGATTCTTTAGGCAATTTCTTTTCTAAAAAGTAACAGCTCTCAGTAGACCACCTCTCCAAACACAATTGGTTTTGATTAAACTTCCACCCTTTTTCATTCAAAATCCTGCTCGCTTCAGCCTTAGATGGGAACTCGAATAGGAAAAATATATCGTTCATGACAACAACTCGGACACCACCTGCTATCCTCCATCTTTTATCCACCCACTTCTGCAGTTCTACTCGCTCCGGTACAGGACACCTTGGATCCCCCATCCTTCCAACCAGACACCTCTCCAGGAAAGTCGTGGTTTCCTCACATGAATCATCCTCGATCTTGAAATCTGCACCAGACCCCTTAGGTAGATGTTGAACCTTCACTGAGCACACTGGCCATTGAGGTATTTTCGCAGCCTCTGCATAGGAACTCACTAGACTACTGACCTTTCCTTTCTCTTTAGAGATGTTAATCGGTCCAGTCCTAACGGTTCCGGTCCAGCATAGGTTCGTTTTGGTTGGTTATCCCTGCTGCCCGGTCACAAACCTAACGGTTTCGGTTCAAACCTCTGGTTTCCTGCCAATGATTAAACTTGTACGATTTTTCCCAATTTCGAGGCTTGTACACACTTATTTCAGCGTATTATACGTGTCCCGTATATTATACTAACTATATTAAAGTTGTTAATCGGTCCAACCCTAACGGTTTTCGGTGTTATACACATCCCGTATATTACTAACTATACTAAATCGTATGAAAGTCGGCTTTCGGTTCAACCCTAACGGTTTTCGGCCTAGCCCTAACGGTTTCGGTCCCTAAACAATCCACCTTAAAATTTCAACCCTGACGGTTTCATTCTAGCCGGTCAAAAAACTAACGGTTTCGGTTTGGACCTACGGTTTTCGAGCCTATTAACATCTCTATAATTCTCTTCCACAGCTCCTAAGCTTATCCGCTATGTCTAACCATCCAAAACCTTCAACTAACTCCGGGATACAAACCGTCTCAGTTCTCCCTACCTTCCTAATCTCGAGTATAATGAAACTTCCTGAAAAATTATCTTCCTTGGCCACCAGAACTTCACGCACGGTACTCTTTCGTTTCTTCCAGAATATACCCGGGAAGTGCCAAGCCTGCTTCAAGCACTCGCAAACCCACAGGAGCTCCCTGAAGAAGATCACTGCCTCATTGACTCTTCCTTTGCTTCTCTCAATCCACTGAAATTCCACAGACCCCGAACTCAATCTCCTTACTACATCGAAAGTCTTCCTCCCTGCTAGAAAGATCACTCGATCTGGTTCGACCTCTAGCAATGGGGGTGTGGTAGACAATCTGGAAGGAAAGAAACCGGAGAGCTTTTGATAATGAGGAAGGATCCATCTCAGAAATAAAGAGTGTTATGCTTCATCTCTTGTTTGTGTGGTGTGTAGGGGCTAAGCATTTACATATTCCCCTGTCTTCCTCTTTAGAACTTTCATTTATGTTAGTCTTTTGGCAATATATACTTCTTGTGTAAATAAGGACGCGTCACCTGTTTTGACGCTCTGATATAAATTCATTTACCTTTATCAAAAAAAAAAGGTTTGTGAAGAGAACCTAACAGAATCATACTCCATTCCTAAATTCTTGTCATGTTTTCACTTTTTGGAGTCAAACTTTTTTTTTACTTATTATATGTCCCTATTTGTAATCCCATCTTCGATTTGTGATAGATTAGAGAAATTGGAACAAGAGTTCCTTTATCATCTAATAATTAATAATATTTTATTATATTATAAATAATACACCCTCCGTTTTCAAATAATCGTCTTTTTTGACCCAGCACACCATTTAAGAAAAAGTAATTGAATGTATTATAAATATTGATGTAATGTGTGATTTCCTTTAATGCCCTTGAACATGTGATCATAATTAAAATAGGTACAAAAAGTAAAGGTAAAGTAGTAAAAATGTTTCCTAAAAAAGAAAAGTTTTGAAAAAGGACAATTATTTTGGAACGTATAAAAAAGGTAGGTTTAAATAATTATTTGGTCCTTCGACTTGCACGTAATTTTTTGTTTGATCCTAACATTTTCAAAAAAATTAGTTTGGTCCTACATGTTGCCTTTTGTTGTTAGATTCCCCCTCTCTTCGTCACTCATACAATTTCCGTCTAATTATATTTCAAAATACCCAAACCACCCTTATCATCAATGTTTGGGATTTTTATTTCATTTACTGAGATAGAACCCTATCAGGCAAGGCTTACTCATCTCATGATGATCAGGCCGGACATTTTTTTATAATTACAAGTGTTTGGTAGATTCAATGCACCTGTAGCTTCTTATTCTCCTCATTCACTGTGTAAAATTAGTGCGCCGACTTGACTCTTTCATCGCCGATTTAGACGTCCGGGGACTGGCTTCTACTGACTAGAAGACTCTTCCGATAGATATATCTCTCTCTCAACACCCCATCTCCAGCCATGGCCCCCAATCTCTCATTCTCTAATATTGCTCGCCCCAAACCCTGGTCAAAGACCTTGCCAGCGTCGGTCGTACATCCAGCCAAGTCCACCTCTTCCGGTCATTCTCTCCATTTACGGCGTTCACTCCTTCTAGATTCAAGCGAATTTCTTTCTCTCTCCATCTCTCTCTATCGCTCCAGATCTGTGTTTTCTTCGGCTTCGGTGTTCATATTAGATGACGGAGGGATGAACCAAATACCACATCACGGGGAGATTGCATCTCTAGAAGAGTGCAGAGAGAGAGAGAGTAGGAGAAGGCAAAAAGCACACTAATTGGAGACTATACGAGGATGGGTGGGTGTGGAAGTGAAAATGGTATTGTGATTTGTGAAAGTGGGGTAGTTGAGTCAATGGGGTTTATGTTTGGGTCTCGAAAATGGTATTGTGATTTGTAAGGAGAACACACATTGCCAGTGGTTGCGGGGTGGTCTGTATTTAAGCTTACATTTTTTAGTTTTTCTTTTCCTTTAGATTAGAAAATATGATTAATGGAAACATTTTTGGAGGTCAACCGAAAATCACAAAAAAAAAAATTAGGAACAAAATCAATTAATTAAACATTTTTGGAGTGGTTTGAACTCTTTGCCAATTCATTAAACCATGGAAGGGTAATTTGGACATTTTCTAACAAAATCAGACGGAAATTGTAACAGTGACGGGGTGAAGGGGAAATCTAACCACAAAATGAAACATGTAGGACCAAGCTAATTTTTTTTGAAAATCATAGGACCAAACAAAAAATTTAGAACAAGTCGAAGGATCAAATAATTATTTAAACCAAAAAGGTAAGGAGGACAACTATTTGAAAACGGAGGGAGTACAACTTTGTACTCCCTCCGTTCCATAATATATGTCGTTTTAGGAGAGTTTTTTTGTTCCAAAATAAATGTCACTTTGCAATTTTCAATGAACTTTTTTCCTTTTTTTCCAATTCTACTCGTATTTATTGACTTCGTAACTTGTGTTTGACTCTTTGGACAAGAGTATCAAAAGACACCTCATTAATGTTTGGAGTAAAATAAATAAGGGCAGTTTAATCTTTGCAAAATATTTCCTTGGTCTGTATGAAAAGCTCCAAAACGACATATATTTTGAAACGGAGGGAGTAGTACATTGCATATATAATTTTAAGGTTATTGTTATAAAAAAAAAATCATGATCTTTTTTAACTAATCAAAAAAAAATCATGATTTATTAGGTATTGCGTCCGTCCACCCAAACTCCAAAGAGTTCGAGATGAAAAGTCAAACGTTGATAATTAAGGGATACATAAAACTAGTATTAGAGTGGGTCATAATTACAATAATTTTTAAGCATAATCGATATGCTAATATCAATGTGGAGGGTAAAGTTGAAAGGTGTAATGAGCGAGCTTAATAACTTAAAACTTGTAATAATTAGGCTCCGTTTGCTTCACGGAAAATGACTTTCGAAAAATATTTTCCTCATTTTTTGGTGTTTGGAAACCTTAAGAAAATGTAGTCAACATAAAAGCTTTTCTGGGTCAGCGGAAAATGAAGCATTTTTTTATAAATAAATTATTGTATATTAGAAAGCGACAAAAAAGGTAACGCGTCCTTGTACACTAGGAGTATACACAGAAAGCTAATCTAATGAGAGACTATTAACAAAATCTACAAAAGAATAAGGGTGAGAAATTGAAGTATTAGCATCTTCTAAACACCAAGACCGAGAGTTTGCAACACAGTGTCTTTCAACTGCGACAAGGACCTTTCCATGTTATGAAAAACCCTTCTATTCCTTTCAAAAGCACACACACAAAAGAGCAGTTTGCGAACAGAAAATAAAGTCTTCTTTTCCAGAAAATAACTTCCAGATTCATTTTCCATACGTCATTTTCTAAATGTTCGAACACCTCTACGCCCCCTTCCACATTTACACATATTTACATACACGCATAATATTTTAATCAACAAATAAATTATTTATTATTTAGAAATATAAATGGAGTTTGTGCATAATATTTATAAATTATAATTTTAATAAATACTCACTATGTCCTAAGATTAGTGTCAACTACATTATGTAGGGATGTCAATCAACAAATAAATTATTTATTATTTAGAAATATAAATGGAGTTTGTGCATAATATTTATAAATTTTAATTTTAATAAATACTCACTATGTCCTAAGATTAGTGTCAACTACATTATCTAGAGATGTCCCAAACATTATCCATTTTCTTTTTTAAAATATTTTTTCATATCAATTATCAACACTTTTTTTTATTTGTATTCATGAGTTTGAAAAAAGATGAACATTTTTAATTTGACGCCACAAATGATAAATTGTGGGTTATTAAAGGAAAATTACTTATAGTTCAACACTATCTTATATTAACATATGCATTAATATTAAAATATACCCTTTTTATTTATTCATATAATGTTTTCTATAACATTCTCCAAATGTTTGTCGCAAACGAAAATGTTTTTCAACATATTTTCAAAAGATTTACCACTCACTTTAAAATGAAACCATTTTATTTTCCAAAAATCATTTTCTGAAAATTATTTTCTGAAAATCATTTTTGGTTAAACAAACGGAGCCTTAATTACTCAATTTTTCATGATTAGAGCGTTAACTAGTGTTATATGCAGGAAAGCATGTAAAGAGATGGAGAGCTTGGAGGAGAACGTACGAGTCAGGTGCGCAGACGAAGACCTGGTACCGATTGGTGGCGACGAGGACGCGAACCAGAGCTTGCAAACCAGGTGCATCGATTCCGTCGTCGTTGGTTATCATGATCGTCGGGCGATCACCGGATGAAATGTTATTCTCCATCTCCGACACAGTAGACTGATTGGTCAAACTGGAAAGCGAGTAAGTGACAAGAGATACTGCCAACAGAACCCGAGATGGAATTTAATTTTGGGAAAGAGGGAATGTCGAGCAATTTGAGCGTTTTGATGACGCTGATGCAGGAGCATTCGAGTGCGTCACTGATAATATATTAAAATAAAATTGTGCATGACGGTCCCACGAAATAATTTTAGGTTAAATTCAACCGCCCCTCATATTAGAGCATGTACAATTAGACATGCACAAGCGGATCACAACCGAACCATCGTAGAACCGTTCCAAATTCAATTTGGAACTGTGTTAAGTACAGAGGTTCACCGATTCAATAAAAAATTATATATTTAATATTTTGATGAACTGACGGTTTGGAATCGGATTTGAGAACCGTGAACCGACGGTTCACAATTCTAGCATTAAGTTTGATAAATTAAAAAAAAAAAGGCCACATTTTGAATTTGAACGACCTAAATGAAAGGAGGCTAGCACAATGGAATTGTTATTGTTTTTTGCAGTTTTTTATAAAAAAATTATTATTATTATTTTGTTGTTTCCTTTTTTCCTAACCTATATAAATACTTTAACTTCCTATACAATTTTTCTCACTTCTAATCTCTTTAATTTTCTCAAAACTCTTCATCTTTCAATTCTCCAAATCTTTAAATATCAAGTTATTACTCTCCAATTATTTAGTAAGTTTACTAATTAATTTTTATTAATTATTTTTATTTAGTAAATTATATTAATTATATTTTTACTACTCTTCAATATTTATTAAGTACTATAAATTATATTAATTACGTTTTTAATTATATATATTATTACTAAGTACTATTATTTTCGTTATTAGTTATTAAATTTAAAATTAAAGTACTTTAATATTTATTAATTTTGTTTTAATATTATACTTACTAGTTATTGACTTATTGTTAATTACTACTTTTAAAATTAGTTATTAATTTATACTATTAACTATATTTTATTACGTTATTTTATTACTTTATTACAAAAAAAATGTCTTATTCTCAATCTGACATGAACAAGGGAAGAGACAAAGCTTCCCAATGCAAGGACCCCAAATCCCCAAGCCAAGAAGAGTTGGTCCCGAAGATATTTTTTGGCAAAATTTAGACATGCCAATTAGTTTAGATATTAGCGATGATGAATATGATGTTAACAATCCAATGAGTGATGAGACGGTTAATCCCCACATCTCTAAAAATTATTCTCGTACTCAAGAGAGTATCACTCAAACAGAAGGTCAAGGTGGAACAACAAGAGGTTGAGTTCAAGATGGAACAACAACAAGAGGTCGAACAACGGGACAATCCGATATATTCACACTGCATTATACAAAAACGCATTTTGAAGGTAAGAATTTTCTAGTCACATGCAACTATTGCAACATCCCATTTAGCTTCAAAACTAGAAATGAATATTACACGTATAAGAAGCACATAAGGAACAAGCATCCCGACAAGATGGGAATGGAAGAAGAACAAACACAAAGCACGGGAGTTGCGGCTTTGATGAGGATACAACGACCGGGAGCGATTGAACAATGCTGCTCGTTTCGGTAAGTTAATTGTAATTTTTATATTAGAATTTTTAATTTATAGATTGTAAGTTATAATTTTTAGAATAAATTTTTATTTATTGAAAAAAATTGTAACTTAGATGTAAGGCTCCTTTGGCTTTAGTTCATTGGTTGTCCCCCTCATTTTAATTTTTTATTATATTAATAAAATTGGTATGGGTACCGTCCCTGTTTTATATATATATATATATATATATATATATATATATATATATATAAAATATTGTTGCTATTTCACAAAGTATAAAATTATTACATACAAGTTAAAATAATGATTTTTTGTCACTTTTAAAAATTCAAAAAATATTTAAAGATATTTTTTTACAAATGTTTAAAGATAGTTTTTTAAAAAAAAAGTTTTTTAAAAAAAAATTAAATGTAGTGAGCCGTGGAACCTTGAAAACGGTTCATGGTTCCAAACCGAACCATGCCGATTCCCGGTTCCCCCTTTTGCTCTTCAAGAACCACCAGTTCTGGAACCGGAACCGAAACCGTTTGGGCATGTTTATGTACAATGGGGTGCAAGCTACCCAAATCATTAAAAATAATCTATCTTGTATAGATAAATCAATTCAACCGCCCCCCCCCCATCTTTATTTCAATTATATTGTATTTTTATATATTAATAAATAAATTTGTTTATACAATATAAATTTTATATTGTATAAAATTACTAAATTCAAAATTCAATTAATTTGTAATAAAATATTAGTACTAAATATAGTTTTTTTTTAAATCGAGTTGATGTCCAAATGCAGCTAACCAAGTGTCTATTTATAAATAAAAATGTGTATATTTTTATTAACAAAATTAAACAAAATACTCCCTCCGTTTTCAAAATATTGTTTGGGTTGACCCAGCACACCGCTTAAAAAAAACAAATTGACTGGATTATAAATATTAGTGAAATGTGTGGTTTTCTTTAATACCCTTGAATATGTGGCCATAATTAAAGTAGAAAGAAAAAGTAAAGGTAAAGTAGTGAAAGTATTTTCCTAAAAGGGAAAGTATTGAAAAAAGACAATTATTTAAGAACAGATGAAAAAAGAAAGGTAAACAAAAATTTGAAAACAGAAAGAGTAATAATTTTTGTGCTGAAAAGAAGACTAAAAATGGGATAAAAAGGGAAAATTTGTCGGACCAGCCATAATCCGCCATGTGGAAAGGTACTAGAATATGTCAGGCTCCTTTGCTTTGGTTGACATCGTTTTCTTCTCCCCTTCGGTCGTTTTGAGCTTTGCTATTCTTGGATTCAGTAGCCTCCAATGCTACCCATATTCTTTTTCCTAATTTAACTACCCTTTGCTCTCCCCGGTCTCCAATGTATAGAAAAATCCCTTCAATGCTCCCGAATGACCCCTAATTGTACCTGGTCTTACAACGTCTACTAAAAGCATCTCCAATGTAAATGTGAATATATAAAAGAATTTAGATGGCACTTATGATTTACACTATTTTGGAAAGAAAAAACATCTTCAATGCAAATGTGGATGATGAGTGTGGATATGATGTGGCAGCCAAATTTGTTCACATTGTGGATAACAATGTCAATCTTTCAAAACATCACCAATGCAACCGTGAATTTAATCCTACGTGGTCGTGGGCAATTCACACTCGCAATCATATGTGTCTTTTTTTTTTCTCTTCATTCACATTCAATCAAAATGGATCTCTCTGATGCAAATGTATATTTATGTTATGTGGCATGCATCCCACCAATAAAATAACATTTGACAAAAAATATAAAATATAAAAAAAGAACAACCAATAGAAAGAGTTTTATTAAAAATAATGATGATTAGGATGTATACATACCCTTAAGTAGGATGTGAAAAATTAACATTGTTATCAACAATGTGAATAAATTTGGTTGTCACATCATATTCACACTCTCATCATTCACATTTACATTAGAGAGGTTATATATATATATATATATATATATATATATATATATATATATATATATATATGTAAATCATAGGTGACATAATTTCTTTCTCATCCACATTAGCATTGGAGATGCTCTCACATTCTACTTAAGGGTGTGAATATATCGTAGTTATTATTTTTTAAAAAAAAACTTTTTTCTATTAGTTGTTCTCTTTTATTTTCCTATTTATTTTTTTGTCAAACATTATTTTTGTGGTGGGATGCATGTCACATAAGATTAAATCCACATTTACAGTGGAGAGATCATTTTGATTGATTCTAGTTGAAGAAACAATGACACATGATTGAGGGTATGAATTACACACGACCACGTAGGACCAAATCCACGATTGCATTGACGATGCTCTAAAGTGCACTAAAACTATGAGCATGTGGTGCTCTTCAACGATTGAGAATCTTGTTGTGGGTTATAGGTTGGGCCATGAATAATGTTGTTTTCTCTTTTCGGTCTTTAGTTCTTGGAAAAATTGTTAGCCAGTACATTTTTTTAACATTTATTCGCTTCACTCTCTCGTTCTTTTTTTTTCAAACGCTAAAGTTCATTTTCAAAATATCGTTCCTATAATACACAAATTCAAGGAACGCTGTAAATTTGTTTTTTTCTCCCTTCTTCTTCTTCTCCCTCGTTGTTAAATTCGTTCGCCTGAAGACGCAAAAAAAGTATGAACAGGAAAGAGAATGGGGAGTTTGGTAGTGAAGAAGAATGTTGTGTTGCTACATAACTATTTCTTCATCACTCTAACTTCCCACTCTTTTACTTATTCATATCATGTTGTTGTTATGCATCACAAATTCAATTTGTGCATTAGAATTTTCTACATCATAAATCTGATGTATGCATCGTGAAATCTAATTTGTGCATTAGGATTTACTTTTGTATTCTAATGCCAAATTGATGCATCAGCGTTCAAAATCAATGAATCATGATTCCAAATCGGTGCATTGTCGTTCCAAAATATTGCATCGCGATTCTAAATACGATGGCACACCACTTAACTCACAAATGAAACCCTTGTAAAAAGTTGAAACCAACTGCTATCGATATCATCATCATCAGATTTGGTTCACCTCATCTTTCCCTCTTCCCCATTTACTCACAGCCTAAAATATATACGATACACACACTCAAAATACCAGAATCAGTGTTTGACTGTTTTGAGAATGAATTAGAGAAAATTAATGGACAGCATACTGTGCTTCCACATCCTCGTACGAGGTTAGCGGACTGAAAGTGTAAGACCCTGAAACTTTGCGTGTTTGACTTGCTTGCATGGTAGACTTCTTATGTGAGTCTTCATGTGTTTGGGTAGGCTAAGGTATCGCCGATACCCTGGAGTTGTTTGGGTTATGCGTGTGAGTGTGTTAGAGTTACAATGCATAACTCGACGTTGTCAGAAACTCAACTTAGTCGAGAGTTTACTTGCTTAGTTCTTGCTCGTGAACTTTGTGGGATCCTAGGTCTTCGTACTCTTGTCATGTGCTTGCTTGGATGCGTTGACATTCATTATAGACATGTTTATAAGGTTTACTTGTGATTACGACATTCAAAGTATAATCATCGTCCTAAGTTGGATTTCACTATTTGTATTAGGTAAACATTTCGTCTTTCGTATTTTCGTTGCATGTAGTTTTGGTTTACCTTCGTGCATGTGTTGGAGTTCGTTCATTGGGTCCTTAACATGCGTTTAAACATGTGGGCACAGTCATTCATTTGCTACTTTGATCGTTAATTTGTTGTGCTTCGTTTCGATCTTCGTTTGAGTCGATTCGGTTGTCATTCGGGCGCGTTTCGGACTCGTATTGAGCAAAGAAACACCCAATGATGTTTGAGGTTAGTTCGTGGCACGATAGGACTTCAAATTGGACCACTTAGCTTTGCTGGAAGGGGCGTTTGCATCCCCTTAGTGCCTTGGCTCGCGTTAGAGAGGGCAGAAAGTTGAAACCCTAGGAATGCATGTTAGGCGCGCTCGTGCCATAAACCTTAGGCGACTAGTATGTTGTTTGCTGGTACGTAATTTCTATGTAATCCCTATGCTACCCTTAATGAATCCCTCCCAAACCCCTTCTAGACAGCCCCCATTAACCCTATATTAGTCCTAATAACAAGGGTAATTATCTTTGATGAGTTTTAGAGGATGATTAAGGGGTGTATTATCATTAACATAATCAAAGTAGGAACCACTAGAAATCGACAACACACACACTTAACCTCTAATCTATTTTGTCCACTCTTAACCCAGCTGATATACCCTCCTTTGGCAGCCTTATTCAGCCATTCTCAAGCCTTAGAGTCTCTAACAATAGAGAGAGAAAGTGTATGGGTGTGGGTGTGTGTTCTTGGTGAGATTGGTGTGTGCAATCTCACCCCCATTGCTCCAATCATCTGAATTTTAACTTGAGACCATCGGTGCGAAGCCGTCGACAAGTAGAATCCACAATTAGGAAATCTACACAAATAAATAAATAAAAACTCATAAATCAACTACTTTAACCCCAAATTAAAATGCCCTAATTTCACATTAAATAAATAGACATTTTCTACCAACATATTGAACACACAAATTTAAGAAATAAAACAATATTATCATAATATCATCTATCACAAATTCACAACAATTACATAAATTAAATATTCAATCAGGGCTATTTCACAATTAGGGTTATTTCAAATTAGGGTTGTTTTAAAATTATGGTCATTTTAATTTTTAAAATTTAAATCACAATTATAATTATAATTTAGACAATTATAATTTAGAAATTCGTAAAATTTAAATCACAGTAAGGGCAGCGGATAAAGAGAGTCTGTAAAGATGGAATGACATAGAGTCTTCAGTTCGGTGCCTGTGTGTGTCGCCGTGTGCCTGTACCTGTAGTCGACTAGTAGGAATCAGAGGCTGAAGGGATGGGTGGACCTGGAAGCCGGACGTTGGAAGGAGGCGAGCGGGGGAGCCTGGAGGGAGAGAGAGCCGAGAGGGAAACTGGGAGAGGTCGAGAGCGAGAGATGAGATTTCAGATTTGGGAAAAGGGATTTAGGAGGGGTTTCAAAATTTTCAAGAGTAACTGTGAGTTACATACGGTAAGTTAAAAAAAAAACTTTTACACAAGTGGGGGCAAATTGTATAAATTTTATTTAGGTGGGGGAAAATTGTATAATATAACATATTATTATTTAAAAAAATTCCTTGACCAAAATTAACTCCAAGTGGGGCAACTGCCCCCATACCTCAAAGCCTATGTCCACCACTGTGTAATGGTCGGACTCAATAGGAAGTCTCGGTATTATATTGTTTAGAGGCTAAGTTTATAGCCTAATACTATGAACGTATATTACACTAACCTATTAGTCTTTACATGTTTGTGGTCGAGGATCGTGGAGGACCTCGATGTGTTATTGTTGATAGACAAAATGTGTAGTCTCATTATAAAAATATGAATTAGACTAAATAATAGTCTAGGTATGATTTGTGATTTGGGGATTATTGTGTACCCCGATGCTTAGACTTACTATATGGTTTTGAGATGTTTAGTGATTACCTTCCAATATGTGTTTGGTAATGTGTTTTGGTAGGAATATTGACCTACTTGAGTTGTTAAGGTTACCGGTATTTGAAGCCTTATCGGGTTTTGTTATATGTTGAGTAAACATCCACTTGGTCATTTGCATTAAGTCCAGCTGACATGATTTGGTTATGTGATTAGGTCAATGCTGGGACGGTGCATCGCCTTCATGAATGTTAAAGTTCATGATCGCTATGGATCGCCGTATCAGAGATGGGTTTTGCACACACCCCTCCACTATTAGTCGTAGTGGGGATGTAACCGACCTTGTTGTATCAATACGAATGACTTGGGATAGCTATGGAACCCGAGTGGGACTCGGGGATGTCGATACTACTAGGTTTGGAGTATCGAGGGCATATTTGGTTTTGCACGTGTATAGCAAGAGAAACACGGCGGATGCGGATCATAGGAATACACCCTGGTCTATATGGTTTGTTTGTGAGCACTTATGTGATCATCACCGTGCTACAGGGAACTTGTGGTATTTTTTGTTTGTTTGTTAATTACCTAATATTATGTGGTACATGTTTACCATAGTAATCATATTGATATGATGTCATGATTATTATAACTGAGCATGTTATTATTTCATGTTATTACTTGTAGTCTTTAGTGTTTTGTTTCTTGAGTGTGCATCTTTTTCGGTAGCACGCTTAGAAGCCGAGTAGATCGCATCTAGCTGTTCATGGATTTGTTCGATGGCTCGTGTGGAGGTCGTGTAGTTCACTGTGGTAGCAGTCGTTCCCCCCAAGTTGTAACTTGTGGAGTCATAATCTATTATTTTATTATTCTTACCGTTCTATTCATGTGAGGACGACAGATGTAAGGTTATGTAAACTTCACCGTCGGGTAGACTATTTGGGTATTTATGTTGGTTGTATTATTTTCTACAACCGACAAATTGTGTTAATCCGTTGTACTTCATTCTAGTATTTATTTTAGTTGTCTCCCGGGTATGCAGTAGCTTCGGGGCTTTCAGTGTGGTTGCTATGTTTGATGTGTTAGCCGTTGACTTATTGTTTTTGACTAGTAGTAGTGTTGGGTTTCGATTGTAGTGTCATCGATGACTTGGTTAATTTATGTTTTGATTTGGTTTAGCAGGTGATTTTGTTGAACGTGTACAATGTTGCGGCACGTGCTTCAAATTTTTAGACCAAGAGATTTATCATTTATTCGGTTGTGTTCACGCTTGGAGCTTGATAGCGCAGGTTAAATCCTATTATTCGCTTCCGCAAGTTTTGTCATTTTTGTTTAGTATCGCCGTTATGGCTTTACTTTCTTGTTAGATCTTGTTTAGCATGTTTGTGCAATTAGCGCTATTGTGCTTAGCATGTGCTTGTCCGTTGATTAGTTATTTTAGCAGCACGACCTCGGGATTCCGTGCTGGAGTCTAGGTCAAGTCATCACATAAAGCTTTGACGACTATTTAGCTAAGCTGGGTAAAGGAGTAAGATTTAGATTGGAAGGGGAGGGGAGGGGATGAAACATATTTGAAACTCTACCTTTCGTCCAAATATAAATGTCTGAGTTGTGTACTAGTTGCCCTCCTCTTTGTTAACTGGCTTGCTGTGGGGACGTACGTGGTAGGCATTTTAGAAGTAATTTAACGAAAGTAATTAAACTTTAACAGTTGAAAAAAATAATACTAAAGCGGTTAATAATGTGGGAAAAGGGACCGACTTGCAATTTTTCTTTTTTTTAGCGTGAATGAGTTTGGTGGTTACTAAATATTGTAATTGGATCACTAAATAATTTTTTTAGTAATAACATGTACTCACAGTTTGTATGTAATCGAGTCATTTGGTTAATGTCCATCCAAAATTAATAACAGGCTAGGGTCACGTGAATTCGCATGACACTTTCATTTCTTGGGCTATTGACTTGTATGATAACTAGTTTTGCACTCGTGCATTAAACGCACGACATATATATTTTTCAATCAAATTATACATAAGTAACATGTAGTGGAAAAACAAAATTAAAAAATAAATTAAAGAGAAATGTTTATATATATGTGTGTGTGTGTGTGTGTGTGTATGAGTGTGTGTGTGTATGAGTGTATATCATTGTAAAACTAATATCACGATTAAAAACTTTAACGATAATAAAATAAACAAATAATTGTAACGTAAAGATTGTGAGTTCGATGTCCATAAACTAAATAAATTATTATAACACAACGATTAAGAAAAATTAAAATTAATAATAGAGAATACAATAAATAAATAAAATATTTTATAAATTTTAGAATACTTTCTTAAATACGACATTTGTTATTAAGTATGGGTGATTACTACTACTATCACTATCACATGACAAAATGCATGTAATCCATATCAATCAATATTAATATATATTTTTTTATCTTTTAGTTAGTGTGTTATGAAAATTAAACACATAATTAAAACGTAAAGATAAAAATATTAGTGAATTTAATTATTGTTTATTACATGAATGAAAAATCTATATATATTTTAGAATACGTATTGACACGAATATATATTTGTTGGATGATAAAAATTGCACTGCAAATTCAAATGACGATAAACCAGAGAAAAGCGACTCAAATTACATACTTCCTACAACCATCCCTTCTTCAAAATGACCAAAATGTCCCCAACTCAAAAACCATTTCATTAATAGTGTCACCCAAAGGTGACACTGATAATGTGTGTACTTAATTATTACAACTATATATATAAATATTTAAGCTCAATTCAATGAACAATAAAATAAATATTTAGACTATGATTGCTCTCAATTCATTGTACCTCTCACAAAAATGATATACTCACCCATATACATATTATCACACCTCTCTAGAGTCATTGTACATGTTCCCAGAGCAATTAGATTATGCTTTACTTGCTCATATTCATCCTCGTTTTTATATAATGTCAAGGAGCAAAAATAGAATCCGGTAATGATGATGTTGTCACCTTTCACCAGGATCATGTTGATTTTTAAAAATATACTCATCCAACATGACATAAATGATGGTACTACTTTTGCTGGTGAAATTACTTAGTTATAGGCAATAAAAGTGGTCATAAGGTATTTATGTTCAAGTGGGAAGCACATTTCTGGCAGAGTAAGAAATGTTTGTTGAGTATCAAATTAGACATGACAGACTTTAAGGATCTAAGTTGTTCATAAAATTATATTGCACTATATACTTGTTCTTTAGCTTCCATTGATAGAATTTATCTTGGCAAAGCTCACAAGGAAATTAATATCAATATAGGAAGACCTTATAGTATAATAAGCTTTTAGATTGTTATTCTTGTTTACTTTGCATATTTGAATAAAGATAAAAGACCTTCTGTAAGTACAGTTGGCAACAAAATAAGGCTAGATAGGGGTGAATAGCCTTTTTAAAACTTTAGGGGTTGTTTTGAAAACCTTTAAAAAATTACAGCTGAAATTGTAAGTGAGCAACTGAAAACTATTCAGCAGATAGCTGCTGATGAACAAAAATGGTTTTCTTTGATCACTAATATATGAGGATTGAATTGAATAACAAAGTACAAAGCAACTAAGGAAATGATTCAAGAATGTAACTGGCTGACACTTAAGTAGATAGAAGTTGCAAGTGTTAGAACAATTATTTTAGCTGAAAGTAAATGATAAAGTATTTGGAGTAGGTTCACAAAATAAACTGCTACGTCCACTACCAAGTTGGTCAAACTTGGATTTTGAAGTGTACTAAAATTATATATATTCTAAGTGATCACTAACGGATCAGTCTACAACAAAAACTAGTGTTTGAGGAGTATGATTAATAAATAATCAAACTCGTACAACAATCAAAGTTTCCTTAAAGATTCGAAAGAATACAGGAACAATCGAAACAGTGATTGTTCAAACATAAATTATAAAAGAATAATATATGAAAGATTATCTAGTTGGTGTTTGAGAGAAGAAGCTCTTCAAAAAATGATTGAAGTTCTAAGTTTGGATAAAGGCTTCAACGTATTTGTTTCTTATCAGTGTTCTTTGAGGATTTAAGATATATGAATACAATGCACGTAATTCTGTGAAGGCGTGTCTTCAATATCCTTGCTTCATGTTGGGAATATTAACATGATTAATTATTTAAAACTATTTTGTGCATATTCCCTTTTATATTGGATTTGTTTGTACCAATTACTTAAGTCTTAAAAGATTGCCTATAAACTTATTTATTAGTAGATTACGTGCTACACACTATAAGACAACTTTATTTGGACTATTCTTAAAAGATTGCCTATAAACTTATTTATTAGTAGATTACGTGCTACACACTATAAGACAACTTTATTTGGACTATTCGAAAGCAGGAAGCTAGAAGCTGATATTATTGAAACTGTTGAAATTACTGTAGCAGTTGAAGATACTGTAGCTACTGAAGTTACTATAGCTGTGACAAGCTGCTGGTGGTGATATGATCCTGACCAGGAAGCAAAATTGGAGACACTGTGGAGATTGCGGCCGTAAGGTCTCCAGAAAAGCTGCCGTTTTTTTTTTTTTGGTTTTACTGTTTGGGTATTTTTAGGGTTTTAGTTTCCTTTTATTTAGGTTATCTTGTTCCTAAAGTTTAGGTTTAAGAGTTTCCTTTTATTTAGTTTTCTTTTCCTACAAGAATTAGGATTTATTTTGTAAGACCTATATAAAGGCATTATTAAACATTGTTTGGGGTAGAATTTTGATTAATAAAATTGAGTTGATTTTTTGGTTAGAAAATTGTGTTCTTATTTGAGTGTCCTGGATTAGAAGCTCGGATTATAAGCATCGTGGATTCGTTGTTTATAATTGAATTCGACTTATCAGTTGGAGAATCATCCCAATTGTGGCGTCATTCACAATTCCAAGGTTCGTGTCATCTCGAAGGCGTTGGGTCACGGAGTCATTCATCCTAAAACCTTTTTAGGAGATCTTGGGTCCTTCATCAGGTGGTTACTTTAGCAACTGATGTTAGGACTTTTACATTAAAGTAAAAGTTGAAAAAGTGACATAAACATTGAATTTAAGATCAACTTTACACGTATCACTTAAAGGGGGTTTTCTCTTTCCTTGTTTTTTTATTTTATAAAGTAAACTTATTTTTTTCCCATATTGTTCAATAGAAGACTCTTTGTCATCACCTTAAACCCTCTACAATTTAATATATCAACCAGCCAACCACCCTCTTTAATATATCATGCTAGAGATATCTATTCTTTTGATTTTATGCAAGAAGATATCTAACTACTCTCTTTATGAATATATATTCTTATACTAGGTGATATCTTCCATTTCTCAACCTCTTCAAAGATCTCGGTGTATTTAATTGAAAAGATCTGATCATCATTTCTTTGATGAGATTCAAAATTCAACATTGCTCTCCAACGACTCCAAACTAAAGACTTCTATTTAAAGATGTGATGCAAGGATTGAAAGGGTGAAGAACTGAACCAAAACATTTCTCATATCCCTTCAAGTAAATCTTTCTGAAATGTTCAGTTCTCACAAGGGTAAAAGCTATCGTTCATTACTCACACAATATTCTCTCTTTGATCTACTTCAACCCGGGACTGGACACTCAACATATTCCTTCAAATAATTCTTTCCTTGATGTGTTCCATTCCTCAAACACTTACTAGATAATCTTTCACATATTATTCTTTTCTGATACTTATTTAGACAATCATTGTATTATTCCTTACTTCTTCCTAATCTTAAAAGAATACTTGATTGTTGCACGAGTATGATTGTTGCTTAATCATACTCCTCAAACATTGGTTTTTATTGTACACATATCCGTTAGTGATCACTTAGAATTTCAATATGTTTAGTGCACTTCAAAATCCAAGTTTGACCAACTTGGTAGTGGACATAGCAATTTTAACACTGTGAACCACTTCAAATACTGTGTTCTACTACCTGAAGTTTTTGCTGTCCACACACTTAAGCAGCTTCTATCTACTTAAGTGTTTAACAGTTATATTCCTGAATTATTTATATATTTGATCTTATATATATATATATATATATATATATATATATATATATATGTACTTCAATTCAGTCCATATACTTAAGTGATCAAAAGAAAACAAAACCAAATTGTTTTACATTCAGCAGTTGCTACCTAAACTGTTTTATGTTCAACAGATGTTACCTGCTGATTTTACATCAGATGCTGAAAAACTTATCTTTTCCGCTGCAACTTTTAAAGGTTTTCAAAATAACCCTTAAAATTTTTAAAAGGCTTTTCACCCCCCCCCTCTAGCTTTATTTCGTTGCCAACTAGACTTACACTTCATTCGTTTTATAGATATCTTTAAATTTGAAGTCGTTTAAAAGAGCAAGGTTGAATCTTGAATTTTTTGACGAAATGATGATGAAGATTTTTCATTGAATGCACAGAGATTTTGCAAAGGATTAGAGACAAAAAGTATTTCCTAGTATGAAATAATAAAAAGAGTTGTTAGCTAGGATATAATATATTTGAAGAACATTTAAGACATACACGAAAGTCTTTTATTGACAAGACAGACAAAGAAAAAGTCTTATGCAAATAGTTCTTTTGTTTGAAAATATATGACCAAATAATAATTTAATATAAGAGCGTGAAGACCAAATGTTTCAATAGTGAATAGTGTTCAACAGATAGAGAATTTTGAAATGTTTAAGTAGGCGCTGACACTGTTATCAGCAGCTGCTAGCTGTTGATGACTTAAGCTTAAGCATATGTGATATTTATTTAAAGAAGGCTGCTTAACCAAGTTCGAAAGAGTATCTGATGTATAAACAATAGTGGACATCTATCCGTTGAAGCTTCAACAGATAGATTTAGATTTGCTACAAAGTATAAGTAAAACAGCCTAAGAGTTTTGTAAATCAAGATTTAAACTGACTGTTTTAACTATATGGTTTTAAGTAAATTTAAAGCATGTAAATTTCTACACCTTCCATCTTAGATTGATGGTATTTAATTTCTTAACAACTTCTTATGTTTTTTTTCTTTACTTATCAATACTTGTATATGTGTTCATATGTAAATATAATCCTTATTTTGTAAGTAGTTACAGTGGTTATCTAGCAATCTTGAGATAAACAAATTACATTTGTCTTTATATATATCCTCATATTTTTGGCAAGTACATTTTGACGGGATTGTGCTATATTTGGATGTGCTAATCACATTTGTCATTATATATATATATATATATATATATATAAAGTTGGTGAGGAGCACTATGGTTGTGCCACCTCACCCTCTATTGTTAAATCTCAATTATGAAGGCATGACTCTTAATTTCATGAAGACTCTTTGTTTTCTAGTTATTAACTAATAATAACTAGTTTTACACACGTGCGTTAAACGCACGACCATACAATTTTTTTTGAATTAACTTGTATTCAAGCGAAACAAAGAAGAAAAACAAAATTTCAAAAAAATAAAAATAAAATAATGTTTGAGGCAATTACTTTCGTTAAAAAAAATAAAACTGTTTTGTTTTGATTTAAAAATTAGAGACTTGTATATTTAAGATTTGAGAAAATAAAGTCATTTTTTTAGAAAATAAATACAACTTTGTCCTAACTAAATCTTAATTGTAGAAATGATTTTAAAAATAGTTGTAAGCCTAGCATTGTTATAAATTAAAATATGGTGAATATATGGTCATATAGTAATTGCATTATATGAAAAATAATAAACAATTAAAATAATATACTACAAAAGAAGAGAAGCTAATTATAAAGAACTACACCGAAAAATAATAATATTATGAAAAAATCGAAACGTTATCATGGTTCAATAATCCCCCGTTTACTACACACAAAAAAGAAAGAAAGAAAGAAGTAGAGGAAAATAGGAAGTTAACTCCACTGACAATCTCTCTTATTCTCCATCCCTCTCAAGAAATATCTCTTATTCTCACTGACGATCTCTCTTACATTCACCATCCACACTACAATAAGTTTTCGTCCTCTTGTTCGATCCATCTCTCTTTCACTAATATCCAACTTTATTATGAGGGAAAAATATTGATTATATTTTCTCAGTGGTTTTTCATTCGGATCTAATGAAACCACATAAAAACATTTTGTTTAATTATTTCGTATAAAAAATATTTTTGACATTGAATTTGTTAATATTTTTATGCATCGATTTTTGTTATTGACTTTTAGATAAGTCTCTGAACTTGTTTAATCATTTAGTATTTTCGAAAGATAATTTTTTCTAGTGATTTTTATTCCATACTACTTCGAATTTGTCAATGATTTTTTTACATCTCAAATTTTTGGTATTTCTTTATTTGATTTTTTTAAATTTAATATTTCATTATTTGATAGGCTCATGTTGTGAACTAATCCATTTCATTAATCATCATTTACAATGTGTTGATTAATTTCCGTTTGACACTATCGAGAATTGAAAAACTATGCAAATTATGATAATTGATGGTGGAAGTTCCAAGGAGTTTTTGAATTATTTAATTAAAGAATTCATTAATTGTTTCTTGTTAATAGAAGTTTCTATATATTAGCATAAGTCTTTTAATTAATTTTCACAACAACCTTTGCTAAAAACTCTAGCTAATTTAGCTATTGGATCAAGAATTTAAAGAGTTTGATATTGTGTATTTAAGATGACAAAAATCAATGTCAATCGAAGGGAGAATGATTTTATGCTAATATAGATCTCTAAATTCGAGCATGTTATTGATACGTACATGAGCTCATGAGTTATTGAACACATATCTCCTTTTGACAATGTCAATTCTCTAATTTGCTAATGTCAATTCTCTTTCTCGGGGAGCCCCTACTCCACTCACACAAAGAGACAATTTCCTTCTTCCCGCGGCTTTTGATCAGGTAGAGACATCATTAGAGAATTCTTTTCTTCTCACCTTGCTCCTCCTATCATAGTTAGATTTTTCAGTTTCTTGACCATATTGATTAAAGATGACTCTTTTAAACTTTCTTCGTGAGATTATAATCTTCTAGATTTGTTTTAGGTTTCAATTATATATATGGTTTATGGTTCTTGATTAAATTTTTTGTTATAATTGTATTTTTTATTTTGGCTTTGATTTTTGATTTTTGAATTTTGAATTTTGAATTTTGATTTTGGTTTTGGCTTTGATTTTTATATTTTCCTGCTACTTGGATGATAATACATTGTTTTGAATTGATTGTGATCTTTGGTTTTCACATTGATTTTAGTTTTAGTTTTTATTTTTGTATAAGTTTTTATAGTATTGGTTTTTGTTTACCCTTCCCATTATTTAACTTATTAAAAATAGATTAAAAAGCAGTTAGCCAATTTTAAATGGGATTACAAATTATTTTATCGGATTAAATATTAATTAACCTATTATAAATGTGATTATATATTATTTAATGTATCAAAAAAAAGAAATTAAAAATCATTTAAAAATCATTTAAAAATAATTAATTAAAAAATTAACGTATTGAAGTATTGAATATGCAATATCATATTTACCCATTTTCTTTGTGATTGGTCATCATAACAATCCCACAATCACTAATAGTAGAAGATATTAATCATTTTGGCAGCATATAAATTGGTTTTTATTTTTCTCTTGATTTTAGCATTTGATTTAATTTTGGTATCAAATTTCTTGAGTTTGATTTATTGTGTATCATCCATAATTAAATGACATTGGAATACTATTTCATGTTTACATTTATGTCATATGATATATTTTATAAAATAAGAATGTACCATATATTTATAAATTTATTGAGAAAAAAAATAAAAACCTACCAGTGCAGAGCACGGGTTACACACTAGTATAAAGAAAATGTAATAAAACAAAGTGTTTCAACTTCCAATATATAGTTAAAAATGTCATATTTCAGTAGAATGCTTTGTTGTAGTTTTCCCGGAATAACAAAGGAGAGAGTGTTTTAAATAGAAGAAAGAGATGAAGAGAAATTTAATAATAATAATTAATTATACTTTTTGAAGTCGAGGCTCGTGTTGCACACGATCTCTGCAAGACGAAATTACCCCGTACTTGTGCTCACGGTTTCACGGCAATCATCTCTAAGATGCAACGACTCTTTCAATCTTCGTAAGCAGTACTTTAATACGAGATCACATCGAACTTTTACGTTGCAGAACTTCCAAGACTTTGAACAAGATACAACAATATGAACTATTCTAACATTATATTATGATTTCAGATTTTGGTGCAATGAATTGTCAAACTAGGGGGCTATTTATATAGACAAATGATATTACGAGCTCGAGCTTGTGATATTAATACGAGCTTTAGTGTTAGAGCCGTTGGATGATTAAGTTGATAGTGATTTGAAATATCTACATCATTATTTAGAAAATACCATATTTGATCTAATGGTGTAAAATTTTTAATAGATTTGATCTAACAGCACTAACACTCAAGCTTGTAGTAATATCACAAGCTCTAGCTCGTAATATCATAGCTCATTTATATATACTAAAGAGTTGTGGTGTCCTTTAGGTAATAGTTGCAACCCTGGGTGCAGTGGGCTGCATCCAGGTTCAACGAACCCGTCCATAGTCGAATCCATGCACCCTTTTGGAGTCCAACTACCCCGTAACCACCTAGCGTGTGTGTTGACTGAGCAGGAAGGCTGTGTCGCACCTATACGGTCAGTTGCCCACTGCCAGCACCCTTTCGGGTGTAACCGTCGCCAGACAACCGAGTTGAACTAACTAGCTGAACCCTTCAAGCTTCGTGAGCTTGACAAAAAGAAAGGCTCCTCAGCTCATAGCGACAATGCAGCGTGCGCCTCTAAAGCCCCCAATGCGACTTGCGCGTGCACGCTCACGATCGCTCTCGCTAACCCACGCGTGTGACACCATAGGTTGCACCTTGTGGAACGCTTGATGCTCCTTTCCAAGGTGGACCTATTAACTCTTTATTTTGCCAATGTGAGATATAACTTTCCATACCCACTTTACTCTTCAATTAATAAAGTTAAATTACCTATTTTGAGCATTAATATATCATTCACCCAAATTTGGTTTTGAAATAATAAATATATCAACTTAATCCACTCGAAATGTAAATTTCATTTTTGCAACTTATTTTCATTTTTAGTAAATAAAACATGTTTGGAAACTTGTTAAAAATTGGTCAAACCAATTATTTGAAAAACCAATTTCCAACAAGATCAACCCCTTTCTTCTCCTTAAAATTGTTGGAGCCATCCATTTCTTTATGTTACTCAACATGAATATAATCTACAACAAAAGGTTTGTTTTCTAATTCAAATGGCAATGTGCCAGTAAGATCAGGCTAGTCAGTTAGCATAGTTCCATCTGGATTAAAAGGTGGAACCTTTTTGTATATATCATCATCAAGAACAAGAGTTATATCTTCAAGATACAAGTGTCAATGTTTTGAAAATTGCTGGACATTATTTGGACAAGAACAGAGGATACATAATATTTCATGAGGTAAAATAAAATAAAATATCTTAGCATACAAGATGGTGCTTCCTCTTACCCATCCGATTGAACCAAGTTTTCCCTTTTCTAAATTTTCAAAAACAATTTTAATTTGGGAACCAAACAAGGAGAGCAAATTAGTACTCTCTCTGGACCTATATATAAGCAAAAAATACCAAATTTTAGTGGACTTAAATATAAGCAAAAATCATTATATTAAACTTTACTCACAACTTCCAAGAAGTTTGATACAAAAAAAAACCCCCTTGTTAATTCTTTTGTTTTTCAAGATGTGTGCACATTCCCTATACACAAAGAGTCACTAATTATAAAAAGAGCTATAATGAATTGATGACAATGAGTTAATATTGCATTAATTGTCATCTGTTTTAAGTGGGATACTTAAGGGGATTTTAGTAAGTATACTTTTGTTTTATATAAAATCAAGACAATTTAACTAATTTAACTTACTTTCTTAATATGTGTGAAATCGGTTAGTTTTGCTTATATATAGGTCCGGATGGAGTAGAAAATAGGGAGGCACACACACACAGTCCAACAAGAGCACTCACACACATACACTCTACCACAAGAGCACCTTAAAATCAAAAGTAGATTTCCAAAAACAAAGCCAAATCCACCATGTAATAAAAAAGAAAAAGAAAAACTTTCACAACAAGATCATCCAAAACTCAAAATTTTAACTTGTTTCGAGGCTATATGTATAAATACACACTCGCAAACATGAAAAAATTTACATTGTAAATAGAATTGGAAGAAGCACCATACATGCTGAGTTGATGAACTTCGATAGAAATACGATTTATTGTTAGGGCTTGAATGAAGAATGAAGACCAAGAGAGCGGAGACCTTCGAGGCTTTACGGAATCTGAAGCCTCTCCGAGGATCTAAGCTTTTCGATGGCGACGGCTCACAGGGGAGGCGAGATGTATAAAGCAACGAGGATGAGACGCAACTTTGATGGGTATTTCGGTCTCAGTCCATAAAGGTTATAAAACACACGCCCCTTGGCGCATTCAGCGACGAGATTATAGTCATCCCATTTTGACCTAAAATTTTGGTCTTTTTTTAAGACAATACTTAAAATTTATGGGTTAATGATACTATTGGTCCCTTGACTATGTGTCAATCTCAGTATTAGTCCCTTAGTAATTTTTTTGTCAAAATTGGATCCTAAAAGTTTTAAATTTTCACAGCCTCAGTCCTCTTGGTGGATGCTGTTAGAGAAATCTTGTTAAGTACCATAGATAATTGTGTAAGGGCTAAATTGAAAATTTTCATACCTAAACTTTTTTAAATTTACAATCAAGTCCATATGGTCTGGAAAAGAAGGACCAAATGGCCCTCTTCCCCAAATTATCTATTTCATAACAAATTCCTTTCTATATCTGCTACTTAATTAAATAAAAAGATTTATGAATTACTAAAAAAATACTGATGTATGTATTTACTACTCCTATTGTTCGGTTCCCGAGAAAATGTGAAAGAAAATTAACATTTCTATTTTCTAGATGGTCATATTATGCTCACATATTTTGATCTCTCCCTCTGTTCAAAAATCCCATCCGTTCAATCGCCAGACTTATCTTCCCAATCCTTCCATGTCACCGGCGGTAACATGAACCCCTCCTACACTCACCCATTTCTCTCACCTGTTTGGGAGGATTTTCCGATCTACGAAGATCCAGACGTTAACAAACAACCGACTGTTCGTGTGGAGCCGACTACTGACCAGTCATACTCTTTTGTGCGGACTCACGAGTACGTAGCATCGGAGGTGGCTACCGGTATGTCCCATGGGAACGTTGTAGATTGGTTGGAGTGTTCATTTATGAGATGATTTACGGCTGCACGCCCTTTGCAGAGGCTACGTTGCGTAACATGAAAAACTCCCTGAACGACGATGCACCGACAAGCAAGGGTAAGATGCAAGCTCGTGATTTGATAATACTGTTATTGGTGAAGGATCTGGATATCATCAAGACCCACCCAATTTTAAAGGCTTGAACTTTGCCCTTATACGATCAAAATAACTTGCCATTGTGAGACCCTTTACTCCGATTCACCGGAATCCAACGGCAACAAGCAGAGGACCAATGTTAGATTGTGATTGTTAAGTTCGGATGGATTTACTTTGGCCTAGCCCTTGGCAAAATTGACAGATTCATCCATCTCTGTACTGGGTCTTCTTAACGAAATTTGCAGATTCATACATTTCTCTAAGGGCTTAATCAAATTTTCAATTTAGCCCTTGTTGTCCTTTTTCAAAGGGAAGAAGGCCTTGTTGTCCTTTTTCAAACCCTAGGGACTTATTTACAGATTGAAATATAATTTAGGTTTGAGAAAAAATTTCATTTTAGTCCTTACATAACGGGAATTCTCTAACGGCATCCACCAAAAGGACTAAGGTTGTGAAAATTTGAAAATTTTAGGATCCAAATTTGACAAAAAAATTGTTAAAAGATTAATACTGAGAATGACCCATAGTCGATGGATCAATAGTACCATTAACCCTTAATTTATTAAGTGATGCAATATTACATTATCAAACAATCTTATTTTTTTATTCACTTAATTTTTTCCTACTTAAGCCCTTAATTGGGATAACAAACATACCCTCAATTGCAATCTAATTGTGACTACAATAACAAGATTGCAAAAAGGAAAAGAAAAGGTTGGTAATGGTAACCCAATAGCAAATTTGGGCAAAGTTTACTAACCACTAAAGCTAAATCCCTCTTATTCTTTTTTTTTTTTTTAAATGACGAGGTATCAAAATATATTTACAAAATTAACTTACAACAAGCAATATAGTGTTCCACCGTACATACACATGCCCAAACGGTTCCGATTCACGGTTCCGGAACTGTCAGTTCTTGGAGAGGTATATGGGGAATCAGATTCGAATTGTGAACCTTCACGGTTTGGTTCTGAACCATGAACCTTAAATCCGGTTCACATTTCACCTGTTCCACGGTTCCAAAATTAAATTTTTTTTTTCATTTTATGATTTTTTGTTGATTTTTTTTTTTGAAACTATCTTCAAACCTTTGTAAACTTTGTGTAAAATATTTTTTGAATTTTTAAAAGTGACCAAAAGCAATTATTTTAAACATTTTCTACTTTGTAAAATAACAAAAGTATTTTGTAAAAAAAACAGAGATGAAAAGTTTTGAAAGAATTTGAGAGATTAGAAGTAGGAAAAAATTTAAGGAGTGAGAGTATTTATAGGTTAGAAACAAAAAAAAACCAAAAAAAAATCATCAAAAACACTAAAAAATCGTCGGTTCACGATTCATGGTTCGAACCGCTAGTTCACGAAATAAAAAGTTTAGTCGAACCTTAACTGAACCGGTGAACCTCCGATTTCGGTTCAGTCGAAGGTTCGATTCTTCACAATTCGAACCGTGAACTGCGAACCTTTTGTGCATGTCTAACCATACACACACATCTATTTCTCACCCGTCTCTTTCGCCTTCTCCCGTCCATTTGACCTAAATACTCATTAAACTAATCTACATACTCCAATTGTGATCGATATCCTATAGGACGGGGAACAAGCATAGCCCCCCGGACATAGAAAGAGTACGAGCGGTGCCCTTCCCTCCACTTCACTTCCTGGAGAGCTAAGCTGACCACAAAAAATCTTAGAAGTGACTTTGAGAACCGTCTTAGCTCTGCTTTCCACTATGGAGCCAATATTGGTATATGTTTACCATGAGGGGGCGTAGCCCACACCTCATCAAGAGACTGGTCTAGCCTAATGACAATCATTGCCGTCTTGTCTTCTCTTGACTGATTTTCTTCCGAATTAGTGAAAAACTAATGATGCAATTAAAGTTGAATATTATACAATTAAAAATTTTAATATGAAAAAATAAATAAAAATTAATAAAAAATAAAATTAAAGATAGAAAATCACATAAATTTGAAAAAGTTATTATAAATTTATTTAAATGTATTTCCTTATTCGGAAGGGGAGGATTGAATTGAATTGAACCATCTTCGTCATTCATTAAGTCAACAATTGATAATAGACTTGTGCATGTGAATGACAAAAATTGATAGAGATAATAATTTTCAATATTTCGTACTAATGTAGTATCTATAAAAAAATGTTGGTTTTTGAAAATACAAACATATAAAAATGCATAAATAAAAATTACTTTACTAAATAGTTAAAGATAACACCATTTGTTATATCCAATAAATGAGAAATTGAAGTATGATATAGCACTCTAAACATAACCTCAAATTCTAAAATATTGTAGAACAATATTTTGTGCAACATAATTTTTATATGACTATTCAATTAAAAAACATAAACAAAAAAAATTATAAAATGCAACAACATAATTTATACATGACATTACAATTACATAAAACAAATGAGTAATTGCGAGCCAGTATTTTCTCATAAATTTTCAACAACGTAAGTACACCGTTTGTTCTCAACCGAAAAAGTACATTTTCATTCAATTGTTCCAATAATTTACAAATCACATAGACGATGTAAATTTTTTCTTCTTCTTCTCCCTCGTCATCGAGTTCGTTCGCCCAAAGACGCAAAAAAAGTATGGTGGTTATGAATAGAGAGGAAAAAGAGTAGGAAGTTAGGTGGTCAAGAATTGTGGTTACTATGTAATTGTGTCTCCACATTCTCTTCCTGCTTCATACCTCGTCCTTCTTCTTCATTTGTGTGTGTGTGTGTGTGTGTGTGATTCAAAATATATTTGCTTTTGTGTTTGGGCTACTGTGCATATACTATTTGATGAAATGCCCAAATAAGGATTTGTTTACGAATGGTTTACTGATTGTTTGAGCATATTTTTTTTTTGTACTGCAGTCATATTAGTATGTAAAATGATTTTTATCGATCAAAAAAAGTGTATTGGGTCTAGACTCGATATACCCATATAAACTTTTCATCATTTGATGTTAAAATTGAATGTTAGATTTTTATCAATTGACATACTCTCTCCGTTTCAGGCAAAGAGTCTTCGTATGAAAGTCAAACTTTTTTTAAAAAAAATGATAATTTTAGTAGCCTATTAGTAATAAAATAACACTCTAAATTTTTGAAAGTTGACTCTTTAAGTAAAACATCTCAAAATGAAATAATTGACTCTTTACTCGGAACAGAGAGAGTATGTATTATTTTTGTTATTTTTTATAAAGTTATTTCATGTTTTTTTTTCTTAGTTGGACAGTCATACAAAAAGTTATGTTGCAGAAAATGTTTCTTCTGAACAATATAATTGTTTCTTCCGAACACTCAGTGCCTCCTAATCTTTTATTTATAGTATGTTTTTTTCAAATATTTGATTATTCTTAAAGTAAACATAGATGATCAACAATGACAAATGTTATATTTAGTTGTTGGACACCTTTTTTGAATCACAATGCATCATTTGTGAATTGTGATGCATCAATTTGGATGTGGGATATAGATAAGATGCATTAATTTTGAATCATTTGTTGATTGTCTCAGGAAAGAAGAGAGATGAATTTCTAATTCATTATGATTTAAGGCATGGTGCAAAAATTGAATTAGTTGACTTAAATTGACACATCGCGATGCATAGATTGATGCAACGCGGTGCACTGATTAAGTGATCCGTAGTGCGTTTTCGGTTCATTAAGGGTATCGTAGTCTTTTTCGCTCCAAAGTGTCTTTTTTCGATTAAGAAAACATAAAAAACTATAGCAGTTAAAAACTTCACACAGTGGACGGGGTGAATCTCCCTTAAAACAAATAACAAGAAAAGACCTAAAAAAATACTCAAATTTTCACGTTTGAAAACTTCGTATAGTGAATAGCCAAGGAATTGTCTAACTCCCATGGGCATCCAATTATAGCTAACAATTATAGTGGTTTTATCTTCCATGATAATTCATGTAATTGTTTTGATAATTTATTCATTTCTCATTCAATTGATTACTATTATTAAATCTAATAATTGAAATAAATAATTATCTATTAGTTAATTGAAATTTAGTATAAGTAAAAGAAAAAATCAAAAATATTTTTTATTTATTAGTTCAATGATAATTCATGTAATTTTTTATATGATTTTATATTAGTGTACAAACCGTAATATATATACTGATTCCATGAGAGAACTTATAAGCGCATGGAGAAGGTTCAATGATCATTTACATGATTTCAATTAAACTCTTCAGCTAATTGAAATTGACTAAATTAATATGCTCAACACCATTTTTGTGCAAATTTCTCATACAAATATGGGTGTCAAACACACAATGATTGATGAGTTAAAGAGTAGCATCTCATGTTGCGTCATGTGATATCTAACGAAACACGCGCTTGCCAGCTAGATTGAGATAAGAAAGTTGTATAAAAAATATGTAATCCTACTACTACTCTTATTAATTACTCATTTCATTCTGGTCAAAGAATCCACTATTCTATTTTATGGTGTTTCATTTGAGTCAACCTTCAAAAATTTAAGCTTAAAAATGTTATCTTATTACTAATTAGCTACTAAAAGTATCATTTTTTTTAAAAAATTAACTTTCAAACGAGAACTTTTTGCCCGTAATGGAGGGAGTATAACAGAAATTTATTGCTACTGCATTAATGATAAACAAAGGCATAACAACTTAGCATTAATCCAGGGGTATAATAGTAAGGCCAAAATATGAAAATCACCCCAAAGTAACCACCCAATCCCATAATGCCCCCTAATGTTAAAATTTTCCCAACTTCATACTCAACCTTACCATTTGTCTCGATTAGGACCCTCAGTCAATGGCCAGTTAAAAATGCTAACGGATGAGGGTCATTTTGGTCATTTGATTCGGGGGCAAAGTGGGATTTGATATTGACCGGCGAATAATGGTCTGGTGTAAGTTGTCGACCTTTTCGTTATGTCCCACTGTTCTAATGGTTGTTGTTCAAGCCGCGGCTCAACCTCCCCCACCACCACCGATCTCTTCCGCTTTCTTCCCCAACCACCACCTCCATTCTCTTCGACCCCACCTCTCTCTCTAGCTCTCATGCACTCCGACTCCTCCTTCTCTCTCTACCCTTCCCTCGCCCCTTTCTCTCCTCCTCCTCCCCATCTCCACCTCATACCATAATTTCACCTCAGTCCTCCGCCACCTTTCTCGCCTCCATGACCAAAGTCCCAATTCTACCCATCGCGTCCTCTTCCTCGTCTCCTCCACGTCCCGGTGGCGCCTCCATCCTCCTCCTTACGGATCCTCAACTCCACCACTCAATCCTTCTCCTTAGCTCGCGTTTTGTGCAATCAAACCGATCTCACCTTGAAAACAACAAGTTAGGGCTAGTTTTTAGAATTAATCACGGTGTTTCCATCAAGCTTATCGGATCACCCAATTCTACCCATCGCGTCCTCTTCCTCGTCTCCTCCCCTGTCCTCGGTGGCGCCTCCGTCCTCCTCAAAACACGGATCCTCAACTCCACCACTCAATCCTTCTCCTTAGCTCGCGTTTGTGCAATCAAACCGATCTCACCTTGAAAACAACAAGTTAGGGCTAGTTTTTAGAATTAATCACGGTGTTTCCATCAAGCTCATCGGATCAATTAACGTTTTCGCCATGTACTCGATTTCCAACGCCAAAATTTGGGTCTTCGCGGTCAAAATGGCCGGAGGCAGCGAGGGCAGGTGACTTTGAAATTGATGAAGTGTCTTTGTGATTGATTGTAGTTTACTGTGTGGGTTTGGTCAGAATGAAAGAGAGATGGAGAGATGGTGTAAATATCATAAATATCAGTTTAAGATGTGTATTTATTATAAGCATTTGGTCTCCATTAAAAGTCTTAAAATATACTAATATAGTACTGATTTAATTAAAAGTCTTAAAACCATTTTTGGTTTTTGGTACACGTTTTTGGTCTCCATTAAAAGTCTTAAAATATTGTACTGATTTAATTAAAAGTCTTAAAACCATTTTTCACTTAAAATATCATAAATATCAATTAAATAATGAACTATAACCAAATCCCACTTTGCCCCCCGAATCAAATGACTAAAATGACCCCTCATCCGTTAGCATTTCTAACGGTCATTGTGAGGAGGGTCCTAGACAAATGGTAAGGTTGGGTATGAAGTTGGGAAAATTTTAACATTGGGGGGCATTATGGGATTGGGTGATTACTTTGGGGTGATTTTCATATTTTGGCCTAATAGTAACGTAAGATAGCTACCGGATTTAATGTTAGAAAGTGGACAAGTATTTTAGTCACTTCAAAATGGTAAGTTACCCCCAAAAAAAAGGGAGGGAGGAGGGAGTATATACATGAATGTCTCAGTCTCAGTGCCCACACTACAGTAATGCAAAAGCAAAAGATAGCGGAAGTGAGTTTAACAAAAGAATTTCACAAAGGACACTCAAATTGGAACTATTAAGGCAAATATGGGGGCTGACCACAACCTAAAACCAACTATCTACACCACATTTCATGCATTTATGGCACAAGGTACAATACCTCAATGTAAGAAATAAGGTGTAGAGAGTGGATTTTTGGGTGTGGTTAGACTTCACCTATGTAGTGTGAAAAACACAAATGGAAATTACTCATACAGTTCAACGTCAGGAAGTCATACTGCTACAATACCTAAAACAGATATGTGTGTTGAAAGCGTTTCTTTATTTGTTAGGTACTAGCAA
The DNA here is from genome assembly GCA_013146195.2 of Codonopsis lanceolata. NCBI lineage: Eukaryota > Viridiplantae > Streptophyta > Magnoliopsida > Asterales > Campanulaceae > Codonopsis > Codonopsis lanceolata. Next base: position 45,344,807 of record CM028384.1, on the reverse strand, counting down.
AAGATTTCCAGTTAACGAGCAGGAGCAATTCCAAAATTATTTCAAGACAACTAATTTAAAGAGTTATGCTTAAGCAATATCTTCTATCAACCACACACTGTGGTATCAAACCTTCTGCGAAATTACAACAATGCACAGCGTGCAGTTGATGGAAGCAGTTGATGCGAGCGGGTGCAGGCTGTATCATTTTTCTAATTTAAAAGGCATGTGAAACCTCAAACTGCCCACCAACTTAAGCATAAGAGAAGTAGAGTTTACACAACCAAAAGTAATTTGCTTCGGTAGAAGTTGCCGTCTTCTGGCCCAAGCTCCAAGCGAGGAGTTGATGCACTACAGACAACATATCAGCATCCCTACCAACAGAAAACTGTCGTTCTGTCTTTTACTTTGGTGCACGACAGCTTACTGTAACACAAGGCACCAATTGCAATCACATCAGATGAGGTAGAACCAATACCTTGTCCACAGTCAGATGATTGTAGTGCTTATTGAAACTATGTTCCTTGACTTGAGATTTCCATAGTTAAGTGTCCTTATGGCTGTGAAAGTAGAAAACCTTCTTGCTGTGCCAGCAATTTAGTTCTACCCAACCAGGACAGAGTGCCTAACCTTGATCTAGCAGTTGACTTCATAGATAAGCTTATCAATCTCTCCCATCAATATGAGTAATTTCCTCCAGTTGTTGTAATAGTAGTTGTGCTTCTGGCCTATATACAGGTGAGGCTTCAATGCAACTTCGTCCTAATCGCAGCGTCCGATGCAATCCGATATAGTTTATGCCGTTCCAAAGTTTCACGTCAAGCTCTTTCGCTATCGTTGCTTCAATATCATTGGTCCTGGCCTGCCTAATCAAATTAATGGCTTCCTTGGCAGATTTTCCAGTTAAGATCTCAGCTATAATCACCCCAAGACTGTAGATATCCGTCTTTGTGTCTACCTTCTTTCGAATCTTGATCTCTGGTGCCTGATAAACAAGAGTACACGGCTCGGAAGTAGCATCCCTGACCCATGTGAGGACATCTACAATCAGGGGATTATTATGCTGGTCAAGCAATATGTTGCTTGGCTTAAGATTCCCATGAACAATATTCACTTGGGTGTGGAGGTAGCAAAGGCCTCTTGTGATGCCCACAATTAGGTTCAACCTTGTCGGCCAACTGTAGGGAGTTTTACGACTGCAAGCTGCACAAGGGGAAAGAAAAAGAAAACAAACAAATTGAGTGAATTTATAGTAATGCATAACATATCTACATTGAAAGCGCTGAAAGGAAAATTTGTGGTGTCATTTAAAGCATTATTTGCTAAACCACTGAAGACCAAAACATTGGTTACTCCAGTACCAGACAATCAGAAAACAGTGACTAGATCATATAATCCTTAACTATACAAAGAGCTCATCATTCTCGCATACCATGATTCACAATCTTATAAATTTTAAAATCCCCTTTGCTCTACACCACAAAGACTGAATTCATTGAAATATGGCACAACTGGTTTTACAAAAGTTCACGAGCAAGTAAAGTGTACTTACTTAGAAGGAAGGATGTCAGATTCCCACTAGACATATAATCAAAGACCCAAGCTTTTTCTTCTTCAGATTTCAGGTAACAGGTCCGGGGGGGTAAGATATTTGGATGATGAATCTTTCCCAGTACATCAACACAGGTCTCAAAGTTCTCCTTGCACTCAAAGGAGTTACTGGTTAGTTTTTTCACTAGAACCTGATTACCATCCTCCAATATGACCTTACAGGTCACCACAGAAGTGCCCTCATGTATCACCTCAGTTTCACCCAGAAAATCATCTAGTTTCAACTCAAAAGGGCCATTCACATGGATTAATTTTCCAGAAGGTGCTGCAAAAACTGGCACCTTCCTGGACTTTAAGGGAACTTTGAGCTGCTTACCATGACGACCACAATCACTACCAAAATTGATGACCTTCTGGTTCTGAGAAATATCGGAACGCTCATGATTGGCATGAGCCACATCAAATTTAGTAATATCCTCCAATTCCTTGAGAACTTCTTGTGTTGATGGCTTCTCTGCAAATGAGGAGTGAATGCATGACAGACCCAATCCCAGTGTCCTACGCAAACTGGTCTTGGAAGCATCCATCCTTAGCATCTCATCAACCACATCATTATAATCCTTGTTTTTCATCCATTCCAAGAAACTAAACCCATTCTGTTTCACACTAGCAGATTTTCCAGTCAGGAGCTCCAATATAATAACCCCAAGGCAATAAATATCAATCTTCATGCAGGCGCCCTCCAACATTTTAAGTTCCGGTGGATAACAGCCAAGCATATCTACACAAGGATCATTGTTGAAGAACCTTGAAAAGCCAACATATGCAATTACAGGATTATAGTGCTTGTCAAGCAATATGTTTCTTGAGCTGAGATTCCCCAGACTTGTGCTTGTTTGAGTGTGAAGGTAGCAAAGGGCTCTAGTGATACCCACAGCAATATTCATCCTTGCTGGCCAACGAACTGCAGTTTTAGGCTCCTGTGCTGCACAAGAACATAATGCCATAGTTGAGTTAGTAAATCATCATGACCAACAGAATTTCAAATATTTAGTAGTGGATGTATTAGTTATTGCAGTGATATGAAATCCCACATCAGGTAACTCAAACCTTACAGTTCAATTTATAAGATCATGGGACCAAATGTTTGAGTATGGAACTCTGGTATCTGTTCAAGCTCATTTGACATGTCAAGGCCTAACGGCCCACATTTTTGGTACACTGTAAGCCTCAAACCTGGCTGCAGGTAAGAAGGATATTAAGATATATAATCCTATATCAGGCAACTAAATCCCTTGCCAGTCAATATATAAGATCCTCGGCCCAACGCCTCTCACAAGCCAATTTGTTTTCAGATATCCAGCTTCATTGATATATTTGGCCCCACATATCGACCTCTAGACTTTAGTTACCCAATGTGGGACTAAAGTATCTAAATTGCTTTTACCAGGTACATTTGTTTTTAAAAATAATCATATGCCCAAGCCACAGTAATTCACAATTGCAGTTCTTGCATGCATCTGTTATGTTATATTACAGGTCTCCTCATAGTAATTCACAATGAATCTAACCCTAAAAGTACATAGCTTCGAGGACAGGATTTAAAAATGTATGCCCAAGCCAATGAGAAGAATAGCATGCTAGAAATGTCAAACCACACATTTTAATTGTTTGATAGAATCCTTATAACTTTATCCTCAGATTTCAGTTCAGGAGCTACTTTGAAAAATGCACTAAAGTATACATTGGAAATACAGATACAAATATACGTAAATAATAATACTACCACATGAATCTTTCTAAATGAAAAAGGATAGGGTAATTAGTTTATTGATTATTTGCCACTCCACAAAGTCAAAGATTAGTTTAGAGATTATTAACATAATGAAACACCACCGACTCAGTGTTAGAGTGTTATAATTTAAACTCAATCCAATGAAAATCCATACAATAAAAAATGAGTCCATTATTTGATAACCAGGAAAACTGTAACTAACTCAAATCTAGTCCTTGACTCTGTTAAAAAAGCTCTCCAAAACTTGATTTTCTGGTTAGTACATTCTACACAGACCGACATTTATGTTGAGTTCTAAATATAAGAGTACTGATTTTCTTTAAGTCTGAGGCCAACTTACAGCTAAGGAAGGATTCAAGATTCCCGTTAGGCATATAATCGAAGATCCAAACTGTATCTGTAATCGATTTGAAATAATAGGCCCTAATTGCCAAGATATTTGGATGCCGAATCATTGCGAGGCCAGCAGCCTGGGTTTCAAACTCCTCCTGGTTCTTATAAAATGGACTGAGTACACCAGCAAGCCTTTTGGCTACAACCAGATTACCGTTATCTAAACATGCACGGTATGTCACCACATAACTGCTCCTACAAGGTGTCCTACCCAGTTCCACGGCTTCTGCATTTAAGAGATCATCTACAGTAAACACAAATGGGCCATCAAATTGAATAAATTTCCCAGCAGTGACAGCAGAAGCCGATATCGACCACTTCTTTCTTATTGAATTCGTAGCAAGCTTCATACAAGGCTGCCCGCTGGTAGCCCCAATCTGCTCATCATGACTTCCACCAGTACTACCAGGATCAATACTCAAGTGAGCTTTGTTCGGCTCGTCATTGCCACCAGGCCCACCACCAGACTTGTTAAAAACCGTTTCGGGTGAAATATTTGATTTCCCATCAATATGAACCTCATGAATTTTTATTATCTCCTCCAGTTCCTTGAGAACTTCATATGCTGACGGCCTCTTCGCAAATGAGGAGTGGAGGCACGATGCACCCAATTCCCATGTCCTAAGCAAACTTGTTACGAAAGCACCCGTCCTGAGCTCTTCATCAATTAAATCATCAGAATCCTGGTCCTTCACCCATTGCAAAAAATCATACCCATCCTGTTTCACACTGGCAGATTTTCCGATCAAGAGCTCCAATATAATCACCCCAAGGCAATAGATATCATCCTTCGTATTTGCATCCTCTAACACCCTCAGCCTTGGTAGATAGCCAAGTTTACCAACACAAGGACCAATATCCATGACCCATGCGAAGCAAGCATCTGATATCATGGGATTAGTCTGCTTGTCAAGCAATATATTACTTGAACAGAGATTTCCGAGAGTTACTTTCTCTTCTGTGTGAAGGTAGCAAAGTGCTCTTGAGATACCCACTGCTATATTCATCCTTGCTTCCCAACTGATGGCAGTTTCAGGCCCCCGAGCTACACAAGAACAAAATAATATGGTTGGGATGGTTAATCAACAAGTAAAGAAAAATCTACTGAGTTATACTCTCTAATAAGCAATATTGTTTGGAGATCGCATATTTATTCTCTCTCGGCGGAGTTCAGTTAATATGTTAACACTGTGGTGTTCTGTGGAGTTCATTTTTTCATCTCTTTTCATACAGTTCGTTCACAATGCTATAGGAGAATTTCATGGTAGGTGGCTGAAGAAATGTTTTGGGGGGTGTACTTGTTCTTTTGTTTATTAATATTTAATAAAATTTACTTTTAGCCGTTCAAATACATATATATATTATCACCACGTAATTTTTTTTTATATATAAAGTCACCACATAGATTTATTTTCAAAACAGTTCTACAAGCAGGTATGATCCTAATAAAAGAAGAAAAAAAAAATCTGTACGCATCTCTTAAATAGATATTTTTGATCTTTCAAACAAATATAATATGTTTAATCCTAGATATGAAACAACTCAACAGTCAAAGTTGAGTTCAAAAATCCCTGGGACAAGATTATTATTAATGCAGATGCACAAAGAACTGTCAAATACTCTAACAACTCATTTAATTGCTTGCTAGGATACTTGTAATTCTACATCTTCTAGAACTAAAGGGGAATCATCATCTTAAATCCAACTCAAAATACAATATGAATCTGATTCTATAAGTAAACAGCTCGTGCCACAGAATTCTAATGTGGATGCCCAAAGAACTGAGAACTGCTCAGAAAACACATTTTAATTGCCGGATAGGACACATGTAATTTTAACCCAAAATCTAATAACTTCAAGAACTAAACTGAAAATTGTTCTAGAGTGCGTAGAGAAGATATATATGAATATACAAATATCGTTAATGTGAATGTAAGTAACATCCCAAGAATTTTCAAAAATAATTAGCTGTAAGCCGTATGATGATGGACTTAGAGATTATCCATCATTGAATGTAGACAAAACTTCACAAAGTATTATATATTACTAACTCATAAATGTCATGTCACTATAAGAACACCATGTGTACTAAAATTCACTCAATCCAAGGAATTAGGAATCCACGTATAATCACAAACTATTTCCAGTTCTTCAATTAGCAAATTGTGAATAACAACCTTTCAAAATTGAACTTTTATTACCATAAACAAAGAAGACTAGAATTTATACAGCTCTAAACATGAAATTAAGGATTTTCTAAATGTCTAAGAGCAAATTCAGCCTGCCTACTTACAGCAGAGGAAGGATGCCAGACTATTATGAGGCATATAATCGTATATGAGAACCATATTTCCATAGCTTCCAACATAAAAGGCCCGAAGTGCCAATATATTGGGGTGCCGAATCTTTCCAAGGACAGCAACCTCGATCTCAAACTCCTGTTGTTTCACTTTGGATGGACTTCTTTCATTAGTTAGCCATTTTGTTACAACTTGATTACCATTCTCCAAACTCAACTTGTACATTGCCAGATAAGCTATCCCATAAGGTGTCTTATCCAGTTCCTCAGCGTTTCCATGAAATATATCATCTGCCTTCAACACATATGAGCATTCAAATGAAATAAATTTCTTCGTTGCAACAGAAGAAGCTGGCATCGAGGACTCCTTCCTTAGGGATTTCTTTGGAAGCTGTATACCTGGCTCCCCGCAGGTTGAGTCAATCTCCTCATTATCGCCACCAGCATCACAAGAATCAATGATCTTCAGTCTCTCAAAATGGTCCTGGTCCAAACTCTCATGGTTGCTAGAAGAAGATGCATCACTACCAGCAATCTCCACAGAGTGTGTGCTCTTTTGCAATTTCAATGCAAACATGAGACGGGCCACAACCTTCTCAATTGAAGGGCGATCTTCTGGACGTTCACGTAGGCACTGCCGAGCAATTCGCCTAAACTCGGTCAAACAGTTGGGCAAAATTTGACCCCTAAGACTAGGATCAATGATCTGATCTATAATACCATCTTTCAGGCATTGGGCCCATTTTGCAGGACCCACTTTGCTACCCGGAAGGCGTATATCTTTAGCCGCCCTCCCACACAATACCTCCAACAGTACGACCCCAAAAGCATAAACATCAGATTTCTTTGTCAAATTGCCAGTCATGATATAATCTGGATCCCAATAACCAGGCGTCCCTTTAATAATGCTAGTGTGAACAAAAGAACTTCCCTGATTTCTTTCTCCAATCTTGGACAATCCAAAGTCTGCAATCTTAGCAGCCAGATCCTCATCCAGTAAAATATTTGAGCTCTTTATGTCCCGGTGAATGACAAATTGCTTAGTGTTCATACCAGTTTGAATGTACTGCAATCCACACGCTGCACCAATACATATATTAAGACGCTGTACCCATGATAGTGGTGCAGTACCATCTTTCCTGCATAGACGATCCTCAAGGCTTCCCTGGGGCATATACTCATAAACAAGGATCATCTCCTTGTATTCATCACAATAACCTACCAAGGGCACCAAGTGAGAGTGCCGCAACTTAGATAGCATCTCGATTTCAGTCATAAACTCATGGCTTCCTTGTTTGGACTTAGATCCCAGCTGCTTTATGGCCACAAAAGAACTCCCCCCATTTTTAATCTGACCTTTATAAACTTTCCCGAACCCACCTTTCCCAATTACTAATTTCTCATTGAAGTTCTGAGTCGCTGATTTGATACTAGCAAGTGAAAAGCAATAGCACAGTTGCTCAGAGGAGGATGGCTTCTTTCTCTTAAAAGGTAAAGAGAACATGCTTCTACTCTGGATAGATACTTTCAAGCAGATAGTAAAAGACCCACAGAAGATGCGAAGAGCTCCAGAAAGGGCCGGTTTACTTTTATTTTATGTTACATGGACTAGGCTACGAGGATCGGCTCCGCCAGAATTTTATAATTTTGCACTAAATGTAGTGTAAAATTGTTACACCCACACCCATGGCGTGTCGTGTCAACATGAGCACTACGACAAAAATGAAGGGTCCAGGTAATATAGCTGTGACTACAGTTTAACTAGCAGTACTCCAGTCGCTGTCCATTCTCTGAAAGCAAGGAGAAGCAGTAACTGTTTTATGTTGCTCAAGTTAAATAAACATTGGCCACGTTCTCAAGTAAGCATCAAACCTGCGAAAACAACTGAAAGAGAAACATGAAGAATCTTAAATTTCAACAGAAAAATCCTATTCATTCACATGTCATTCCGCCAATTCTTGAATGGAGAAGTGAACTCATTACCTTTACTTAGTATTATGTCAGCTTCAAAATGCAAAGAAAAAGGTGCAGTTTGGCCTTGCTCAAATGGAAAGTTTGTTCCGAGCCTTGTTTCCCTGCTCATAATAGATTTGGAAACATAAACAGATAGAATAAAACCAAATCAAATAGCAATACTGAAGAGAGATAGATGAACATAAAGGCCTATCCAAAGATGTCATTCGTTCTAAAGGTGTAGACTAGTTGACAGTTGGTGAGGAGAGGTAAGAGAAGTGAGTGTTGTTGTTTGGAGAAATCTACAGTTTTAACCAATAGAACTGCATGAGAAAAGAGAAGCAAAACTAACGAATGGTCTATGAAAAATAGATGGAGCAGTTGATACTTCTTAGTATGGGCCACAACTTCATATTTTGATTGTTATTCACGTACTGGAATTTGGCTTAGATAAATAAGCCAAAGAACAAACACTTGAGAAAATCAGAGAACCAGAACCTTTAATTATTGTTGGAAAAAAAGTAAAACTCAGTACCTATAATTGGAGGATTAGAAATGATGAAGAGGTTTATGGCTTTTAACAACACATCCAGAACCTTAAAAGGGGAAAAAATAACAAATTAGCAGCTATAAGCATGGGATTAAGGGCAATTACACAACCGCTTCAAAACTCAGCAAGAGGATTATGTTCTCCTTTGACTAGACTACCCAACAAGAATTATCAATTCACTCTTGTTGGCATATTTCTTGACTACAAGAATTATCAATTCACTCTTGTTGGCATATTTCTTGACTACAAGAACTTGAAAGAGAAATGATTTGGTTTGAGAACTATATGAGAAACGTCATATGCAAATATCACTTCAAGATATGCAAGAAATCAGATATACAGACTGAATAAAACTTGAACTAAACAATTGATAGGGATTATTTTGAAACTATAATATTTAAGGAAATTAAACTTGCTAAAAGTTAGAGAAGATAGAGGGACAGAGAAGAATAACTTACAACAGATTATGATTTAAGAGAATAATTAAATTGATACTAACAGTATAAACGCAGACCCATGGAGGATTTCTATAGAATGGTTGTTGACTAAGGAGATGGATAGAGTTAAGGAAGGTTGGTGGTGGAGCTATTAAAAAAATAAAAAGTTTAAGTAGAACGAGAAATACAATTAGAAATTGTAAGTAGAAAAACGTGAAGTGGGAAAAGGGAAAGCAAAAACAAAACATTACTTCCGAAATACATTTGATTAGCGTAAATGAATTTGAACCATATTGTGAAACGTCTTGTTTCAAAAGTTTGAGAGACGAAAAAAATATTTCATCCATAATGCCTTCATTCATGTAGTGTTGTTTAGTATATTACAATTTTTTATGTCTCTTTCCAGAAGTCTATGCCGAGTTCTTCCTAACCTAGCCTCTGTTAATTTCCAAGGAAATTACAGGTGGAAATGATTTCTGGAAGCTATATTCAGAGAGAAATTTTTTGTGCACAAATACTCTATCCTCTTGTGGATAACATGTTGAAAAGTGGCCTCCAAAAATTTTACAATTTAAGCAAGTGCGTTTCAGCTAAAACAAGGAGAATAGATTTGGAAAAATGTAAGTAGAGACAAAAGTTGGAGTGAAAAGAGCTTCTTTTCTGGAAAATTACTTACGAACTCAAATCTGCATAAAATTTTCCGCTTGAGAAAGCATGATTTTCCCTTGACCTAAAGTATACATTTCAGTTTACACATTTAACTAGAACTTTCAAACAACAGAAAATCAAGTAAATGTGTTCCAAAAATCATTTACCGTGAAACAGACGGATCCTAAGCCTAGAAATAAGATAATAGCTATTTCTTTTCAATAGATTAAATTCAAAATACTAAAATTTCAAGAATGACTTCTTCAAGCAATCACAACCAATCAACCACATTGCTATTTTGAGGATAGATTCCGAGTAATTACGCCCATTTTGAAAATTTTATTAGTCATTGTTGGTGTCAATAAAATTTTCTATAAAATATTAACACGCAAACAAAAATCCCAAGTAATTAATGTCCTCTGTGAAGCCCTAATTATTTTTTATGTGCAACTACAACTAATTTAAAATAGTCAACACTCTTAATCTATAACATAAACGTGTCTTGTTGAAACAGTCAAAACCCACCATTTGCGAGTTCTGTATCTCGGTTGTGGCTTTGATAAGGATGATCCAACCTTCATTATCTATTGCCATTTTCATGGCCTCTTCTAGCAATTTCAACCAATTAACTACATTGAATATTGATACATAAATATATATGAGGAAAGATTCCAATTAATTTGCTAATTTTATATTCAGGGTTGTTGGTGTCAATAAAAATGCTGACTGAAATAATCTATTAAACAAAAATCCGAAGTTGTTAACAAGATAACACCTTTGTGGAGCCCCTAACTCTTAGTTTTTTTCAAGAGTAATTACAGCTAATGTGCAACAAAAATAATCTATTAACAGTCAAAATGTACCTCTTGCGGCTTCTGTATCTGCGGTTGCGGCGTTGATAAGTATGATTAAAACCTTCAATCCCTTTTTTTTGTCTTTTTTTTTTGGTTTCGCTTTCCCTTAGAGGATGGAGAAGATACAGTATTTGATGGGGTTTCCATGACATACCGCAGGTGCCGTGGTGAGGGTTCATGACAGTTTTCCGGCAATACATGGCGCTGGAGTGAACGGTGGATGAGATCGGAAAGATGACTATTATACATATCCCACAAAAATGCTAGGCCTAATGCCTTGCCCAGCCTAGGCATTGTCAAACCCAATGCCACCAAGTCATCCTACAACCTGTCAAGCCCATGCTCACAATCAGTCCAACTTGGATGGCCCAATATCATGCCATTGCTGACCTCAAATGCCCCGTGCCCAACAATATGCCCAGCCCACACTGAGTGCAACATCATTCGGTCATGCCCACAGGCCCCACACTAGAGGAAAGTGTGTAATTATTAGGAAAAATTGCAAGTCGTTCCACTTTTCAAATCTTCTAATCGTTCCAGTACTATGTTTTTTTTTGTAAAATTCTGATCGGTCTTTTTAAAAAGTTTTTAATCCCAAAAGTTCACCGTTCGTTTTTTCAACCGTAAAAGACCACTTTTTGAAATATTGTTCTGAAAATATCACCGTCTCCTTTAACAGCTCCGGCAACTAGAGCTGTCAAGGTGGGTTGGCGGGGTGGGCCAACCCGCAACCCGCTATGACGAGCCATTTGGCATGACGGGCCAACCTATGAAATGTGGTGGGCCGGGAAATTGCCTACCCAACCTATCATGGGTTATGGGTTTGGTGGGTCAACACACTAACTTTTATTTCAGTTAATCAAAATAATAATAATAATCATAAATAACACAAAAAAATGTCACAATTCATTAAAAAAAATTATATTTTCTACTAGTATATTTTTAATAGTATTTTCTAACAACTTTATCTAATATTAATAGTATAAAATGAGAAAAAAAAATAGAAGTAAGAAAATATTTTATCATTACTTTTTTTGTATGTTCTTATAATCATTTTTTTTTGTAAATATTACAGTTAATATACCTTATTCTGACATCTTTAGTTGCTATAAGTGCCACTTTTTGAACGAATTCAAAATCATTTACTAATAATTCAGATATAAAAAATAATCTCACATTTTGAGCGAAAATGATGTAAACTAATTGTTTCAAACTTGTGACTTGTTTATTTGAAACTAGTATATGACGGGTCAACCCGACCCGCAACCCGCCGCGCCGTTTGACCCACCTCCTAATGGGTTCATGTTTTCCCAAGCCAACCCACCTTTTTTAGGTGGCAGGGCGGGCGAGTCCAACTGGTCCAACTCATTTTGACAGCTCTACCAGCAACACACTTTTAATTTGAAAATCACTATTGTTGTGCAACGAAACAGAGATTGACATGTTTGTTCATCCCGCGGGGGTCGAGGAGGCAGCACCCCTTTGCGTTGCCCCCGAAAGGTAAACAAGTTTTCTGAATCATTAACTACGAAACTTTAATAAAAATGTGTTGGGTTTGAGGATTTTCACAGTAAGGACTAAGGCGAAGGAGGAGAAATAAGAAGGCTTATGACAGATGAGAAGGAAGAAGAAGACCGTGGACATGGTTTGTTTCATTACGATTATGAACCGCAGTGCAATTAGACTAGGGTTTAAATATCAATTTTGTCACCCTACTTTCGACCAAAATTCATTAAGCTCACTCTACTTTTTTTTCTTCAATTTAATCACTCTATTTGGACATAAATATCAAGTTCATCACTCCGTCCAACTTTTTTGTTGAAAACTTAAATAAAAAAAAAAGTATGAAAATCCATAAAATACCCTTACTAATATTTTTAATATAATTTTTAATTTTCAAATCCATCCCTTCTCAAGCTGATGGCTTTCGGTTTCTCTCCACTTTTTCAAGACGCAAACTTTTTCAATTACGGACTGAATCTCAAGATCAAACAATCTCGAGAGAAAAAAACGTGCGACCAAGATGACTGACGAGCTTCTTGATCTGATTATTATGGACAAAGATGAATCACTTATTACCGTCGTGTTGTCCACCCTTTTGCTCGAAAACGATGCTCGACACGCGGCCGACTTTTCGCTCCTTGCCGGAGATGTTCTTGTCGAAGATTGAATGGGGGAATGGCATGGATTGTTTTGGCGTGTTTAGCGTCCGATTTAGGGAAGCCGTCGAAGTAAGTCAGAGGTACGTAGAGGTCGGGTTCTTGTTGCAGTACGGCTGCGGCGGTGGACGAATGGCTGAAGCGGCGGAGATGGAGGATTCTGGTGAGTACTTGGCGGGAATTCCACATTTGAAAATTGCTACGATTTGGGGAATTATAGTGTGTGTGTGTGTGTGTGTGTGTGTGTGAAAGGGGCTTAAGAAGGGTTTTTGCGAGCTCAATTGAAATAGTTCGCAATTTGAAACAGTGAAATGTGAAAGGACTTATTCATTTCGCTCTCCTTCAAATCCTGCTGAAGACCCACCAAATCTGCCCAAAAGAGATGCCATTATCAATTGAACCAGTTGAATGGAGACCGAAACCCCTACCGTAAATTGACATTGTCACCGCTACTACCAAATCTAGTGGGTACGAGAGACACAGATCAATTTGAATAATACCCATGTAATCAGATTGTTAACATGGAGAGCTTGCATCCATCAAATCTGTCCAAAAATTACCCTTCAACTTAATAAGGTTTAGTTTTTACTTTTTAGTTTGAACCATGGACTCTTAACATTGAGAGTAAAACTCTTCAACTTAATAAGAACATTTTGGTCTTTTTCAAAGATTTCCATCCAACATAAGAGGCAGAAATGACTCGAATGACCTTATTGAATGTCCAAGTCAAGTAGAGTGATTAAATTGAAGAAAAAAAGAGTAAAGTGAGCGTAATGAATTTTGGCCGAAAGTACGGTGAGCAAATTGAGATTTAAACCATTAGACTGGGTAGTTAAATTATTTTGAATCGCGGTACAAAAATATCAGATTAAATTGATGAACCGCCGTGCAAATAGACTAGACAATTAAACTATTGAACCGCTGTGAAAAAAAATATCAGATTAAATTGATGATGCGAATAAATTAATATATTGTTGACATTTTGTATAATTTTTTGTAGTATATAAAAAACCCTCCATAATCTATATCTATATATATATAATAACAACCATGATTTTCCCGCCTAAATGTTTTCCATAAATGTAAACACAAATATGCATTGGAAGTTGAAACACTTTGTTTTATTACATTTTTCTTAATTTTTATACTAAACATTTAATTAACATGATATTGGAAATTGAAACATTTTGTTTTGTTACATTTCCTATATATAATGACAAATGTAATTAGCACATCCATATATAGCAAGATCCTTCAAAATCCATTTACCAAAAATAGGAAGATATATATAATGAAAAATATAATTTGCTTATTTCAAGATTGCTAGATAACCACCATAATTAATTACAAAATAAGGATTATATTTATTTATGAACACATATACAAGTATTGATAAGTAAATAAAAAAACTATTAAGAAATTAAATACCATCAATCTAAGAGGCAATACCTTTTCTCTTTTTACCAATATGCATGCAAGGGAAACAAGAATAACAATTTAAAAACTTATTATACTATAAGATCTTCCTATATTGATATTAATTTACTTGTGAGTTTTGTTAAGACAAATTCTATTCATAGAAGCTAAAGAACAAGTACATAGTGAAATATAATTTGATGAACAATTATGGATCCTTAAAGTCTGACATGTCTAATTTTATACTCAACAAACATTACTTACTCAGCCATAAATGCTATGTGACCACTTTTGTTGCGTATAACCAATGCAAGTAATTTCACCGGCAAAATTAGTAGCATCAACCAACGAGTTCTAGCTGAACTGGTACTGCTCTCTTCTCCTAACTGAGAGGTCGGGTATTCAAGTCTCACTAGAGACACCCTGGACTTTACAACTTTCAATAGAAAGGTCGGGTGTTCAAGCCTCTTCAGAGGCAACATTGTTGTTCAAGCCTTACCCAAAGGGCCTATTTAGCTGCTCGCTTTTCTTAACGGAGAGGTTGAGTGTTCAAGCCCTACCAGAAAGCACGCTGGTGCATCACTACTCTCAACCGAGAGGTCGGATGTTTAAAGCCTCACCAGAGGCACCATTTGTTCTAGCCACACCAAAGGCATCATATATATATAATTGTAGTCTTTCAACACATTAAAATATTAAAAAGTAAGGGTTGGAGTAAGGTATATGTCCTCTCTAACCTTTAAAAGAAAAATAGTAGCATCAGTTATGACATGTTGGATGAGTGGACTTTTAAAGATGAACATGATCATGGTGAGAGGTGACAACATCATTATTATCGGATTCCATTTTCGCTCATTGACATTGTAGAAAAGCGAGGATGAATATGAGCAAGTAAATCGTAGTCTAATTGCTCTGGGAACATGTACAATGACTCTAGAGGGGTGTGATTATGTATATGGGCAAGTAGCCGAGTATCATACTCTGTGAAATGTACAATGAATTGAGAGCAATCGTAGTTTAAATGTCTATTTCATATTTTATTGAATTGAGCTTAAATATTTGTATATATAGTTGTAATAATTAAGCACATATATTATCAGTGTCACCTCATTTGGGTGACACTATTAATGAAAGAGTTTTTGAGTCAGGGATATTTTGGTCATTTCGGGGGAGGGATGACCATAGGAAGTATGTTATTTGAGTCGTTTTTCTTTGGTTTATTATCATTTGAATTTGTTGTGCAATTTTTATTATCTAACAAATATATATTCGTTTAAAGATGTATTATAAAATATATATATAGATTTTTCATTCATGTAATAAGCAATAATTAAATTCACTTATATTTTTATCCTTACATTTTAATTATGTGTTTAATTTTCATAACACACTAACTAAAAGATAAAAAAAATTATATTAATATTGATTAATACAGATTACGTGCATTTTGTTATGTGATAGATAGTAGTAGTAATTATACATATTTAATCATAGTGATCATAGTAGTAATCGCACATATTTAATGACAAATGTTGTATTTAAAAAAATACTATAAAATTTATAAAATATTTTATTTATTTATTGTATTCTCAATTTTACATTTTCTTAATCGATGTGTTATAATAATTTTAGTTATGTACATCGAACTCACAATATTTACATTACAATTGTTTGTTTATTTTATTTATTATCGTTAAAGTTTTTAATCATGATATTAGTTTTACAATTATATATATATTTCAACAGGTCTCTTTAATTTATTCTTTTAATTTTGTTTTTTCACTTCATGTTTCTTATGTATAATTTGATTGAAAAATATATATGACGTGCGTTTAACGCACGGGTGTAAAGCTAGTTGTTTGTATTATAGTACATGTTTATATGAAGATCTAAAGCACAAAAAATATTTTTAAAACAATTCAATGACGCAAAATGTTATGATTGAAATTGTCCACAAGAACGATAACAACGTATCAAATGTGCAAGAAGTTGGGCATGCCAAAATTTCATACATTTTATTTATTTGTGTGTTCCCAAACTCAAATATAACTATCAAGGCAGAGTTGAGATTTTAATAATATTCAAAGAAAAGAGGCTTGTCATTATCAAATAGAATATTTGACACTTAATTTTAAAATCACTACAATTAAATATATATTTAGTACTTAAAATTCATAAACTTAATTTTTTCAGCTATACTTTTTTAGACTTCATTTTTCAAAACTTAATTTTCAGCTTTAACAAACATGCCCTAAGATAAAAAAGAGCCCAAGATAGTGAGCATGTTAATTGTTAAGAAAAATAGTGAAATTCTGGTCGGTCCCTTTTCCCAAATTCATAAAAAATCTAATACCTTGTTTTTTTCTTCAACCACTACGTCCATTTTTTAAAATATTATTCCTAAAATGCTCGGATAATCTCATTCCGCGGCTCTAACCAACAATTTGGAATTCGAAAATCACGATTGTCAAAAAACTTAAAATTGATTATCTCATTTTGATTATTTGCGGAAACGAAATGTGGATCAACCTACCCGGTTAGGTCATGGGGGTTTGGTGCGCAACGCCCCCAAAAGGTAAACATTTTTTTCGATTCATCAAGTATGATATTTAAATGGACTTGGGCTAGGTTATAGGATTTTTCCAAAAAGGACAAAAGCGAAGGAGGAGGAAGGAGAAGGCAGATGAGATGCAGTCAAAACTAATTTTGCATCACAATGCATTAAATTTCAATCGCGATGCATCGATTTGGATTTGCGATGCATCAATTTAGAGTCTGATGCATCAGTATGAGTTTGTTACATGATTGTGTGCATCACGATTCATGATTTGTGCATCGCGATGCACATAACCATCTATCAAAATCATTCATCATAATTGAATTTTGTGTATCACGATGTAATGAGTGAATAATCCATAATGCTTTCAGTTCATTAAGGGTATCATAGTCTTTTCGCCCCCAAAAAGTACTTTTTTCGATTAAAAAATATATAAATACCATAGCAGTTAAAATTTTCAAAAAATGGACCAGCCTGCAATTTCTCATAAGAAGAAGGGTAAAATTCTGGTCGATCCCTTTTCCAAAGTTTATAACCCCTCAAGTACTCCGTTCTTTTTTTCAACCACAGAAGACCACTTTTCGGAATATTGTTCAAAAAATGTCATTGTCTCCTTCAACAGCTCCGGTAACACATTTTAGATTCGAAAATCACCATTGTTGGGCAACGAAACGGGGCTCGTAGGGGTTCGGAGGCAACGTCTCTGAAAAGTAAACGGTTTGTTTGATTCATTATGTACAAAACTATAATGGATTTGTGCTGAGTTGAAATATTTTTCAGTAGGACGAAGGTGGAGGAGGAGGGGGAAGAAGAAGACTTAAGACGAAGGAGATATAAGAAGAAGAAGAAGATGGAGGACGTGGTCTGGTTCATTATCATTTTGTATTGCGGCACAAAAATAGAATAAATAATATCTTATGTATCGCGGTTCAAAAATTAATTAATCGCGGTAAATAAAAGTTGATACCGCAGTGCAATTTAGATTAGGTATATATATCACGATTCAAAAATTAATTCATTGCGGTAGATAAAAATTGGTACCGCGGTGTAATATGACTAGACGATTAAACTATTGAACTGCGGTGCAAAAATTAATGCAATGAAATTAAGGAATCGTGGTGCAGTTAGACTATACAATTAAACTATTGAACATCGGTGCAAAAATGAATTTAATAAAATTGATGAATCGCAATTCATTAGCCAATGCACCGCGATTTATTTTCCTAGTGCACCTCATGCTCATTAAGGGCATCGTTGTTTTTTGGGAAAAATTCTGACCGATCCCTTTTTCAAAGATTCTAACCCCAAGAGCCATCGTTTTCTTTTCATTCGCAAAAGACCACTTTTCGAAATATTGTTACAAAAATGTCATCGTCTTCTTCAACAACTCCAGCAACACACTTTTGATTTGAAAATCACGATTGCGCGCAACGTAAACGAGTTTTTTGATTTATGAAATACGAAAACTATAATGGATATGTGCTGGATTGAAATTTTTTTCAGTTAGGACGGAGATGAAAAAAGATGAGGAAGAAGAAGACTTACGACGGAGGAGATGGAAAAAGTTGGAGGAGGGCGTGGTATGATTCTTTATGATTTTGTATCGCAATTCAAAAATTAATGCACTAAAATTGATGAATCGTAGTTCAAAAATAGACTAGCAATTACACTATTGAACTGCGATGCAAAAATAAATGCACTAAAATTGATTAATCGCCGTTCAAAAATAGACTAGCAATTACACTATTGAACCATAGTGTAAAAATTAATGCACTAAAATTGATGAATTGCGGTTCAAAAATAGACCAGCAATTGCACTATTGAACCATGGTGCAAAAATTAATGCACTAAAATTGATGAATCGCAGTACAAAAATAGACTAGCAGTTACAATATTGAGCTGCGGTACAAAATGAATCACAGTTCAAAAATAGACTAGCAGTTACACATTTACACTATTGAATCACGATGCAAAAAATAATGCGAATCGCGGTGCAAAAATAATGACCTCCTTAGCGCGCTTACGGTTCATTAAGGGTATCGTAGTCAGTTTACGACCAAAAGTGACTTTTTTCGGTTGAAAATAAAAAGGGTGTAATTTAGCGATTAAAAGTTTCAAAAAGTGGACCGACCCGCAATTTTTCCTTGTTTTTTTGACCTCAAAAGTGTCATTTTCCAGTTTAAAAAAAATGACTGTAACGATTAGAAACTTTGAAAAGTAGACCGGCTCGTAATTTTTCTGAAAAAGAACCACCCAAGCTCAATTAAAAAAAAGAAGCTAAATGAACATTGGAGAATATCATCGAATAAGGCGAAGTTGAAGCTTTTGTTTAGGGTAAAATTCTGACCTATCCCTTTTTTAAAGATTTTAACTTCAAAAGTTCACCGTTATTTTTTCCAACCGTAAAAGACCACTTTTCAAAATATTTTTTCTAAAAATGTCATTGTCTCCTTCAATAGCTCAGGCAACACACTTTAGATTTCGAAAATCACTATTGTTACACAACGAAATGAGGGTCGAAGGGGCAGCGCCCCTTCGTGGGGGTTCAAGGGCAACACACCCGAAAGATAAACGATTTGTTTGATTCATTACGTACGAAATTGTAATGAATATATGCTAGGTTGAATGATTTTTCAGTAGGACGAAGATAGAGGAGGAGGTGAAAGAAGAAGGCTTACGACGGAAGAGATGGAAGAAGAAGGTGGAAGATATGGTCTGATTTATTATCATTTTGTATCGCGGTGCAAAAATAAATTAGTAATATTTTATGTATTATGTTTCAAAAATTAATTTATCGCGGTACATAAAATTTGATACCGCAGTACAATTTGGATTAGATGTATCTATCGCGGTTCAAAAATTGATTGCGGTACATAAAATTTGGTATTGCGGTGCAATTAGAATAGACAATTAAATTATTGAACCGCAGTACAAAAAGTAATGCAATAAAATTGATGAATCGCGGTGCAATAGGACTACGCAATTAAACTATTGAACCGCGGTACAAAAATTAATGCAATAAAATTGATGAATTGTGATTGAATAGTCAATGCACCGCAATTCATTTATCTAGCGCGACTCATGCTCATTAAGGGGATCACTGCTTTTTTGCGTCTAAAAGTGTCTTTTTCGGACTGAAAAAAAAACATAATATTAGAGCGATAAAAAACTTTAAAAAGTAGACCGACCCGCAAATTTTCCTTTTTTTTTAAACGTGTACAAAGCAATGAGTCCAATCATAAATACCAGGGGCCACACATCGCAGTAGGTCCAACCATCTAAATCTGTTGGAATATGTTTCTTGATAATCAAATTATCTTGTTGCATATCCTTAATATTTTGATTTGCTTGTTCCCATTACAGTGTGTCATAACAAGTGGCTAAGAGGTCTGCGTGTCGATTAGTATGGCAGCTTGTTTGACAACACATAGGTCTAAGATTAGGTCGTCCTAGTCTAGTCTAGTCCTAACCTCCTTATAGATGATTGAGCAGAACAGCACCTCATATGCGCAAAGCACCAACAGATTTGCTGAAGTCTCAAAAGGATCTTCGCAAAACTCGTCACCAGCAGACTTGTTGAATGCACCAAAAACACCCTGAAGACTCGCCACCAGCAGATGTGCTACTGTGACAAAGTATCAAAGGATTCCTCACCAGCAAACTTGTCAAGTGCATCTCGAAGACACCTTGAAGACCCACCAGAAGTTCTGTCACAGTTTGAATGTTCATATTAACAAGCAGCAGTCTTTCTCTCAAGATAGACTCACCCTTGAACATCATACCAGTAGACTTTATTCTGCATGTGCTTCAGAAAAGACAAGACTGCAGCAGATCAAGACAAAAGACAAAAGTATTCAGGATTCAAGAGCCGTTCAAATCCTCGTGAAGCCTGACATCATTGATACTGCAAGATCTTTTCTCTCTCCCGAGATCTGTAAAAAGAATTCACTTTATTGACGTATCACTCAAGGCATCGACGCCGACTTGCTTTTCAGAACTCATCAATGACGGTCTGACAGGCAACCAGTTCAAGACCTTAAAGACAAAGACTTTATCCATCGGTCAAAGGTCCAGCTGAACAACACATCTCTATCTAGCAGATTTCAACATTCAACATTTCTAACGGATATAAATTGTATCTTCAAAATCTCAACGATCATCTTGACAACGATGAATATATAAAAAAGAAATATCTCTTCTACTCTAAAGAGAGTGACGAAAAACAAGGAGACAATAAAAAAGTCTCTCAACCTGCATCAAGAACCTTGAAGAAGAAAAGAGATCGACTACGAGATCGTCTTCACAAACGCATCTCAGATCTCTACATCCTAGTTACAGTGAACCTACCCAGACCTTAGCAACTCATCTTCTATGAATTGCTAGGAAGAATCTCCTTGAAGAAGTGAAGAGAGATCAGAGATCATCTACAGTCAAGATTCTCGTCTTGGTCAAGAACCCAGTTCTTGATTTGAGTTCTTCATCCTTCTTTGAAGAACTCAAATTTTTAGTGAAGCTTCAGAAACATATTTCTAAAGCTAAAGGTCAAGTCGTTGATCAATTTGAAGATCAACCCAGATGTTGCCTAAAGAAGATGAAGAGCTGTCTGTACATATTACATTCATATCTTCAGATTTGTATTTCGATACAAATGCTGTTGATCGTGTAATAATCAGTCATCTTAGGAGGTCGAGTGCTATGCACTCATTCGTTCAGATATTTATTATCTGATCGAATAACCTTAGTGTCTTCTCATCACTGTTTCTCATCTGGTCTCCTATTGTCCTTTTTACTTAAGAGTTTGTCTATAAACTATTAAGTACAAGATTAGGGGATTGATGAAAATGAGAACATAAATTTTCATAGAGAGTCTAGGTTGATGTAATCTGTAATTTATCCTTGAATAAATTCAGATGTTCTTTAAATTATTCATCTTCCAATCTTTATCTCTCTACGTGGCTTTAATAAACTGTTTTATCTTTTGAACAGCCACATCTTCAATGACTTCATAAAACCTGCATTTTGGAAGAAGGATTAAGTATGATGTTGTTCTGATCATTTAATCGTGTACAACTACTTAAAACTTCTTAAAACTTAAGCCTAATATTTCCGCTGCGTAGACTTTTTCTAAAATAGGCTTTTGTTTTACTAAACGGTTCACCAGCAGAGTTCATAACTCTGCTGAGAGCAAGCCTTCTGTTCTGTTATGTTCTAAACTAACAGCAGACATGCTCTATAAATCAACCGTCTATACTACTGAAATCTATACTTCATGAATACCTAAAAGAAAAATTTTAATGTGGTATCATAGGCTATTCACCCCCCTCTAGCCTATTTGAGCTGTATTGCGGACCAACAATT
Source organism: Codonopsis lanceolata (assembly GCA_013146195.2). Lineage (NCBI taxonomy): Eukaryota > Viridiplantae > Streptophyta > Magnoliopsida > Asterales > Campanulaceae > Codonopsis > Codonopsis lanceolata. The sequence goes on along the minus strand of CM028384.1, from coordinate 45,322,858 downwards.
GGTATCAGAGCCAAGCTCTTCAAGCTTTATGCCCGTTCTAACCACATGAGAGTTTGATCCTCAAAAGCTCATTCCAAATGCGTGTCAAAAAATTTTCTCAAAACTTTTTGACAAGGATCTCATTGAATATTTTTGAAAACCAGTTTATATTTGAATACTCTTTGTTTTTCAAAAATCATTTGAGAAAGATACTTTCACCTTGATGATTGTAAGAACTTATTCATAAGACAGATATATACATATATCCATTGGCACTATGAATATTTTTTTTAGATGTATAAAAACTTCGATGGATACTTCATAACAATGGAATTTGATATTCAAATTCTCTTGACACAAGGCTAACGATTGTTATCAATCTAACACCTTCTCGAGAGAAAATTTCTTAGTTAAAATTATGTAACTCTACTGTGAAAGAATTTTATCTGATCTCTGATTCATCTTATGAAAAAGATTAAGAGTCAAAAACTCTATATCATGAAACATTGATTGATCCCTCTGTTTTATGATATTTAGTTTATGGGAACTTAGTCTATATTTCAGAGAGACATCCGTAATCAACTACTAAGAAATTTGAATAGAAAATTCCCTAAAAATGTCGCAAATGAAATCAATCCTTAAGAAACATCTACTACAGACACAATAGCTCAGATTCCTAAAGGCTTATTCGGGAAGGCGTCTACATTGATCTGAACGTGACTGTCGATAAAGGTATATTCCAAGTCCGGTGCTCCTTATTCGCTATGCACTGAGACCTAGGAGGATTAAGATATTCAAGATCATGTTCTTTCCTTCTTATTCTCTCTGATCTTATTGAAATACTTATTCCTGTATCTTTTTATTATCTCTAGAGCTTCCTAAAGCTCGCAAAGTGTTACTGACGATCTTCTTGATTTTCATTCAGGAATACAGATTTTCTCAAGATCTTCTAGCTACCTTTGACTATCTCTCTACCTGACTAAATTGCGATTTCTACTCTTTTGTTTCAGTCAAATCTTCTTCTTACTGGGTACTATGATTTATTTCTAATATCTGCTTTGTCTTTCTTTCTCTCTGATATTCAGAAATAAATCCTCACTGCACATCATTTATATTTGCCTGCTCTGTTCATCTCTGTTTTTCTTCTGCAAATATAAATGCTTTGGTAATTGCTTATCATACTATGTTCTTTGATTCCTTTTCTTCCTTTAAGTATGATATACATTACCAATTTGAATTGATGTCTTTTATTCAAAGTTATCTTTGATCTGCTGTGTATTTGTAACATCAATTCTCCTTATTCGATGATCCTTCTTGGTGCAAGAACTTCATAAGCTCAGTTCTATGTGTTGACTTATAGGAGTTTCCACCTTAGTAGAGAATGTGCAAACTATATGGGTATCTTTGCAATTTCTACAAAGGTTGAGGCTAATCTCTTCGAAATTGACTACTTCTTAGAGCATAATGACAAATTCCTTAGATTATCGGTAAAGTTAAACAAAATGCTCAAAAAGGTAAAATGTTTTTCTTCAAAAACTGTTTATGAAAAGTTGTTTTGTCAAATATCACTGAAAAGTTGATTTAACAAATCAAAAACCTTTTTATCTTCTTAAGAAAGCTGATTTGTCTTTTTCAATTTTCTTTTGGGCTTTCCAAGGAGAACAACTTACGGGATATCTAGGAATTGATTCTCTCTCACTTGAGTCTTTGTGACTTTACAGTGAGCAGATGAAAGGACCCTTCACACTTTATTAGTTCACCTTTTAGACCGGTCCTTAGTCTTGCCTCAGCAAGTATAAATAGAGACTTCCCTCCTTCTTCTCTATCACTTGCAAACTATCTCCAAACACTATGATAGACGCTGATACAAAACCTTTTTCTTCCAAAATGTTACTTAGGAGAATTCTTAGCGATAGATCAAGCCTCTCTCTCTCTCAACAACTTGGAATTATTCTTTCTATTCCCCAAAAGTTGTTTGATTAGTTTCGAGGATTTCTCTTGTATGAAGAATTTCCTCAACAACCATTTAGCATGCCTCTCTCTGAACCCCATGATCATGCTCATGTCAGCCTATCCTTTTTAGCAATGTAGACTTTCTACATTTTCTCGTGCTTACATGATTCTCCTTAGAGATCAGCACAAATCACAGCGGCGGACTTCCTTAAGGTAACCCTGCCTGCTCGTGAGGATCATCTGGGTTCTAGAGCTAGCTGAAGGGAGAAGGAAGAGCAGGCAACTGGATCACACATCTGTATTTTTCATAATGTAGGGATTCCATTTGGCTGCCTCTTTCGATATCGAGCCCCTTGATCTGGACCTATATTCTGTTTGCCAACCGGTTAGCTGAATCTGGGTCCATAATCTTCTTAGACATCTCCTTGTAACATTTTTATCTTTTAGAAATGTATCAGGTGTTTAGATTAGTTGTTTAATAGGAGTAGTTAAGTCATTGGAAGTTGTATTGAAACTTGTAATCTTTAGATCCTCTTTGTATTCGAATATATTTTGATCTAAATGAAAACTTATTCAAAGCAACTTTACTTCATGTCTATCTGCCTTTGCTTGTACATCTTTTGATAGCATGAACTTTTGTGTTCGCCTATGGATCCTGATCTTCATATAACAGTACTTATTTCAGATCCACAACAGCAAGCACAACTCTGTTGTTAACCCAACAGCAAACCAATCCTTAACCGAGTATCTCTATTCCACAAAACGACAATTCTGATAAGACAATCCTAGGATCTATTCTTTAAATATTAGTCTTATAAATCTGGTGTACCATTCTTTGTATGTGACTCAGATAGCACAAAAGTCTTTAAACGCTTTATCAAAACTTCTAGTGCTTAAAAGACTAAGTTGATTTCTGGTTTAATGACAATCTTTGCTTAAACTGCTGTCATTACAACTAGATCAATTAGTCTCTAAGGAACCTTATTTTGATTAAAAACTTCAATGATTACTGGTAGAAATCTCATCAGAAGAATCAATGTTGGAATATGGATTATCTTAGTTATGGGTTTCTTAGAAAGGATTGCTTTCCGTGCAACTCCTTTTCAGGATTTGAAGATTTCACCTTAACCCATGATGTTCTAGTGAATCTTCATTCTCATTCAAAATTCTGGTCTCAAAATTCAAATAGCAGACTCCATAAAATACTGTCGGAAGATGATGCGCGCGAACGCAACACGGGCAAGATTACCCGGTCGTATCAAGTAATAAAGTTCGAAGTACGAGTCGATCCCACGAGGATAGAGCTAGAAATAAATCATAAGTACTAAAATTGGGCACACCTAATTTTATCTAAGCTAACGGAAATTAGATTTAAAATAAAAATAAAATAAACAAAATAAAGGCAAGAAAATAAACTAAATTAACGCGACAGTGAAACGGCGGCAACATCAAATCAAGGTTAAAAAGAATAGGATTGTGATATTTCTAGTCTAGCCAATATCTAATTCAACTCTCTCTATTTTTCTTAACTCAAAATTTTCGGTAGTCGGGTGCGCACTAATATTTTCTACGGGCTTTCGCTACGTATAGAAAAACCTAGCTATCACTCATCCTTGCTACGGGCTCATATCCTCGCAACACATAGCCTAGGGGAGAAAATAGCCGCGTGGTAGATCAAGCACCCAATGACTATCTACGGCCTTCGACAATCGGTGTGCCTTAGAGACGTAAACAATTATCACGATTTTCGGAATAATAGGAAGGGCTTTCGCTTCGTATCCTATCATTCTAGAGCTCATTTAATGATTCATGACTTCATTAAAAGCATTAAACACACAATGATAATAACCAAAAATATATGAGAATACATCAAATAGAGAGAAATTAAATTAAAACATCACATTCAACATAGATAAAAATCACAATCCAAAAATATATTTAACTCATCATCAATGTCTCAAGATAATTGCAAAGTTTCTCCAAAAATTACAACATTAAAATAGATAAAGAGGTGGAAGAATTAAACCAATTAATGTTGCAAATCTTGGTTGACTTCACATAATCTTGCTCCCTTGACCCTTGATTTGATGCTCCAAGCCTTCAAAATGGTAGCATTTTTTGATTTAGGTGGAGGGGTGGAGAAATGGAATTAATGGGTTGAAGAGTTTTAGGGCACAACCCTAAAAGCGAAGGCTTCTGCGAATCTCGAATTCGCAGGAAGGGAAATAAAATGATGGCAACATAGGCGGGCGGCCGAGGGCAAAAAGGGAAGAGCAAAGGAGTTTTAGGGGCAAAAAGGAGAAGAAAAGAAGGGCTGGGCAGCTGGATCAAGGCTGAACCAAGGGAGAATTCGCGGGTCGCCCGGTGAAGATGGGTGGAGGATGTGAGATAAAGCGGGCCGAAAAGTGGGCATGTGGATTTGGATGGGAGCA
>CM028384.1:45205994-45313494 GCA_013146195.2 Codonopsis lanceolata | reverse complement strand
TGAGTCGTGCACCCAAAGGGAGAAAGAAACCTGTGCTGAGTTTGCAGTCAGGTGGAAAAGAAAGTTGGCCCAGACTTTTGACATACCTGATCCGGCTGAGTCATGCAGAATGTTCATTAAAAACCTCCAACCCATTTACCTGGAACATATGCGGTATCTCCCCTACACCAACTTCAAAGAAATAGTGGAGATAGGAGCCCGTATTGATGATGATATACGGACTGGCCAACTAAAGACCAATACGCCTCCTAGTTCTTTCCGTTACTCCAAAGGAAAGACAGCCGCATCAGCCCCAGCCGTCAATATGGTAGGGAATGCCTCAACCCCATTTTCTACCCAGAATTATAGTTCTGTTCCATGGTATTATGGGTCAGACATGTCTGTCAATACAATGGGAGGAAATGACGGCCCTGCCAGAAATTTCAGAAATCAGAACAGGGTGAACCGGCATTATGATGAACTGCAAGCTCCCCAGTCTGTGATATTGCAAGGGCTAATGGCACAGGGAGTGCTGAAGCCATTGGAAAATTATAAGCCACCAAACCCCCTGCCCAGGAATTGGAATCACGCCCAGTACTGTGAATACCATCGCTCCAGTGGTCACCTCACCGATAAATGTTATACTCTCAAAAATGCTATCCATGACCTTATAGATGATAAGGTTATCGAAAAGCCTTCCACCCAGACCAAATGTAGTCAATAACCTCCTGCCTCAAATCAATATGATTGAGGTTGATAAAAACCTTTGTGTGCCCAAGTTTGAAATAAATAAACATCCACTTCCATATATCCTTGTTCCTATTCCTCCATCCTTATCCATAAAAGAGCCTAGTTGTAATATGCTCTCTTGGGACACTATCCTTGGTAGCCAAAACACTTGTAACATTGAAAAAACCACTTGGGTTGGTGGAAATGTTAGCCACCTTACCCGATCTGGCCGAGCCTACCAGCCAAACCCGGAAAGAGGTGACCACTCTGGGAAAGATCAAGTAACAGATACTGGGGCTAAAACGGTGGAAGATACTTTATTGGCTCAGATGAAGAAAACCCAGGCCAACATTTCCATCTGAGGCTTACTGTGTGCTTCTAAGACCCACCGTGATACACTGGCAAAGTCTTTAAGTCAGGAAGTCATTCCAATTGAAACCTCCCCAAATGAGCTTACTCAATTGATCGAGAACATCCACTTTGGGAACGTGATAATGTTCTCTGATCTAGATCTGCCAAAGGAAGGAACCAACCACATTGATGCTCTTCATATCACTGTGGGAATTTTGGAGAAACGGGTCCCCCGAGTTTTGATAGATAATGGGTCTTCATTGAATGTGTGTCCCGCCAGCACGTTAGCCAAACTGGGAACAAAAATATCAGAACTCACTCCTTCCTCGCAGATAGTCAAGGCATACGACAACACCAGTCGATGTGTCTTAGGGGTGGTCACTTTAATGCTAACCATCGGGCCCTTAAGCATGCCGGTTGAGTTCCAAGTCCTGGATATACCAGCCACCTTTAGCCTATTACTGGGATGCCCTTGGATCCACAGGGTAAAGGGGGTAGCCTCTTCATTACACCAGCGTGTCAAATTCATCCATGATGACCACATAGTAATTATTCTGGCTGATAAGATCGTGGAAAATAAGGAAAACGAGGATATCCCCATCCTCGAGATAGAACATGAGGACACTGGTATTTTCTTCAGTGGCTTTGAGGTTATCCCCCAAGCTGTGGTCAACACCATTGAATATGGCCGAGAAACTGACATCATTGGAAAGAAAGTCACCTCCCTAGGAAACATGATCCCCTTAAACATGTTTCGGAAAATGAATTATATGTCTGGCCTAGGTCTCGGCAGAAATCAGCAAGGACTTGTTAATTTAGTCCAGGATGAGCTTAAGGAATGTATCCCTCCTTTTGGTCTAGGATACACGCCTACTCCAGCTGACGCAACCGCAGTCATGAAACAGAAACGTGAGAAAAGAAAGGCATAAAGAGAAAAAGCGTCCTTATAAATATCCCCCTCTCCAACCCTATAGAAAAACCTTAAACGGTTACTTTGTAAGGGAATGGGAAACAGAAGTCTATCTCTTGTTTCCTGAGCCCTGGTTAGACTAGAACGGGAAAAGATGCCCTGGTTGGGAAATCTTTGAAAATGTTAGTCTTCTCTCAGATAGAATGGAACAGGTTACCCTGGAGCCCCATAGCACTACATATAAGACTGTCATTATTGAAAATACTTGGTCTATAGACCAAGATGATTATGCTTTGGCCCTGCTAGATGATGATGGTCTAGGAGACAGTTTTCCGGGTATGATAGAAGGAGGCACTTATTATAAAGAGCTCCCTGTTTCCTTTGAGCTTATTGCTGATAAGCCTCTACAGAACTGGTATACCACGACCGGCCCGCTCCTGATGCCTGCAGACCTAGTGGACCGCTTTGGATATACCATCTCTATTCCTTCCCCTAGCTTTACGGATTGGTCATCTACTGATCCGCTACCTAAAGTTGAGGATCTCAAACCCCAGGTCCTCAATAATGTAATGAACCCTGTACAGTCTGCTTTTAATGATAATTTAAATGTCTTCGCTTATTCCTTAGTTGCACCTACATTAAAAGTCGCATTAAATAATAATAATTATGATAATGAGTCATTTAATTAAATGGACCCAAAAGATAAAAATTATTTGCTTGAGCTTGTAAAGTCAGTTGAGCACTAGGAACATCAACTGAAGACCTGTCCACTATCAACCTGGGGCTGGACAATGAAGTCAAAGAAATCAAAATCGGCAGCCACCTCCAAGGTTCAGAAAGAATAACACTTATTGATCTCCTTAAAGAGTTCGTGGACATATTTGCCTAGTCCTATGAAGATATGTCGGGGCTAGACCCAGCCATAGTCGAACACCGGATCCCCATATATCCGGATGCTCGCCCAGTCAAACAGAAGCTCCGCCGCATCAAGCCAGAATGGTCACTACAAGTTAAAGAAGAAATCATGAAGTAGTTGCGTCCGTCCCAACATAGTGACTGCTCCTAAGCCCAACGGAAAGTCCTGATCTATGTAGACTTTCGCGACCTCAACAAAGCGTCGCCCAAAGATGACTTCCCTCTACCCAATATTGATATTGTGGTAGACGTCGTCGCTGCTCACAAAGTCTGATCCTTCGTCGACGGCATGCTGGGCTATAATCAAATCAAAATGGCAGCAGAAGATCAGGAGAAGACTTCATTCACTACTCCTTGGGGTACTTATTGCTATACTTTCATGCCATTTGGGCTGAAAAATGTCGGGGCTACTTATCAGAGGGCTGCCACCACCCTCTTCCACGACATGATCCACAAAGAAATGTAGGTCTATGTTGATGATATGATCGTACATTCCATCGACGCCAACGGTGCCCATATCAAAGATCTTCGAAAATTCTTCGAAAGGTTAAGAAAGCACCAAATGAAGCTTAACCGCACCAAATGCACATTTGGGGTTACCAAAGGCAAAGTCCTGGGATTCTTAGTGATCGAGCAGGGCATCGAGATCGAGCCAGCAAAGATCAAAGCCATCCTAGAAATGCCACTGCCGAAAACTCCAACCGAAGTCAAAGGCTTCCTAGGCCGGCGACATCGCCCATTTCATCAGCAAATTGACCACATGTGAGCCCCTCTTCAAACTTCTAAAAAAGAATACTGACCAAGTCTGGGATGAGAAGTGCCAGCTAGCCTTCGAGAAAATAAAAGCCTACCTTACCAATCCCCCTGTGCTAGGTCCACCCCATACATATAAACCTCTCCTCGTATATTTAACCGTCACAGACACGTCAGTAGGGGCTATGCTCGCCCAAGAGAAAAAAGATTCCTACATTGAAAATTCTATATACTTCATAAGTAGGAAGCTGCAAGGAAGCGAGCTAAACTATTCAGCACTGGAGAAAAGCTGCACCGGCCTAGTCTGGGCCACTCAGAGACTTAAGACCTATCTCCAAGGAAGGTCCATCAAACTCATATCCAGAATGGACCCTATCAAGTACATCTTTGGTAAGCCATCACTGTCCAGCCGACTAGCCAAGTGGTCCTTTCTTCTCAACGAGTTTGACATAACCTATGTCACACTCAAATCTATCAAAGGGAGCATAATTGCAAGACCACTTAGCCGATCTACCCTTGAAGGCCGAAGATGCAACTGAGCCTGGTTTCCCAGATGAAGGTGTCTTGGAAATCACTGACCACGACACCAGTTGGCAGGTGTTCTTTGACGAAGCCGCAAACAAAAGAGGCTTTGGCATAGGAATCTTGCTAATCGACTCGGCTGACTCTCATACTCCACTGGCTATAAGATTGGAGTTCGAATGTTCAAATAATACGACAGAATATGAAGCCTGTATTGCTGGCCTAGAAGAAGCTCTCAAAAGGGGAGCCAAAGATCTCAAAGTCTATGGAGACTCTGCCCTAATCATAAATCAAGTCGAAGGGAGATGGAAAACCCAGGATCCTCGGCTGCAGCTCTATCATGCCAAGTTAACAACACTTGCCGCCCGATTTGATTATGTCTCGTTCCATTATCTGCCACGAGATAGAAATCGATTCGCCGATGCCCTGGCTACTCTGGCATCGCTAGTCCAGATTCCCGCGGAAACTAATGTTCAGCCATTCGTAGTCGGGAAGAAGGTCACTCCGACATACTGTTTCAAAATCAATGCAGCCCCTGAAGCAGATCACGAGCCCTGCTACGCTGACATCCTAAATCTGCTACAGAAAGATATCTATCCTCCCGGCCTAGACAAAAGAGGAAGAGTCTCCCTGCGAAGGTGGGCCTCACAATTTGTACTCAGCGGTGACAGCCTGTATAAAAGGCACTATCAAGGCCTTAACTTATTATGTGTAGATCAGGCCAATGCTGAGCAAATCATGGATCAACTTCATGGTGATACCTACGGGCCCCACATGAATGGCCATATGCTATCCAAGAAAATTATCCGACAGGGGTATTATTGGAGTACGCTTGAAACTGATTGTATTCGGTGGGTGCGACATTGCGACAAATGTCAACGCTTTGCCAATCTGCAGCATGTGCCCCCACACATCTTATATAACTCCACAGCCCCCTAGCCCTTCTCAACATGGGGAATCGACGTCATAGGCCAAATTCACCCGAAGGGATCCAATGGCCATGAATATGTCCTGGTAGCTGTCGATTACTTTACAAAGTGGGTGGAAGCCTCTTCCTACAAAATCCTGAATGCCCGAAAGGTGTTCGAATTCATCCGGGCCAATATTATATATCGCTATGGGGTACCTTTCGAGATAATCTCTGACAACGGCTCACATTTCGAAGGGGGCGTGAATCGTCTACTCGACGAGTTCAAGATCCAAAGACACAAATCCTCCCCCTACTAGCCGCAAGCCAATGGTGCCGTTGAAGCAGCCAATAAAACACTTGAAAACATCATCAGAAAAATGGCTGACACAGGAAGAGACTAGCCAGAAAAATTGCCGCTAGCCCTCTGGGGCTATCGCACCTCAGTCCGAACACCCATTGGGGCTACCCCTTATTCTCTAGCATATGGCATTGAGGCGGTACTGCCGATAGAAGTTGAAATTCTATCATTAAGAGTGATGATGAAATCTGACATAACATAAATTGACTGGGTCAAAGGGCGATATGAAGAATTGGCCGTAATCGACGAACGGCGCCTATTAGCCTTAGAGCATGCCCGGGCATATCAAAGGCGCATCGCCCGAGCTTTCAATAAAAAAGTCAAAGGCCGCGACATCCAACTCGGAGACCTGGTGCTTCGAGAAAAACCTCCTAGTTATGTTGATACTAGGGGAATGGAAGTCTCCCTGGATGGGACCATACATCGTTAAGGAGATCCGGTTAGGAGGTGTCGTGCTTCTCACAAACCAGGACAGAGAAGATCTTGTCCAGCCCTTCAACCTTGACAAACTCAAAAGGTACTATACCTGAGCTATTCTATCCAACAGATGCTTCCCTCTCCAGCCCGCTAGGCTAAAAACCCGAAAGGGCGGCCTAGGCAAAAGTTAGGGCATATAAAAAATAAAAAAAATGAAAAAAAAGAGAAAATATATATACATATGAAAAAAAAAAACAATAAAAGGAGAAATAAGGGCTCGCTAGGCTGAAAACCCGAAAGGGCGGCCTAGGCAAAAGTTAGAGCAAAAAAAATAAATAAATAATAAGGAGATAAAAGGATAGGGAAGGCACTACTTAAGTCCTCGGCATATTACCTCCAAGTCTTCAATATACCAGAGGCTCGACTGACAGAAGAGAAAAACCACGACAAGAAACTCACATTAAGACACTAAAATATAATATTACAAGTCCTAAGGTGCAACTTAGGAATATTTCCTAAGACATCTAAATTACACATTGATTGCATTGTACATATCTATATATACTGCCTGTACCCCTTTGTTTTCCCAGAAACAATTCATTTTTTGCAGCTTTAGCCCAGAGTGGTCTATCAATGTTTGCGACGTCCACCGAGCCGGGCCCATATACTCCTTCTGCGGGGCGCAGAAGAAGCTCTCGACTCACCAGCATGTGAGCCACCAGAAGTGTCCCCTGCTTCGCCGTCCCTCGGATTCTCCTGTCAGATTGCTTGGACCAGCTCCATCATCTCTGAAACCAGTAGTACCCCATACAGGTGGGGGAGGAGGAGCAACTATCTCTTGTTCCCAAGGATTGTCCTGCCTGCTCGCCATGCTCAGCCGTGGAGGCTCATTGCCGCCAGCCCTCAAAGCCGTGCCCCAACCAGTCTGGGGAGGAGGAGCAGCTACTTCTGGTTCCCATGGTTTATGCCGCCTACTAACATTGCTTAATTTGCGGGGTGCATTGCTGGGACCCGCAGATTCGATCCGTGGTCTCGCCGAGCATCAAGACCGTACTACTCGCCTCGAGCCTCCAAAGCCCGAGGAACGACTAACCCGAAGCTATCAATATCCTCGCCTATCTCCATCAGGCGAGCATCAATCTCGTTAGTCACATGGCGGCCCAAAGAAGTTCCTCGGTCGATAAGCGTGAGACGGCCCTCGCCAGCCTACCATGATCCATGCCAAGTACCCATGGGACAGAAGCATATAATCGGCAAATGGATAGGCCACCTCCAGCCTCTCAGAATCCCGGTGCCACATGCCCTGAATAATGGGACCCAAGTCATCGTCAGTATTCTCCATCCTCATATATATAGGACGAGTTGTGTCCGAGATCACCTGCTCTCTCCCAAATTGGCGCAAGATCCGTTCTGGCAGATAAAAGGAGGTCCGCTGAATACCCAACATGACTACTTGACTATATTCAGCAGAATGCCGAAGGAAACGCCGGATCTCCCAATGATGAATTACCCAGATTATGTCCATGGAGCCCCGGTGGTAAAAATGATCAACCCAATCAAATTCAGAATAATTGGTCTGAGGAAGATGCCCACGAACACCATAAAGTGCCGGGTCATATGGTGCTCTATGCGGCACGGGAGCCAGAACCCAAAGAAAGTGCTATTCTAGCCACATATGGACCAAAATGGGGCTACCGGTAGGGAATAGTTCTTCACCACCGGCAAAAGCAGTCAGGCCCGCGAAGGTCTCCGCCAAAATCACCGGGGCAATATTCCATCGGCGATCTCGAGCCTATAATGCAAGGTCCACGACCAGCACATCAACAAATCCAGGTGGACCCACCAACAGATATCTCCCTACCAGACAAAGGAAGAGCGCTGTCAGCCTATGCCACAGGTAGTCTACATCATCCTCCCTATATTCTGTGAAGACCCCAGGGAGGACCATTAAATTAAAGGTCTCTCCATTAAAGAAACCTGGAGTAGCCTGGCTGGTAGTGTGAAAAAGCTCCCGGATAGCCATGTATGGACGCCTTCTGTAGGCAGGCACTGTGATCTGATGAGAAGGTGCCACCCCCAGCATCGTGCAGAATTCTTCAAAAGTGGGGCACATCTCATTCATGCCAAAGTTAAACAGGTGGTCCTGAGGAGACCAAAACCTGGAAGCGCCTCTCAACATGTCCCAATTTATAACAACGTTTCTCCAGGACAGTAGGCACCTGAATCCAAAGAGATGATAAAACCAGTCCCGCTCGTCTGACCACATAGAGAGAATCCAGAAATCTAAGGCATTCTCATAAACTTCAATTTCCAAAGTCGTGGGAATACGTGCGGCCATTTATGAAAGAGATGCAAGGGATTTTATAAGGCAAAAGAGAGGGCAGCGGCAGAGCAAAAGAGAGCTTACAAATTGTAAGGGAGAAGAATAAAGGAGCTGATGAGAAAGCAAGCCAGTCTCCGTCTGTTTTTATACCGAGCATTGAAGAAACTGACAGTTCGATGCACAATGCATGAATAATAATGAACAGTGGCTACACATGAAGAACCCATGGCGCCACCATGAGCTCCCCCTGGCGCCGCGCCATGTCCGCTATATGGCCGCGCCAGGTGACCTTTACTATGCCTGGAAAATATGCCTGGTATCCTGGTTTATCTGTCCGACCGTCCACTGCTCCTATGTCTGATCGAAAGAAAAGAGAGAGGCTATAAAAGAGGGCTATGGACACGGGTTTAACAGCCGCAATGTGCCAAAGAAACAAGAGAAGGCGGCCCTCTCCCCGTTCCCGTATCACCAGAAAAGCCCACTCCGATCCAAAGGTGTATTCTTATAAACTCTCTTTCCAAGATTACAGCGTGCCATTACCTTTTAGATATTTGATTTAGCTTTATTTTCTGTGTATATTTGAGTTTGCATGTGTAATATTTTGCATCATATACAATTATATTGCATTATATAATAATGTCTGTACAGGTTCTTTTACATAAAAAAAAAAGAATAGAAACTAATAATTGCAGGAATCAAAAGCTAATGCGCTCGGGACGACTGGCTCCTATCAAGGCTACCACCCATGACCCATGGACCCGTTGTGCCACCAGCTCTGTACCCCCGACCCCTGCCTCAGCCGCAGCTCGACCCGACATCATCATCATCGTCATCATCACCATCTCGACGCCGGGTCTGCGTCACTGTGCTGCTCCCCCTGCAATAGAACTCATCAGCAAGCTTCTGATAAAGCTTGCTAATGCTGAAAAAGCCATGCAGCAGCTTCTTGTAGGTAGACACGTTCACCTATAAAAAAGGGTGAGACAAGGAAAAGAATATATTAGTCTCCAAAAATAAATAAATAATAATAGACATGCACCAAAAAAATGAGTGAAAAAAGAAATATATATGTGCATATATATATAAAAAATAATTAAAAAAAAGAAGAGAGACAATAAAGGTAAATGTGTCTACCGAACGAGCCTGCTCTGGGACCCGACGCTCCTCGGGAATCTCGACATCCGGAAGAACCTGTTCTACCGTGTGACCACCCCACTGATACTGGAAGGTAGAGAAGATATCATCAGGCTTTGTGAACATCAGGTTCTCGTCGAGAGATGAAGTGGAAGGCCCTAGTCTGGCAGAAGCATCAGAATGCCGCCTGGGCACAGCAGGAACAAGGAAAGGAGGATGCATCACTAATATCAAGAAATCCTCATACGCCATAATTGGAAAATCTGTTGCTGGCATGAGGTATTTCGCTAGGTACTGATACCTGTTTGGCAGTTGATCGGGCTCTATCACCCAGAAGGGAGGTCGAGGAGGCACCACTAGAGGCACTAAAATGGACTGATGCTGGCAATTCACTCGCTCGCCCATATATAAGGAATCCACCATAATGGAAACCATCAATATCCGGCAGCGGCTAAGTGCCAAAACAACTGCATAATGACCCTCCAGACCCTCCCAAGGAAGGAAGTGCACTGTACCAGGACTCGAGTTCATAATCCATTCCCGCACTCGTTCCTTACTCTTGCAACCACCGTCCTGAGTCGGATAGACCCTGTTATCATCAACATACTGGGACATATACGGCGGTTGATGGACGCACTGAATAAGAGGACCCGACGAGAAATGGAAAAATGAGAAGGCCCAGACATGCAATAAAAAAAAAGATAATAGAAAAAATGTTATCAATAAAAAAGAAAGAAAGAAGTGTATGCTGTAAAAAAAGAAGAAGAAGAAAAGCAGCAAAAGCAGGAAAAGGCGCATACCTCCCACGCCGGGGCAAATCCATTCAGGCTCGGTGAATCATTCCGGCAGGCCCTGTCCATGGAAGCATATAATTCAGGTAAGCCCGCCTGTCCCCAGTCATAAGAAGGGATCCGCTCAAAATCAGCCAAGCAAGCCAGGACGGAAACCTGCAGGGTGGTAGAGGAGTTGGCAAAGAGCGATGTGCCAAGAAAGAATAATAAAAACGCTCTAGCCACTCGAGTCACGACAGCTATGTCATTTGTCGGCACCTGCCCGGCATTACTGAGAAGCCACCTCCGTACGCTTTTTAATGAAGATCTCATCCGTCGATTTAAACTCCGGCTCGAAGCCTAGGAGGTCCACCACCTCCTCTCTACGCCGACGGAGAGTAAAATCCAGAGCCAGGGTCTCCCCGACGCTGGTAAAAATGCCAGTAATAGCGGCAAAGTCACACGGGGTCATGGTAGCCTCCCCCCAGCTGAAATGGAAGGTATGTGTGGTGTCTCACCAGAAGTCCCGAAGCGCGTCGAAGATCGGCAGATAGCTGGTGAAGTGACGGAAGGCGTGCATGAAAGTACTGAAACCAAAGCCTTCCACCAAAAGCTGTGCTGCCTCGGGCAACATGTCATAAATATCCATAACATTAGCACATGAAGCCCGCATTCTCTTAAATTTCCTGCGAAACTGAAAAAAGGGTGGGGGGGAAAGGTAAGTCCACTATCCTTATTTTCCTTGTACAATTTTCGATAAGCAATAATAATAAATAAGTATGAATAGATAATAAACATGTTGCATGCATTATATTATAAATTACAACATGCTAATTTCCTAAAATAAAATAAAAAAATCATTTTTGATGTAAATAAACACTTACCATTCTTTTGAAAAAAAAATATACGTACATAAATACACATGTAAATAAACATTTAGTTTCTTTTAAAAAAATGTTAAATAGAAAAAATATGCATATTTCAAAAATATATGTTGTATTCTTTTACATTCCTTCAATAAATAAAATACATTTAAGTATGTATTTTAAATAAAAGGCAAAACCCCTCATTTGGCCACCCAACTTTTCAAAAACTTGCACGGCGGCCACCGAAAGTTTAAAACTTGCAATGAGGCCACTGAACATTAGTTAGGCTGCAAGCGAGCCCATTTTCTGACGGACGTTAGACTCGATCGTTAAATTAAGGGGCACTATAGGAAAAACAATATTGAAAAATGAAAATGTAAAATTAACGTCGATTAACTTGAGACAAACCCAGATGAAATTGGGGAAGAACTAAAATCGGAGATTTCATATATGTCTGAAAGACAGAGAGAGTTTGAATCGAAGACGGTGGGGTTGGCGTCATCGATGGAGGAGAAGGCAGAATCGAGCTCGTTGCTGTTGAGGGCCGTAACTACGCTCGACAACTTGTTTCAGTTATGGCGTGACTCAGTAACAATCGGAGATCGTATGGAAGGTCCGGTGGGCCACCGCCTGGTCGCAGGGATGGGGATAGGGATAGTTCGTGGGGAAGCAATCGGAGATCTTATGGTGGATTTGAGAATGATCGGAGAGGTCCGCCATCTAGGGTTTCGATTTTGATCACCGTCTAGGCGATGAGTTTGATAATTGGGCAATGGCGAAGAAGTCTATGCCGGCGTTTGATTCGACGGCCTAGGTTTAGTTCAAGTGGAGGCGGCGGGCGCTATTGGTGGTGGAGGTTTTTCTAGGGTCGATGAAATTGATAATTGGGCTCTTAACAAGAAGACATTGGCTCTAGCACCGACCCATCTAGATCTTTAAGTTTTGGTTACGGTTTTAGGGATTCTCGGCACCGAACCCGATCGTTGGGGAGTGGTATTGCCGCGTGAAGGGGAGCAAGAAAGAAGGCGTTTGGTATTGGATCTTCCAAAGGGTGAGAGTGCTCGGTTGAGCTGTGGTGAAGACCAATAAACCAAATCCGTTTGGGGCGAGACCTAGGGAGGAGATCTTGGGCCGAGAAGGGTTTGGATTGGAAGAAAGTGGACTTGGACCTTGAGGCTAAGAAAAATACCAGCCGACTAGCTCATCAAATACGGACACTGAAATGCACCATCGAGTCGAACATGATACTTGTCAATAACAAGGGGCAAAATAGATATTTTACATAATTTAATGGCCAAATTTAACGGCCGTCCAAAAAATGGGCTCGCTTGCAGCCTAACTAATGTTCAGTGGCCTCATTGCAAGTTTTAAACTTTCGGTGGCCGCCTTGCAAGTTCTTGAAAAGTTGGGTGGCCAAATGGAGGGTTTTGCCTAAATAAAAAAAAAGATTGTATGTATTATTTTACATTCAAATAGTCATTTTTACATCCTAGACATCATAAAAATACATGTTAAATATGAATACTACATAATTGCATTTGTCATATACATGTAAAATAAAAGAACATTCATGCATCATTATAATAATCATCCTATAATTGTTCTGCATTGCATTTGCATCAAGTAAAGTAGTACATGCATCCATCATGTGCATTTTACTGTCCAATAAGTTGCATCAGGGGTGCGCTAAAAAGAAAATAAAATGCTACCAATCATAAAAATAAATATTCTTATGGCATTTGCCATGTCCCTGCAGTATAAGCATGCATGAAAAATAAATTTAAGAGCATAAAATATATCTGTTTTATCCCATATTTATCCAAAAATATGCCCGAAAATACGTTTCGGAAAATTTGAATTGTATCCCAAAAAGTCCGTCTCGTGAACACATTGCATGCAAAAATATGTTTTAGCATAAAACATGCATCATATAGCCCCATTTGCATTTATAGTATAAGTAATGCATAGTAGGGTCAAATAGTGACCACTAGTTCAATCATGCATCGCAATAATAAATTACATTAATTTCATGCATCATTACCTAATTGCGTCATTTAAGCATAAATATGTCATGCATAAACATCATTAATAAAGTCAGGAGTGTTCCAAAAGTTCCAAACAGTGCTGAAATCTAGCAGATCTGAAGTATATCCAGGCAGATCTAGAAAGAGAAAGAAACTTATAGTGGTAGGAGGAAGATTGGATACATGAGTGTTCCGGTCTCGAAGAATGTTGCCCCAGTCATCTGTGGAGTACCGGTACTTGATTTTATTTCGGATCAAAGGAGGAAACTCATTCCTCCTTTCATTAGATTATGGGTGCATCAGAGCCTTCCCCTTCATGGATCGAGAAGAAGATGTCATCTGCTAGACAAAACACTGAAGTTGGCAAAGAAAAATTGAGAAAATGAGCGAAAATAAGAAGAAAATAAGAAAAGGAAGAAAATGGGCAACAATGGCCGCTGAAGGAAAGAAAGAAGGAAGAAGGAAGGAGCAGTAGCTCCCTTCCCTCACTCCCCGTCCATAATAAGGGTGGAAAAGGGATTTTTTCCTTTTCCCCCCTCCAAAGTTTGAACCTGCAACACTTAAGTCCTCAGGTTCCAAAAGTTCCAAAATGGCCCCTGAGCTTAACGAAGAGTTAACAAAAGTAATTTTGTTAACCAAGATTAATGGTCATCCATCCAAGGACAAAGAGAAATAATATCCCCAGCAGGTCAGCCGCAAAATAAGCAGAAAAGAAAAAAAATTTCAGGCGGTAGAAAAAAAAAGAAAGAAAAAAAAAGAAAAAAGAAAGAAAAAAGAAAAGAAAGAAAAAAAAAAGTCCCTGGCCTAAAAAAGCAAAAGTGGCAGAAATGTCGAAATCAGTCGAATCCGTGGCAGCCACCCAGGCGCGAAAGGTAACAAAGGTAAAGTATTCTTACCCTGACTCTATAATAAACTCTTTTTCAAGGGAAGTTTTTGTTTTAAATAAAAAAAAAAGAAAGAAAAAAAAGAGGTTTTGTTTTCAAATAAAAGAAAAACTATTGTTCAAAATGAGTTTTTGTTTTTTTTTTAAAGTTTTGTTTTCAAATAAAAGAAAAAACTCTTTTTCAAAATGAGTTTTTGTTTTTTTTTAAAAAAGTTTTGTTTTCAAATAAAAGAAAAATCTTTTTCAAAATGAGTTTTTGTTTAAAAAAAAGAAATATTTCAAAAACACAAAAAAAGGAATATTTCAAAAACACAAAAAAAGAGGAATATTGAGAAAAAAAAAACAGAGAGAGTGAGAAGAAAGGAAAAGGAAAAAGAAAAAGAATGATTTTTACCTTATACTTGAAGAAAGTTTTCTTTGCCGTGCTCGGCGACAGATTTTGATCGTTCGAGTGCAGTTCTCGGAAAATTTGAAAATTTTCTTATTATGTTTGGAAACAAGGTATTGACCAGCTAGACACGATTTTGAAAATTTCTCTTAACATATTTCGATGACAGGTATTGACCAGTTGAAATATGGTTTCCGAAAATATTCAAATCTTCATACCGTATTTGACGGTCGTCCCCGACCGTTCGAATACGGTTTTCGAAAAACACAAAATCTTTTTCATGTTGTGTTCTTAGTCGGGTTTTGACCCAAAGGACATAACATCCTCATTGGTTGTAGTTTAAGTTTTGGCCTGAACTATGTTTTGTATGATTTCCTTTATTAAGGAATACGTAGGCAACCTACATTAGTAGGTCCGACCATCAGAGCACTTCATTTACATATCTGCTTAAAAACTACGATAACCTGTTATAACCGACTAAATATGTCTAGGTTATGGAGTTTGGATAGCATGATAAAATGTGCATTATAACTGTTACCTGGTGCATTTCTCTCCCATTTTAAATTGAACGAAATTAGAGAGTCTATTGTTTATCAACGATGTTCGTCTACTTAGTAAGCCTTGGGTTACCCGTAGACTCCATCGTTGATGGGCTCTGTAGACACCCCAATTTCGTACCCCTGATATGTGACTCTGACATGTGATATCAAGAACTGTTTAAACTTAACAAATGTCAAGATGCAGGAGTCAGAAAATGCGAAAGGCAAAGCAAAGTGCGCAAAACAGTAAAGTGCGAGGGGTAAAAGTGCCAAAAATGGAAGTTGAATAGGGAAGTGGTGTCGGCGCCATGCTCCCTACAGTAGCACTCTCTGTTAACGCATTGTACAAGTCGGGAAGGCTGGTGTACACTGATTTTCAGCGCACAAGAGGAATTTATAATTCCCGATGAATACCTCCTTCCTACTATAAATAGAGGTGCTGGGCTCCCCTTTCAGCACACCAATTTTCATCCGCAAAGAAACGCTGAAGAATTCTCTGCGTCTCAACAACGCCGAGATATTAGTGAGAGAAGTGAAATAGGTGTGTGTAACCTACCAAAGCTTGCAAACCCCGTCCAAACTCCGCCAAAACACAAATCCACCGGCTAAAAGTGATCCCTAGCCTTTTAGTTAGGTATCCACCTTACTTCCCGGCCCAAAATCCAAAAAGTAAGTCGTTACTCTGCCCGAGTAATAAGCTGAAAAACACAAAAAGTAAGCCGTTATTCCGCCCACCCAAAAAGGCCAAAACCTTCCGAAATAAGCCGTCATTCTGTCCGAGTGAACGAGCCAAAGTCATCCAAAATAAGCAGTCATTCTGCCCAAATCACAAAAAAAAAAAAAAAAGACTCCTTCTCCCTGAAGGACAGAGCGAGCACACTACCGCTCTAAAAGGTAATAGCCTTTAAGGGCGTTTTATTTATTTATTTACTAATTTATTTATTATAAAAGTTATTATTTAAATCCGGCCCAATGTAGTCAATATAAGTCGTTGTGCTGCCCGGATTAGATTAGAAAATATTATGTAAAAGAGCCGTTATAATGGCCAAATATTTTTAAATACATTTGTAATTATTGTAAGAAAATGGCTGCGAGTCCGTAAATAATGTAGCCACGGATGTATTTGTTTTATTTTCCCGTCTTTTAATGCTTTATTTATTTGTTAAATAAATATAACAATAAGCATACTTTAGCCAAAAACTCTTTTTGAGACCGAAAGGGCGAGTTAGGTGCCTAGCACCTTCCCAACTCGTAACTTAGCCTCCGAACCCGTTTTTTATCTCTGGTTTTCTTTTTTCTGGTTTTGCTTTATTTTTGCCTTAAAATAAAGATGGCGACTCTAAAACTTTTTGGATCTAGTGGGGCCTTGCAACACTCCTTCTTTGCATTTTTCCGTTTTCCCGTAAAAATGGAGAATGAGAATGGAAGGGTGATGTATTCTCATATCCTGATATCCCCTAAAAAAGGGATAACTTGATGCGGGAAAACCAAAGCTCCCATAGTGATCCGAAACGGGCCATAAGGTTATTTTTAATAAAATCCATAGTGGGGGCATCGTAACATCCTTTTTTGCACCTTTCCGTTTTCCCCTAAAAAAGGGAAAATGGGAATGAAAGGGTGATGCATTCCCATATCCTGGTATCCCCTAAAAAAGGGATAACTGGATGCGGGAAACCCAAAGTTCTCATATTGGATAAAAAATCCACTTAAGTCAACCGAGGCGCATTTCAACGCGCCATCATAGACAGCACTCCTCTCGCACTTTTGATTTCGTCTTCCCCTAAAAAAAGGAGGATGGAACGAGAGCAGTGGATGTCCCATATCCGCACGTACGCGCACCCCTAACCAAGGGCGCGCGGGGCACGGGCGCAGCCCGGGCGACCCACAACTTGAAGTGACAGATATATGTTTTCTCTTTATTTTCAGTGAAGCTTAGTATAAGCTGCTTGCTTCTTTGTGATACAAGTACTTTAACTAAGGTGATTGTTGACTCTATGTCGCTTCTATTGCTCTACTTATATACCGGGATTCTGTTGAGGAGGAGCATGGTCATTATCTAATCCATGCCAATGAAGCCTATGGTATATCCTTCCAAAAGCCGAGGCACTCTGATCGATGTATTTTATACGTCGATTTTATATGCTTCTATGACTTAAATTATGCTATTTCACGAGGCTTTTGGCTACTGATATATGTTTTTGGTGAGTTTTGTAAGTTTCAGGGTTGTTAGTGAAAATATGCAAAACTCCAGAGTTTTATGTGCAAATTCTAAGAAGGGCCAAAGATGAAAAAAAGGAAGAAAAGCGAAGGAAGCCAAATCTGGAGACCTTGCGGATGCAAGGCACCTCAGACCTTGCGACCACAAGGTAGGCAGTACGTTTAAAGGCAAGAAATCAAAGGCCAGAGACACTGGAGACCTTGCGGACGCAAGGTACCCAACACCTTGCGACCGCAAGGTGGTCAGAATGCAACTTTTTCGTATTTTCACACAGAGATTCGATTGGATTACAACTCCCGGGTATATATTGAAGTCGGATGCCGAGAGCCAGAGAGAAAAACGGCTGGGAAGCAGTCTTAGGTAGATTTTAGATAGTTTTTACAGTGCATCAGACGTCAGACTTACTTTTCAGGAACCTATCAATGACGGTTTGACAGGCAACCAATTCATGACCTTAAAGACAAAGACTTTATCCATCGGTCAAAGGTCCAGCTGAACAACACATCTCTATCCAGTAGATTTCAACATTTAACATTTCTAACAGATAGAAATTGTATCTTCAAAATCTCAACGATCATCTTGACAACAATGAATATATAAAAAAGAAATATCTCTTCTGCTCTAAAGAGAGTGATGAAAAACAAGGAGACAATAAAAAAGTCTCTGAACCTGCACCAAGAACCTTGAAGAAGAAAAGAGATCGACTACGAGATCGTCTTCACCAACGCATCTCAGATCTCTACATCCTAGTTGCAGTGAACCTACCCAGACCTTAGCAACTCATCTTCTATGAATTGCTAGGAAGAATCTCCTTGAAGAAGTGAAGAGAGATCAGAGATCATCTACAGTCAAGATTCTCGTCTTGGTCAAGAACCCAGTTCTTGATTTGAGTTCTTCATCCTTCTTCGAAGAACTCAGCCTTTAGCTGAAGCTTCAGAAACCTATTTCTAAAGCTAAAGGTCAAGTCGTTGATCAATTTGAAGATCAACCCAGATGTTGCCTAAAGAAGATGAAGAGCTGTCTGTACATATTACATTCATATCTTCAGATTTGTATTTCGATACAAATGCTATTGATTGTGTAATAATCAATCATCTTAGGAGGTCGAGTGCTATGCACTCATTCGTTCAGATATTTATTATCTGAACGAATAACCTTAGTGTCTTCTCATCACTGTTTCTCATCTGGTCTCCTATTGTCCTTTGTACTTAAGAGTTTGTCTATAAACTATTAAGTACAAGATTAGGGGATTGATGAAGATGAGAACATAAATTTTCATAGTGAGTCTAGGTTGATGTAATCTGTAATTTATCCTTAAATAAATTCATATATTTTTTAATTATTCATCTTCCAATCTTTATCTCTCTATGTGGTTTTAATAAACTGTTTTATCTTTTGAACAACCACATCTTCAATGACTTCCTAAAACCTGCATTTTGGAAGAAGGATTAAGTATGTTGTTGTTCTGATCATTTAATCGTGTACAACTACTTAAAACTTCTTAAAACTTAAGCCTAATATTTCCGCTGCATAGACTTTTTCTAAAACAGACTTTTGTTTTACTAAACAGTTCACCAGCAGAGTTCATAACTCTGCTGAGATCAAGTCTTCTGTTCTGTTTTGTTCTAAACTAATAGCAGACATGCTCTATAAATCAACCGTCTATACCACTGAAATCTATACTTCATGAATACCTAAAAGAACAATTTTAATGTGGTATCATAGGCTATTCACCCCCCTCTAGCCTATTTGAGCTGTATTGCGGAACAATAAAATCATTTATAACTCTTTTAATAGAAGAAGTTGCCACCTGTTCCTTTCTGAAAGTTTTAACCGCTTAAATTTATTATGTTTTGTTTAATTAGAAAAAAATATTTTTGGGGCAAAAAGACGTCTTTACCATTAATGAATTGGACACACATCAAGGATCATTTACTTGGTGCATTGCGATGCATCAATTCACACATCAATTTGTGTGTCGCGATGTGCGTCACTTTGACAAAATGCATTAATTTTTAATCGTGATACAATAAATTTCAATCACAATGCATCGATTTGTAATCTCAATCAATCACAATGTTATAAACGAATGAAATAACTACGAAAATCATAATCATATTCAATTTGAAGAAGATATTTACTGAAATCAATCTATATTTAATCTAGTTGATTCGTACTTTAATTAAAATATCAAGCAAAATAAAGAAACTTTGACTACATACTTAGGAAAATCAATCATCAATTTATATTCAATCTATTTGATTTCTACATTAATTATAATACTGAGCCAAATAAGCAAACTTTGACTACATATTTATTGACATCAGTCAATCAATATATAAATGATTTATACCTTAATTACAATATTAATAAAAATAAGAAAACTTTGACTACAAATATACCATGAACCTAGTCAGCTTGTACATCGCGATGCATGATTTTGATTCGTGGTGCATGATTTTGATTCGTGGTACATGATTTTAAAATTGCATTGATGTGCATGGTTTTGTCGGACTTAAGTGACTCAAGCACGTATTTTTCATTCATTAAGGGTATTGTAGTCTTTTTCGTCTCAAAAATATTTTTTCCCAGTTAAAAAAACAATAAGATGTTGTAAAGATTAAAACTTTTCCAAAATGGACTGACTCAAATTTCACCCGTTTTAATTACAAGGGGTTATAATCCCCGAGACCCCAAGTTTCCAGATAAAATGTTTACTATACTATTTTGGATGTTTCATTTTAAAAGTCGACTTAAAAAAAAATATCTATACCATTTTAACTTTACTCTACACATTTGATATTAACATATTGGTTATATTCAAACATTATTGTAATTATGATAAATTATAATACTAGTTATATCTATATATTCTTTAATAGCTAGACTTTTCAAAAATAAAATTTTTAAGTGGAACGGAAGGAGTATCTTTTATAGTCTTGAAAACGAGAGAAGAAAAAATAGAAAATTACCCTCGTTATATCATACGGGCATTTCGTTTCGCAACGTTTTCTGTTTTTAGTTTTCTGTTTTTGGTTCCTATTTAGTTTTCTCTCAATTTAAAAACCATGACCTAAAAGATTAACTATTTACTCGAACGATCCCGATATACTTGATACTCTACATCCTCATCATAGATTTTTTTTTAATTATTATTCCCTGAAGGTAATTTTAAAAAGATTTTTTTTTTGGTAAGACGTTTTTACGGATATTTTTTGTAAGAAGAATTCTTCGTATATTGGTGGGTTAAGTGGTGAAAGAGTGAAGTTTCGTATTACGAATTAATATCCGTAAGACAGTATTACACGAGACCTACTACTTAAAAAAACGAGGAAAAAAACTAGTTAGCGACTAAATAAATTTTGGATAGTTATGAAATAATATTTTGTCTTGAGTCAAAAGACTCGAAACAGACAGATTACCTTAATAAATTAAGACAAATGATATTACGAGCTAGAGCTTGTGATATTAATACAAGCTTTAGTGTTAGAGCCGTTGGATGATTAAGTTGGTGGTGATTTGAAATATCTACATCATTATTTAGAAAATATCATATTTGATCTAACGGTGTAAAATTTTTAATAGATTTGATCTAATAACACTATTTTGTTGAGTAATATCAAAACATATCAGATACCTTAATAAATTAATCTTAATCAGAGCATAATTCACGGTAAGATCTGCTAGCAATCGATCCATGTTGCCAAGACTACGGATAGGGTTAGAATAAAATTAAATGAGTAACAAAAGCAATCTAATGTTGAGCATAATCTGACTTAATTCAGGTGCTTTAAATCTATTATTAAGTCATTTTGCTCTTCCCCAAGTTGAGAGTTTTGTCTCGTTTGCAGTCCTTTGGATTTGACTATTCTTAGGTCCAATTTCTTGCGAGTATATAACCATCTAAGATTTATGCACGGGGAGTAGAGCCGGCAAAAAGTTCGGCCCATCCGATATTTTTAGGGTATGTGTCGGGCTTCAGATATTAATAATTCAAAAAATGCCGGATCTTTTTGGTCTAGGCCAGCAGCCCATGGATCGAGGATTCTCTAGGCTGGATTAAAAAAGCTTAGGATTTTTCGGGACGGCTTAGCCTAGACCGAGCAGTTACGGGGAAATTAACTATTAGTATATTGTATAAAAATAAATTCTATAAATGCTTTCGTTTTAAAAAAAATGATTCGACCGCTCTTAGTATCAACTTAGTTGACTAGATGTACATGCAAAAAAGAAAGGCTTTTTAGGTAGAAAGAATCACAGGGCTAGACCCAAACCCATGGCGGACGCACGGTGCATGACATTTCACTCGAATCAATCAACCTAGGTGAGCATATGTTTAGACAATTAAACTCACATGACTTGGACTTGTCTTTTCTGTGGTCGAACACTCAGATCTTGATGACTGAAACCTTTAAGCGTCCTAGTTTTCTTTACCTAGTTGAACTAGTCCATTCGGATAAGGAATTCATTTTAATTTTCCAAGAAGAAATAGGTCGTTCAGGTTTAGGCTCACATGATTGGGTTCTACTTCATTGACTTTTTCTAATCTTTTGGTTAAGAACCATATAAGTCACAAGCATGATTTTATTGATGACGCCAAGTTTCTATTATTAAATTATTATATTTTTTCGGGTGCTACATACATTTGACTTTTCATTACATGTTTTTTGACTTAGAATTGCACAATTTATAATTTTATGGTTGATTTTATTTTTGATCGGGTCAGCTTAGTGGCACATGTGGCTAAGACAGGCCAGACCGGGCTATCATTTTGATAGACACATTGAATTTCGGGTCGGGTTAGCCCAGACAAAAAATTAGCTTTGATCCACTAGATCTGGACCAGGCCGGCCCAGCCCATTGCGAGCTCTAATAGGGAATGTCGTAAAGTAATGCTAAATTAAAAGGAATAATTATGGGTTGGTCCCCTTTTTGGAAATTATAACCTCTCTAGTGCGTTGTTTTTTTATCCAACCGCATAAGTCCATTTTTATTAATTTATTCCTTAAATGCCCCTCCTCTTCCACCGTCCTTCCCTTCTCCGAAATTCCATCGATTCTTGTAGATTTTCTGCTGCTTACCTTCCTTACAAAAAAAATCCTTCATTTAAATGCAATGGAATGGAGTAAACAGACCACAAATGGAAAAAACATGAAACGCGCAGATGCTATATGGAGCGATCTTGAACAACAGAGAAAATAAATTGCCATGGCAATTGGCGAGTCCAATTTAATTTTTTCAGGCACCTCCGTTTCAATACTTGGATGATGCTATACTTGGCATGCTTGGGTCTGATTTTTGGTCATGAAATGGTATGATATCGAATTCATCAATGTTCTTGAAAATTGACTGATACACAACAATTATCAACAAATTACACAACACACACAAAAGCAAAGATGATTCATACTGATATTGGAGATGAATGGTAGCTTTGCAATCAAAGTTGAGGATGGTTCTTGCCGCCACAAAATCTTTCAGGAAAAGGTTAGTTTGAATTTCCTCTTTATGGAATTTGGCTCCCCCCTTGTGAGAAATGTTGCCCAGTCCCTTTCTATCTCTTTGTCTTTCTAATTTCTATTTTGGTAACACGAGGCATCTATTTTGCATTCCAAATCAAGAAGTGGGTATGTTGCAGTGGTTTTGCGCGTGTGTCTTTTATTCGTTAAGGGTATTTTCGACGTTTTATCTACAAAAGTGTATTTTACTGGTTAAATAAAAAGAAAGTGGATTGGAAATGTTATAATATCATCCGATGGGACCGATCCAATTATCACCCAAATAAAAATGTTTGTCATTTGGGTTGAGGTGAATATGAGCTCACTCGAGGTAGAGTAGAGACGACTTGAATATTCATTTTAATTTGTTTGATAATTTTAGTGAATTTGGAATGATATTCAAATTTAACTTGGTTCATTTTCAAATTGATCTCTAACAAGCTTTTCACAAGTCAAACTCAAGTAGCTTGATAGTTGCAATAAAAAATGATGAGATAAAAATCTAGCTTGAGTCGTTCGATTGATGATTAAGATACCTGAGATTGATTATATGGCTTGATCTGTTGTCTTGAGTCTGTCTAAAAACACGAAAACACCTTAGTTGGAATGCAAGACTTAGTCTTACGAAACCACTCCGCCGTGAGAATAAGTATCGTATGAGTCAAAAGAGAATTTGACAGAAGTTTTAAACTCAAGAAAGTGTGTGTGCCTTGTTTATGATTTATGTAGAGGTATTTATAGGTCCCAAATTTCATTGAATCCGTCTAGGATTTAGTTTAAATAGTTACCTAGTAGATTTAGGGAGAAACTCCTAAATTATAGGCGTGACAGACGGTTGGCCGCGAGAATGCCGGAGCAGATAAGACAAGTCTTCTGCTTGAATAAGGAAACCTTTTACCTGTCTTGAAGAGCAAGTCTCTGAGATTCCCTCACTCGATACTTGCTCGGGTGAGCATGACTCTGTCCGACGATGTGATGCAAGTCTGATGATGATAAGTGTGAGTCTCGGGCATGGTCCTTTGGTCGGGCAGGCAAGACCGGTGTTCGACCATGCTTATGCGGGATATAAACGACATTCTGTTCTGGTACATTACTAGCTCTGTCCGCTAGACTTATGGATCCCTTGTAGGCAAGCTCATGACTAACACGTGATCTCTCGTGGTTTGCTCGTGGCCAACTTTCAGCTTGGTACATCAAAAAATATCAAGTTGTACGTATGATTATTTTGTCCAAGCTTATTTATCCAATAAGCTTCAGTTGTTGTTTGAGATTAATTCGATCATCTCAAGAACCAATCTCAAATGGGTTTTTTTTTTTTTGTCAAACCGAAGACAAACCAAACTCGAGTGATTATTCATTCTTCAACCCTAAGGTGTGACTTGTGTTAGAATCTCCAATTGAAAAATCTCCAATTGAAAATGAACTTTTTTCATAATTATAAATAAAAATAAATATTTATATTGAAATGAAAGTGATATCCATCTTGTGTCAAATGTTTGATTAAGCAGCATGAGGAATTGTTAATTTTTTTTCTTAGCTTCAGTTAACTACACAAATTAGAGTCTTCATATCAAACTTAGATTATTTCTACATCGTCAGACCAAATTTGTCATTTTTTAAAGCAAGGACATAGACATTTTAACTCATCATTAATTTAATCATCTAACAATATTAAAACTAAAAACTTATAGAAATAAGACAAACTCAAGCTCGTAATATCATTTACCAAATTTAAATAGGTTTCTCAAATAATAATTTATTGAAGTGCAGACTAGAACGTGTGTTTTAAAAATAAAATAAATTCAAACCGATACAATCGGATAATATATATGAGAAAATCCTACCAAACCCACAATAATATTCCTAAAATTAAGAATTCCACCCCAAGGTCCAAAAACAAGGCATGAGAAATGCAACTATTTCGGTCTAAACAACGGTTCAACACATGCATTTAAATTTTAATCATCACCCTAGGGCATCACAATGGTGATTCTTAGAGTAATTCCCAAATTATTCAAAAATTATATACAATTGTGAGTGATTCTTCAGGAATAATTCCCAAAGCAAATTCCTAATTAATAATCAGTGAGGGGAAGAGAGAGAGAAAGCCGCGTGAAGGAGAGTGGTGGCCACCGCACAAGGAATAAGGGTGCGTGCGCTATACATGCGATTGAAAGAGTTGAGGAGTCTTCGCCGTGGGCCATGGCTGTCTACCACCCACCATCTTTTTTTTTTTTTTTTTGATTTTTTGAAGTTAATCGTTGGAGAATTGGACCGTTTTGATTCATTCATTTTCTTTTTCTTTTATGATTTTTTCAAATTGTAACCATTTTTATGCCTTTTTATTTTTAATTTTTTTAAAAAATTAGACGGTTAAAAAAAGGGTAAAAATGAACAAATACTCATATATTCTCCTATTAACATTATAAGTATTTGTTATTTATATGAGGTCTTTGTTTAATATGTTATATTTAATAAAAATTATAAATCAATACCTTTGTTTTTAAATTTTATTTGTAATATTTAATAATACAATTAACATTACAAACGAATTAATTTATTTATATTGCATATTTGAATATACAGTATATTAATAAAAATTATAAACAAAATAATTTATTTATAAAACAATATACGTATTAATTTATTTATTTACAAAGTATAAAAATAAAAAATAGTGTAAATAAAGTAATTGAAGTGGTAGTGAGACTCATATAAAATGATTAAAGAATTAAAACCATTATGAAGAGTAATTTTTAAGAGAAAAAAATTATTAAAATATATAAGTATCAGTTTGACCCAACTATGAATTTGGGAAAAAATTGCCACCAATGTAGATTCACTTATGTCTTTCATTTTTCTTCTTTCTCCTTTTGTTCCCACCTCTTGTTTTCTTAAGGACTAATACTCTATTCAAAAAGTTATAATCCAAGTCCTCGTATAATAGTTTAAAGTTCTAAATCAATCATCAAAGATTGTCCAATTGTATAATAGGTTCATTTTATCATGACAAAAATAAAAGAAAAATGGTCTTATAAGTATTTTATATAAAACATATATTCTTGATTCGATTTATCGTATATTAGTGGGTTGAGTTATGATAAAGTAATGATCCGTCGTACGAATTAAAATTCGTAAGACGGTCTCACATGAGATCTACTCGTCTATCATATACTCATTTGTTCTGTTATTGTCATGGTTTGACCTTTTGAACATATTTTTTAAATAATAATTTGATGTATATTAAAATACTTATGAATTATGAATTACATATTCTCTAATTTAAAAAAAAAGCTTAACAAAAAAATATACTCCAAATTTTTATTTCAAAGATACCTAGTAAAAGAGTTTGATCCTTGCAATCATGAGTTCATGACCCTCAAACCAAAAAAAAAAAAAAATACTCTTAATAATCTAGAATTGCCACCGAAATTGATTTTGCTAATAGCGTATTTTCTTATTTATGAGAATGAATAAAAGTATGAAACCAAGAGGCCGGTGACATGACGACAAGACTTATTCAACTGCATATTAGTAATTCGCAAATCTTTCACCATGAAATGATGGACTTTCGTACCATAATTTATGGTATTTTTCATTTTATAAATAAAAATGTATTATTCGGCCCCATGGAAGTGAAACTGTTCAAGAATACAATATAATTCTTTTTTTAATCATCATTAACCATTATTCATCTAGTTTAACTCAATTAATTGTGGACTTTTTAGTTCAGATTTGACATATACATTCTTATATAAAGGCTTCCTTTTACGCATTAATGATGTTCTTTTTTTTTAATCTAAATAATGGAGATAATTGCAAAAAAAAAAACCCTGATATATTGTGTGTTTTGCAAAATTAATCTTGTGTATTGATTTTCATCAAATTGAACCTCCACCTATTTTTATTTTTGCAATTCAAACCTTCCGTTAAAGTGATGTTAGTTTTTCTTAACTTGATGATGAGTTGGCTGCCCAGTTGGTAGCTGACGTGGACACTACAGCTTCCAATTGATATTTCCCGTTTTTTTTATTACAAATTAAACCATGTACATTTGTTTGTATTGGAAAAACAACCTTGGTCAAACCGTAGTTTATTTCCCGCCATTTTTATTGCAAAATAAACCTTAAACATTTTTTTTGTTTTTGCAAGATGAACCTTGGTCGAATTACTTGTTAATTACAGCCTTTTTTACTTGCGGCGAATTCTGCTGGAATCTTGCGGCAAATTATACAAGGTTTACTTTGCAATAAAAAAGACGGAAATTAACAAGTAATTCGACCAAAGTTCATATTGCAAAAACAAAAAAAATGTTTAAGGTTTATTTTGCAATAGAAATGGCGGGAAATAAACTACGGTTTGACCAAGGTTGTTTTTGCAATACAAACAAATGTACATGGTTTAATTTGCAATGAAAAAAAGCGGGAAATAAACTACGGTTTGACCAAGGTTGTTTTTGCAATACAAACAAATGTACAGAGTTTAATTTGCAATGAAAAAAAGCGGGAAATATCAGTTGGAAGCTGTAGTGTCCACGTTAACTGCCAACTGGGCAGCCAACTCATCATCACGTTAAAAAAATTAACACCACTTTAACGGAAGGTTTGAATTGCAAAAATAAAAATAGGTGGAGGTTCAATTTGTTGAAAATCAATACACGAGGTTAATTTTGTAAAACACAAAATAGGTCATGATTTTTTTTTGCAATTATCTCTAAATAATGTATAGAAATTCTTTTTTCGGTTTTACCCTTTTTTTTAAAAATAAACTATAGCCTCTTCTAAAATTAGGTCAGCTGTTGTCCCAGTGCATATGATTGCATGCTCACGTCTAAAGTATCCCATCATAGAGTCCATTAACATTGAAAATAATTAAAGATCAACGATTTAACTCTTAACCCAACCATTTTCCATCACATATAATGCCTATATTTTTTTTCCTTTTAAAATTAATTCATATAAAATTCCAATAATGCATATATTTTTCATAAGCAAACACATACATGTGTTGAAGAATTTGTTTGGTACTTTTATGATGAAATGTAAGTATCAAAGAGACATCAAAATGAAAAAAAAAGAAGAAGCAATTAATAGGATGTGGCTAGAATAGGTTTGTCACATATGGGGTAAGAAGGCAAATTTAAGGGGTCCATTGCCATTGATGTATCCTACCTTCCAAGCTCTACATGTGCCTTAAACAAATGTTTTCTTTTGTATCACTTTCACAAATGTTTTCTTTTGTAATGGTGGACCCTATACTAGCCATAAAACTTGTTATTTAAGAATTGCCATGTACTTGCCCGTAACACCTAAACACACTAGGTGCCTCTCGGTCTTCACCGCCAGCATTAAACAATGCATACCATATTTAATTTGTGATTAATTCGTGAAGAAAGACGGAAATATGGTAGGTCTTATATAAGACCGTCGGATCTTTATTTATGAGACGGAGTTTATTATCTCACAATTCAACTCATTAACACACGTTGGGTCGGATAATTATGATCTGTTTTACAAAAAATATCCGTAAAACCGTTTTACACAAGTTTTTGTCATGGAAATATATGGTTTTTTTTTTTCTTTTTGGTTTTCTTTATCATTTTTCAAGTAACTGATACGATGCGTTTGGATGTCCGCCGAACAAATTAGGCGGACTTGGTATTAGGACATGGTAAATCACATGAATCAATGCGTGTGTTTATGGAAGTGTTGAATGTTAGATTCTTGCCAGACTTATCAAACTAATTCGATACAACTTCTAATGAAATGACAATGACAAACTCTGAAATATGTATAGTTTGGTTCGTTTAATTTTTGGAATTGAAGTTGAGTGTTAAATATAGCTTATTTTTGGTGCAATAGACTTGCATATGACTAGACTCAGTCTCTTATATATAGAACTCATGATTTTTGTACGAGTTGTTATGAGTATTGTTAGGACCTTGTGCATAGATTAATGTTTTGATTATTATTTGAATATATACAAGAATTTTCAATCTTTTTCATCAAGTTGTCTTTAAACAACTAAGTGCTAGAATCAAGCTTTGTGTGAAAATAGTTAAGATTAGAAAACATCAAAACATATAAAATCAATAAGAGAAATATCAAACAACTAAGATTAGAAACAACAATGATAGAAACAAAACTGTTTGTTATCTATAAAAAAATCATTAAGGATAATAAAGCCATTTTCAGAATGTTACTACTCACAGAAACCCTAATTAAGACAACATCAAGGTCGTGAGAGGCAAAAACATTTACGAGACAAGTTGATACTGAACATACAAGTTGGAGACTGGAAGTGAATTCAACAATCTGTAAGTGGTCTCTACTCTCTAAATTAAAAATAAGAGTCGTTGCATAACAACTCTTTCTCTCGTCATTTTGCCTGTAAAAAGGATGTTCCTCTATGAAGAAAAATAACTCTAACAGTTCTCAATGCCTCATAGAAAAATTACAGATGTTATAAAAGAGAAAAACATAATGCTGAAAAGAAAAAAGAAAAGAGAAGTCAGCAACAACAAAGTTAAAGTGCTATCACTTTCAATATTGGAGGGTTTTCGCAAAGATTTATAAGTCATTTCAACACTAAAGATTCCAACATCAAATATCAGTTGTGCTTCTATGAGACATCCTAGTTGCAAACAGAAGCTTAGACATTTCCTTGTTACTGTGTAAAAGTGTCATAGTTGGGCTGCCAACTAGTAAAGTAAAAAATAGAGATTTTTCTTTCCAAGAATCATGGTTGGGTTGCCAATTAACTAGTTCTGAGGATTCTTTCGACCTCAATAATCTCTATATTTGGAGAAATATAGTAGATTATTGGCTCACAAGAACTAGAGGGTTGCGAGGGGTGATGTAAAAATTAGGGCTATGCACGGGTCTTAAATCCGCGGACATTGACAATGCTTAGTATAAATTCATCAGGCAGTATACATCAAATTTAAAAGCCCACTATTATTGATCAGCCCACGGGCATAATGGACCGGTTTTGGACAGGCATTGGGCGGGCACGGGCAGACACGAGCTTCAACCCATTTGTTCTTTTTAAATAATTTTAATGTTTTACCATTCAAACTTTTCCTCAGATGAAGAAGACAAAGTGACGACTTACGAACTAAGAATAGATAATAAGGTGTATCGCAAGTTACTGACTTTGAGAATAGAAGGATTGAGTTTGAAGTCGAGTAATTAAAAAAAATAGAGTTTTAGACTTTTAGGATTTTAACAATAGGTTTATATGTATTATTATATTATAAGAAAATTGAAAAGGTAATCCGTAATAGGCTTCACAGTTTCAATTGTTTAGCTCAGTTAGAATATATACTTTTAAGTTTTAAATTAAATAAATATGATTTGGTTTAGACTTATAATTAAAATTAAGAAAAAAACTTAACATAGAAGAGGACATGCCGAGCTGGGCATAACGGGCAGGGAGTAACTGAAGGCCCAGTAGCACCTGGGACCACGGGGGTTTGACTCATCTAAAGTCCAACAACACCTTATGTATAGCCCATGGTGAGTCATTTTCGTCGGGCATATTATGACGTTCCGACTCCTAGTTCATTTTTGGATGTTTCACTTAAAGAGTCTATTTTCAAAAATTAATGCATAAAAGTGTCATTTTATTACTAATGATCTACTAAAAATATCATTTTTAAAAAAATTAACTTTCACACGGGGACTCTTTGTCCGAAAGGGAGGTAATATTACTTTACAAATATGCAACTTTACATTGGTTCATCAATAGAAAATAAATAAGAATATATATAACTCATAATACTTCGGTCCTAGAAATACATTATGAGAGATGACCTATGAATATTATCAAGGTTTCGACCACCAAAAACATTATGAATCACAATTTTTTTCACACACCCCTTTCTCTTCCTCTTTAACATCTATTCTCGACCATAAATTTTGAAAATAATGATCAACCCTTGATTACAAATTCACACATTTCAATATGTTAATTATAAAGTGAAAAATCAAACAAATACCACAAAAACACATATCACCATTATGAAAAGTTAAAAATAACACCTAAATATAAAACGTCAAATGAAGGAGAAAATGACATGTTTAAAAGGGGTATAAACAATCACATGCACTAACGTAAAGGTAAGTTAACATAGATAATTATGATAAAAAGTTTAAGTCTATATCATTAGTTATCTTTAATAATATGATAATAAAAATATTATTGATTTTCTTCAATATTAAAAAAATGTAATAACTAGAAGTGGCATCCCCTATGTGGGCTGTCAGCTCAAGTGAGCGGATAAGTGAATATTGGCAGGTTTCGGTGAGATTGTCTAATTAATCATAATTGGTAAAAAATATTTTATTTTTTTACAGTTCAATTCACCAATATACGATAGATCGGGTTAGAGAGATATATACATCTAAAAGAAAATACAAGTAACACATTCTTTCCTAATTTTTTGTCATGTTCAATTGATAACACATGCATAAATGAGCAGACCATAAATTTTTTTTTTTAGCACCATAAATTGGCTCGGGCTTAAAGTATTATACTCGCCCGTCCTAAAATTATTATCATGTTTGACCCGACATATTAATTAAGAAAAAATATTGTGTAGTTTCTTTTAAAGCTCATGTGTGTGTGACATATAATTAAAGTATGATGAAAAAAATATATGTAAAATGGTATATATGTTTGTCTTAAGATGGAAAGTTTTAAACAATATAAAAATTTTGGGACAAACGAAAAAACAAAAAATGACAATAATTTTAGAACAAAAGATTATAAAATTTCCATTAAAACATATGTAATTGCGAAATGCGAAGAGTATCTGACTTTGGGTGTAAAGGTGGGAACGCACGTAAGACCATTTAACTAAAAAAATGTCACTTTTATAAAATTGTTTCGAAGATGCCAAAATTCGTCTCTTTCACAGCTCCAGCGTTTCTTTCTCTAACATTTCTTTAACAGCTGCAACATTAGCGTACTCTTCTTAAATTGTTCGTTTCGAAAAAAAGAAAAGTATAGTGGTTATGGATGAAGAGGAATTAAAGAGAGTGAGAATTTGGGTGATGAAGAAGAACGGTAGTTACTATATAACCGTGTCTTCACGATATTAACTTCCCACTCTTGTTCTTCTTAATTTTTCGTTGTTATTGTTGTTGTTGTTGTTCTTCTTCTTCTTTTTTTCATTATGTTTGTGTGATATTGAAAATAGATTTACTTTTGTTTTTGTGTTGCTACGCATGTAAATTATTCGATAAAATATTATAATATAAATTTGTTTGTTGTTGGAAACTTTTTTTTGAATTTGGATGCATAATTTGTAGCGCGATGCATCATTTGACGCATCTTTGATGTTTGACTTGATGCGTCGCGATACATAAATTGATTTCATTATATAAAAATTGATGCAACATGGTGTACCGAGTAACTAATCCATAGTGCGCCTTAGGTTCATTATGAATGTCGTAGTCTTTTCGCTTCAAAAATATATTTTCCGATTAAAATACATGATAAACCGTAACGATTGAAAATTGTCCAAAATGGACCGACCCAAATTTCACCGTTGCTAAAGATATTGTCATACTCATTTTTTATGCGTGAGGACTTGTAACAAATAAATGGGAAATAGCAATAAATGCCGGCCACCCTATTATGTAATAACCATTGGAAGAAACTTTTGTTATCAATTATCCTTTTGTAATTTTAATTGAATTTAAGTTGTCATAAGTTACCATATTCTATTACGTGTTTGATTATTTCAATTTCTATAACAATGTTGTCCAACATATTGTAAGTTACATTCATATAAGGCTCAAACTCATACTAACAAACAAGAACAATTGCGTTAAATAATTGAAAAGAATCCATAATTATATCACAACGTCGCATTTACGCAACAAGTGTTGCAACGATGACAAACACGAACAAATACTATGATTTAGACGAAGACCTAATAAAGGTATTATTCAAAGAATATTTGCTTACAAGAAATGTTTAGCAAGTATACTAAATTTCTGTACAATCAAATTTAGCAAGTAATTAATAAATATCATTGGGTAACGCCTCTCCCAAAACAATTGCTACTTTCAGAGTAAGACCAGCCGTTTTGTTTCACGCCACCGGAACCAATGACTCCATTTATAGCCTCCACAATGAAGACTTTTATTCATACTCTAAAACCATTTTTTGAGTTTTGTAGGGAAACTGAAGCCCACAACAGCCACCCAATTTCACCCTCTATCCCAATAGCCCTTTAAATAAATCGCAAGCTTTTGCGATTCATTTATCGTGAATAGTAGTTTAAATATAGATATTTTATTTCAATTGTGTTGAAAAGTAGGGATAAAAAAATTAAAAAATATTGGTAAATATTTATATTATATACCCAATGTTATTATAATTGCACATATATTTCAATTTAAGTTTGTTAGTTGAGATGAGAGAGTTTTGGCAAACACAAAATAAAATTAAAATTTAACTCTACTAGAGGATTGTATAAAGTACTTATTTGAATTATTTTTTAAAGTGTTGAAAAAATATAAAAAAACCACAACCATTATACTTACAATGCAATTGAAGATAAAGATAGAGTGTGAAAAAATATAAACATATTTTTTAAATGTTATTTACGTAAACAAAATGTGGTTGCTCTTAGACCAGTTTGCACACTTAACTTTGTCTCCGTTCCCAAATGAGTTCAATGGCACATTCTCGACACTCCATCTATGTATTTTCTTAAAAAATCTACGAGTTTGTTTGATAGTTGGGTATGGATAAATGATATTATTAATTCTAGTATTATTATTGTCCTTATTATTAATCTTCACTTTGTATATTGGTGATAGCTTTTAAGATAAAATGTTAGTCCCAGATTTTTTAAGAGTGCTAATAGTACCACTCTCTCTCCTTGCTTCTATTATTAATAATGAGGGATAATGATATTATCTGGATAACTCGTGCTATTAGTTCATACTACTTATTATATACCAAATATCAAACAACTTAACTTTATTAATCTTATCCAACATTAATTCTGACTATCAAACCACACCTACATTTTTTTTCTTTTATTACTTGTGCAACTCAAAAGTAAATTTTTAATAGTAGTGTAAACTATGATCAACTATAGAGATTGTTGTTATGACGATCAGATTAAAGCCTACGTGTGCATGCAAATTAATTGGATAAAAAGTGAAATCAATAATTAGTGGATCTTTTGGGGATAAGGATGATCTTTAATCTGCCCTGGTCAATCTTGCAGTTGAAGACTTTAGTTGAGTTTGAAAGGTTAGTCACCCATGCACTTACCTTGAGGTTGAGGGTTAGGTGGGGTTATCGAGTGTAAGCCACTTTTGATATGCCG
Organism: Codonopsis lanceolata; assembly: GCA_013146195.2. Taxonomy (NCBI): domain Eukaryota; kingdom Viridiplantae; phylum Streptophyta; class Magnoliopsida; order Asterales; family Campanulaceae; genus Codonopsis; species Codonopsis lanceolata. The sequence continues at coordinate 45,279,654 of CM028384.1, read as the reverse complement.
TCACTCGATCGTGGCCATTTTTAGTAAATTATGTTTTTAGCTCTTCAGATAGCTTTGTTTGAAGAATAAGTTTACTCCACAACAGTTTTATGGGTTTTAATTTGTAAAATAATATTTTATTTTTTCACAATTTAATTTATTAATACTATTAATATATAATGAATCAGATAAAAAAAAAAATCCATTTTACAAAAAAATGATGCTAAAATAATCTTAACTTATGTTTTTGTCTTGTTTTGAATTCGTTAACAATGAATAAATTTGCGAGTTCCACTAAGGTTTAAGTTTTTAGCCTATTCTACTATAGTATTATTAGCCGACATTTTTTGATGGCTATAAAAAAAAAAGAAATTGAAATTGAATCACTTTCTTTGTAAGAATATCAAAATATAGGAATTTTTGAGGTTTAATTGTGAATTTAGTAATTGTAATTTAGGTGTATGTAATTCCACTTTAATCACAGTGTTCTAATAAAGAAGCCCAAGAGCCATCATTTTGTGATTTTTTTTTGAATTATTTTTATTCAAAATACTCAAAGCACATTGGTAAATATCAATGATTAACTTGTTTCATTGCAAAATATTTTAAAGATATTTTATTAACAACTTTTTCTGATAAGTGAGCTTTTACTCACTAATTTGGATCTTTGATGTTAGGACCTTGTATTTAGATTAATTTTTAACGTACTAATTAAGTTAGATTTAGTCCCCAAACATATTACTAGTAATATTCATGTTCAAAGAGTTTGTAAATCACATCACTTGGGTCCTATATATTAAATACAATACCTATCCACCTTGCGAGGTTAACCATACGTGCTAAAGTACTATGAAGATTTTAATGATAAAAATGCGTCTACAAACCGTCCAAGCGTTGTGATACATCTTCTAACAGATGAAATTATCATCATTCATCACCTTCGAGAAAATCAAAGCTTATCAACAAACGTTACGTGACTTATTTAGAAAAAATATATGTTTATTTAAGCATCAGAATAATCACTCTAATGATCAATTTCTATATGATAAGATGATTGAAAAACATCTTTATAATAACTATTGGACATCGTACGTGAAGACCTTCACGTGGTCAATCCCTAACCAAACATGTTTTCAATGACAAAGATGATCACCACTAAGTTTTTTGTGCGGAGTACTTCATTTAGTGGAATGTTTTGTGTTTAATATTTTATCAGATACAAATTTTATTGGGTCAGCAACAAACATAGTATTGTGGTCAGTGGTGATTACTTTTCAACCTAATGTACCTCGTGGAAGACAAAAAGAAAAAGGAAAAAAGAAAAGAGATGAAATATACTATGTTGGAAGACAAAACAATAAAAGTGATGAAATATATTGTATTTGCCCTTTCCATTAACTCAACTTGTAAGTTTCGTTGCTTTGGGGACACCTCATGAAAGATAAAAAAAATGGAAATAAACTAGATTGGAATTTTAAAAAAGAAGAAGATAATGATGAAAATTGAATTGGACTTTTTGGGTTGGTTAAATTGATAAGCTATGTTTTAGGTTCGAATGTTGTATTTGTAACTATCAATTAAAACCCTTATAGAGGCTGATAGCATGTTATGACCTAGGAATGGAGCAACATGTCATATTTCTAACTTTTTCGTTCTATATATATACACACACATATAGATGTTTGACCAATTGATAATTGTTATGCTTAAAATAACATTTATAGAATAACATTCTTCTTTTGGAGATAAAAGTTAATGCGTGTCGTAAAGACATATTTTATCTTTGATGTAGAACATGTAGCAGATACGTTCCTGATAAAGTTGGAGTGGTCTAATGGTAAATTAAAGTTAAAGGGTGGTAAGTGTAATTTGAGACCGAAAAGGCAATAGTAGAAATCAAATTGTTGAGAGGTTTCCTTCAATTGACCATAACTTTTGATCATTAATAAATTACGGGACCCGCCACTATCACAGGGTGTAACACGTGATGAGTTCGTTTTAAGGCCAAAAAGCGTTGTTTAAGCACTGTTACGAGTTTTGGAAGTTTTTCAGTTTTTCGTTATTTTTATTTATTTATTTCTTTTAGGGTTTGAATTATTTTCAGGCATCCAAATACCATCTCAAACGTTTCATTAGACATTTTTGATAATTAATACACAGTTTTCTTCCTTCATATATACATTTTGCGTGAAACCCTAACCCGTCATAAACTTATTGAGGAATTTCTCATGAAAAGAATTCATATTTGTTATTTCTGTTGCATCAGTCTTGGTAATGGGTGAGTGCCTCTATGATGCTTGTTACCCTTTTTTTAATTAAGAAATTTATGGCAAATACAATTATTATTAATGCATTCAATGAATTAGAGATATTTCCAATTCACATATTTTATTTACAAAAACTTAACAATTTCCATAAGGGCTTTTGGTGGTTAGTGAGAAGTGCCCTTACCAAACTTGTTAAAGTTTTTTAATTAGGAAATTTATTACTTTTGTTGTTCCAAAATAAGTATCACATATTTCATTTTAGTATCCATTTTTATTCTTTAAGCAAATTGTCTATCATACTCTTATTAATTATGAGATAAAATAAAAGGAGAGGCCTATTGATCATTTGATACCACCAAGTGGTAATTTAAGGGCATCGAAGAAAAATTGCATGAAGTTAATTTTTTTTTAAAATTTAAAACTCGTTAAAGTTATTAGTAAAAGATATTTGTTTTGGAACATAATGTACATGTGATATCCCACGATTGTCGCATTCAATGCGATGAGGGTTATTTCCAAATGCTAAACCAACCTATGCTACATCCATTTCAAAATAAGTGTCATTTAAATAATTTATTTTTTATCCAAAAAGTGTTGTTTTAAGATTTCAAGGATAATTTTCCTAATTTACCCTTTTCTTTTCTCAAGTCCCAAAAATTAATCATCTTATCATTAAATATTTTATCATTTTTCAATAACTATCTTCTTCGAATTTATTTTTTCAACTATTCTAGCACAATAACCGAGGGCATTGAATAATGATATATTCATCAACCTATATAGTTTCTTAATATGCGTACATTGTTTTAAAATGACACTTATTTTAAAATTTTATTCCACCGGCCGGCATTGTAAAATGTTTTTATATAAGTGGTTTTTGGATCATGATTGTTTTGATTTTTTTTAAGATTTTGGTTGGCAATATCTCATGATCTACATGTTGCTTGTGTAAAAATAATTTTACATCGTCGGTAAATAAAAAATTAATTCAAATTATATATATTGATATTTAAGTATATATGTATACAAATACAATTCAAAAAGTCAAAAGTCAAAAGTTAAAAGTATCATGTTTTTAAAACAATCTAATTATTTAGATACTACTAAAAGAATCCATAAGATAAAATATATTTCTAGAAAATATAAGATTCCTTTTCAGGAAGACCCAAATCCACAATGAATTAAAAAGCCACAATTTAATTTTCGAGAAAAAAGATGATAGAAATTAGAATGAAAATTTATGTATCTGAAAATTGTAGACCTGACAATTATTTATAAATAATGGAATTTTTGTAGTGTATGGGAAATCAGCAAGAGTGGGGATAACCACACCCCAATTCCCTATTTCTGCACCCCACTTAAAAATATTACACAAACACCATTGAGTGAAAAGACATAAAAACCTTTCTCCTGCACCCTGATAATGTTCGGCCATGACGTGATGAAATAGCTGAGGTAGGTTCGGCCATGGTGCGATGAAATAGCTTAGCATCATGAGACGAACACTCTCATTTGTGTTCGGCCATGACAAAGATAGACGGATGAGCCGGAGGAGATGGCTGGAGATCGTCGTAAATAGGGCTCCAAGAAATTGGGATTTGCCCTAAATTGGAGGTGGCGGCGACAAAGAAGACGATCGTGATGGCAGTTACTGTAGTTGGCTCGTTGTCGCGAAGAAGAGGAAGAGCAAGTTGGCGTGAAGAAGAGAGAATGGAGAACAGTTCGTCGCTTGCAGAGGGTGGGAGGAAGAGAGATAGATCGATTAGGTTAGAAAGGGTAAAATGGGTAGTTAGGTGAGGGTGTAGAGAGAGATGTGGGAAAAAAGTGGGGTATTGAGATAAATGGGGTGTAGAAATAGGAAATTGGGGTGTAGTTATCCCCACCCAATCAGCAATTATCCAATAGGATGAGAGTTGAACAAAATTTGATGACGCATAATTTGTCTCCCCTTAAGTCTTGACGTCCGTAAGTATCGTATGTAGTTGTACACTTGTACCCACTTGTACTCGGTCTTCAATATCTTATTATTTTATTTTTGTTGATCGATCCCTTTCTAGCAAGTTGTTACATACAGGCCTGAGCATACCATAAACACGGGGTAAAAACTTGTATAAGAGATTTTACGGATTATTTTTATAAAACTCATGTTCTTTTTAATCTCATTTATTATATATTGGTGAGTTGAGCTGTGAGAGAGTGAAGCTCGTCTTACAAATTAAGATTCGTAAAATAGTCTTACAGGAGACTTACTCTAAACACTATGATGTGCCCGGTCGAAACCCGATCACGAGCAAAGCACGAGCAATCACTACGTGTTAGTCATGAACTCGATTAGCATGAAGTCTACCAACCTAGCGGGCAGAGCTAGCAAGGTTCACAAGCAGAGAACCAGATAAATCCTGTCCAACCTTGGCCGAGCACATGTCTTGCCTGCCCGACTAGGGGGCCATGCCCGGGAATTATACTTATCATTATCAGACTTGCATCATGTAACCGGGCAGAACCATGCTTGCCCCGGTTAGTGTTAGTCCCAAAGGACACAATAATAAGCTAGAAGAGGGGGGTTGAATAGCCTATTAACAATTAAAAACTTTTAACACAATGTTCCAAAATGTATGATGTCAATTATAGAGATAGTTACAGTTACGGAAGGAACACTTGGAAAAAGTTCATCAAGTCTGTTGGTAAGAACTACCGACTTGCTGTGTCTTTAAGTCTGAAGCCTAAGAGACAATTAGCGAAGATAAGATAAGCTGGTAAAATAGTTGCAGAATAGTAAACAAATAAGAAGTAAGAACACAAGAATTTTGAGATGATTCGTATTATAAAGAGTACTACGTCCACCACCAAAACAGTCAACTTTGGATTTGAAAGTGCACTATGTTTTCCACTAGATCTATTACATAAATACTAATGGATCGTGTACAAAATATTTTACTTGTATTTGGGGTAGGTAGTGAATATTTGGAAAACAAAATATTCACTGTGCTAAAGAACAGTTAATGTAAACAACAATGGAGAAGAAAATAAATGACAATGATTGAGTAGTCTTTTTGTTGTTGTTGAGGATTTCGTTGATCTTTTAGATCTCTTGAATGCAATAAGAGTAATAACTTGTAAGTTGTTGAGTTGTTTCAGAGCATTGAACTTCTTCAGTTTTCAATGGCAATATATAAATGAGAGCATCCTTGAAACCGTTGGGGAAGATGAAGAAAGAAACAACTCGATTAGGTTGGAGACATTAAATGCGAAAAGTTGTTAGATTGAATTCTCTTTATCGAGAATTGATCAAGAAATGAGTCATGGAACAGGTACTGTGTAGGAGAGTAGGTGGAAGATAATAGAAGTTGCATACTTGCAAGAGTTGGTACATTCTGTACTTTCCTCAGAGAGTGTTGTGTCAGACTATGTATCTACTTTGTCCCTTATTCAGTAATCATCAAAGGAGAAATAGTCCACCGTATCCAGAAAAACTGGGATGTCGTTTCTTTAAATCCAGAAGTCAAATATGGAAGATATAATTCAAACATATATTCTAAAATATCTGAATCAATAATCTTTTTGAATATGCTGAGCTGAACATCTTGGTTTCTTTTAATCTTCAGATGCATCATACAACTGTACATAGGCAGACAATGTCTGCTGGTGGAGCGTCGCCGGAGTCTGCTGGTGAACGCTACCGAAGACTGTGAAGTCTAACTAATTGTTCTAAAGGCAAAAGTTCTATATACAGTTGTCACGCTAACTGGTACGTAGCTCCATTTAGCCATTAAGTATAGAACAAAATGTAATGTATGAGCAAATGCAAATTTAAAAATACAAATGAGAATTAATAATCTTCTCCTATTTACATCTGATCGTCATTACTAGAAATGAGGGCTATGAATACTTATAGATAGATAATAACATGTCAGAAGAGATTAAAAGTTTTATAACAACAGACATGCCACTATCAATAAGAAACCTCAAATGTAATAATTAATCTAAGTGCATACAAAAGAATAGATTTGAATAACAAGCACAAGTAGATTAGAGCATATAGTTTAAATAAATTTAAACCAGAAGTTTAAATTACAAGCAGAGATAAATGACTGAAAGCAATTTATAGACATTTAAACATGAGAGATTTTGAATATATTTTTGTATTTCAAACAAGATGTTTAAATGTACATAATTTTCAACAAAAAGATATTTGCAAAGGATAAACGATTTAGAAGATACAATTACCATAGCCTTTTTCCTTTGCTTTGGCAGCAACTTCTCGTTCACGACGTATGCCCTCAAGTTCTTCAACTCTTCTGGTGTACTCTTCTTCAGCATGCTGTTGTCTGACGGAACGAGAACGATAATTTAGTTCTTCTCGAAGCCTGTTGTTCTCATCCATAAGAATAGTGTTCATAGACCGCATGCATATCTCCTCCGTGATGGTCAGATCACGTTCTCGCTCAACATTAATCCGCTCCTGAATTGCAGTTTGTAATTGGTCGTTAAGTTCTAGAACAGGGGGGTAGCCATGAGCAAGATGAAGGGTAAAGCTGTGGAAGAGTTGGTGGAAGATAGTTGAGACTAGGCGAACAGTCTCATTCCGTTGAGCCTCCACGTTGATCTTGAGATCAGTAGACTCGTTCCTAATATCTCCAAAATCTTGTCCAAACATTCTCTTGGAATTGGCGAAGGATGTTGGTATTTTTGGCAGCAGACTTGGATGACACAGTAGCTATTTCAACAACAATAGTGGAGACATTTGTTAATTCTCCAAGTCGGGAGTAGATGGCATCCAATCTATTTAAAATGTCTTCATTGGACAGATAGACGTGGAGGGAGTAGAGCAAATATCTATTGGTATTGGTTCTTCCTGCATTGGGGCCGAGACACAAGTAGCAATAGTAGTAGGCTTGAAAGGCTGTTGGAGAGGTGAAGAATTAGAGGAAGAAGAGGTAGAGCTAGAGCAGTGATATGTATGATGGGTGTGGATGAAGATGAGTCGGGTAGGGTTGGAGAAGTAGGAGGAGTTGGGGGAATTTCAATATCTGTGTCCGAATGATCACATGTATTGGGGTGGGTCAGTAGAGGTAGGGATGGGATTAGAAGAGAACCAGAAAGGTGGAGGAGGTGAGGGTTCATGGAATTGGGTTGGCTCCTCCTGGGTAGATGACTCGGATGGTAGGGTTGATGAAGGGGTATCGGTAGGGATAATAGATAAGGTGGTAGCAGACTTGGGTTTATCAGTATGGATGGAAGAGTCTACTGGAGTATGTTCAGGATAGGTTTTACGCAATCGCTTGTGCTTGGGTAAGGGTGAGGGTTGGTCAAAAGAGGGTTTTCATTTGAGGATCTGTGTTGGTTTTGAGGTGGCAGCAGACTTGGGTTTATCGGTATGGATGGAAGAGTCTGCTGAAGTATGTTCATGATGGGTTTTATGCAATCGCTTGGGTAAGGGTGAGGGTTGGTCAAGGGGGTTTTTCGTTTGAGGGGCTGTGTTGGTTTTGAAGAAAAATGAGTAGGTTGAGGCTGGGATGGAGTTGGTTGAGGTTGGGGCTGAGGTTTGGTCAGCAGCAGTGGATGAGCCACCAGTAGATTTAGCGGCACGTCTGTTGGCATTCTTCTTGCTCTTGAGCCATGTAGCTTGTTCTGCCTCAAATGCAGCTTGTTCTGCCTCAAATGCAGCTACTAGTCTTGCCTTGGCAGCTTTATTTTCTTGAGCGTGGAGTATATCCTCTTCTTCTTATTTAGATCCATTAACTCATCAAAGGGATCCTTTGCAGCCTGTCTGTCTTCTGCCCGTTTTGCCTTGCGAGCAGCTGAGGCAGCAAAATAGGTAGCAGAGACACACCATATGACAAAAGAGGGAGGATTTACGACTATATTAGGTTTGAGAGTGGCAGTCCTTCGGCTTCTCTCCTTTTATTTGGCTCTTTGAAGAAGTTTATGAAGGAAGCAGTCAATTGCTTGTCCTTGGTCACCTTTTTCAATTCAAATGACAGAACAACATAGTTGATAGATGGTGTTGCCCTTAGAATGACATTATTGAGCCTTACAAAGTAGAGTTGTCAAAACGGGCTTGCGGGGTAGGTTTGCCCATGGGCCTAGAAAGCCTGCTACAATACGGAAAGCCCGAAGCATGACGGTCCCTTGTCTTGGCCACCCACCACCCTGTAGGGGTCATGGCAAACGGGCTTGCCCGTCAAATTTCAATATTATAAATTTATAACCAAAAACAACCAAAACATGGAATCCATTAATCAAAATAGTGAAACATATTTTCATTCCAAAACAAAACTGAATATTATATCAAAAACAAATATCCATTTATTGAAAAAAAAAATCGAACAAAATTACAAATTCAAACGTCAAAAAGCGATAGAGAGAGAGATGCAGAGGGACAGAATCACAGAAAAGAAGAAATAAGAGATTGACGTCGGTGGGTGAGGACTGGAGGAGCCGACAAGATCTGGAAGCAGGATGGCTGGATGGGAGAGAGCTTGAGATCTGACTTCTGAAGAGACGAAATCAGCGGCGGCGAAGCTGGAGGAGCAGAGACAGAGCTGTAGGAGAGATGAAGCCAAAAGAGATGAAGTCGATGTCGCTGCGCGTCACTAACTCACTGGACTGGTGAGAGTAGGAGCGTGACTGATTCGTGTCGTGAATGACTGAATGAGAGAGAGAGAGAGACGAAGACCTATTAGGCTATCGCTATCAGTTTATCACCTAACCCTAACCTAAGGCAGTAAACCAACCACGACTAAGGCACTAAAATCAAAAGGATTAAAGGACTAAGGCCTAAGTTGGGCTATGGAAAACTAAAATGGGCCAATCCATATTGGGCTATTCGAGAAAGGTAGAAATAATGTGACTTATTAGTTATTATGTGAGAATCAGTCAATGAACGGGTTGCCCGCTGTCGACACCTCAATTTCATACCCCTGGTATGTAGTATGACATGCGATATCAAGACCTGTTAAAACTTAACAAATGTCAAGCTACAGGGTTTAAAAATACAAAAGGAAAAGCAGGATGCGTAAAATAGTGAAATGCAGGGGCCAAAGTGTCAAAAAACAAGCTAAAAAAAGATCCAAGCGCCACCACCAAGTCAACCTGGCGTGGTGCCCAGACCCTATGGAGTCGGCGCCCAGAGCTCAAACAGTGCACTCTATTTTGACATTTTGTACAAGCTCTCAAGCGCGCGATACAAGCTGATAAAGCACAGAGAAGAAATTTTAAAGACGACGAGGTCCCTTCTGCAGTCTATAAATAGAGGGCTTCGATATCAGAATTGAGGGCCGAGAAATCACTCACCCATAACGCATAGCGTTTAATTTACGCAGTGAGAGCGATCGTGAGAAAGAGAGAGTCCCCTCCTCCTATAAGCCTTGAAGCTCTGCCAAATCTCCTCCAAACTCAAATCCAACCGGTCAAAGTGAACCTTAGCCTTCCAGCTAGAATTCCACCCTATTTCTCTGGTCCAAAAATCTCAAAAAGAGCAGTTGCTCTGCCCGAATCCAGATGTCAAATCCGCCAGAAGTAAGCAAGATGGAGGATCATATCCACCAATATATACACTGATGTATAGGAACGCAATATTCAAATGCTTAAAGAAATATAACAAGCATACTTTAGCTAGAAACCAAAAGGCAAAAAAAAGTTTTGTTACTGAGTCTAACCCTCAATTTTTATTTAAAAAAAGTTTTGTTACTGAGTCTAACCCTCCATTTTCTAGGGGAACGCGACGTGCGGAATGACATCACGCTTTCCATTCCACCCTCCCTTGTCTAGGGGAAGACAAAATTAAAAATGCGGAAAGGATGTTGTCAAAAGCGCGTTGAATACGCCTCAGTCACTTTAGTGATTTTTGATCCATTATGAGAGCTTTGATTTCTCTGTATCTCACCCTCTCTTGTTTAGGGGAAAATAAGACATAGAAAATGCATCACCCTTTCATTCCCGTCATCCCTTTTTAGAGAAAAAACGGAAAAGTGCAAAAAATGATGTTGCGAGAACGCGTGGGAACACGCCCTGCCTCATTATGGATTTTAAGAAAATTGCCTTAAGGCCTATTTTGGATTGCTATAAGTGTTTTGGGTTTTCTGTATCAAGTTATCCCTTGTTTAGGGGATACCAGGATGCAGGAATACATCACCCTTTCATTCCCATTCTCCCCTGTGTAGGGGAAAATAGAAAAGTGCAAGAAATGATGTTGCGGGGCCCCACTGTGATCCAAAATGTTTTGACAGAGTCGCCATCTTTATTTTAAGGAGAAAACAAAGAAAACGAAAAATAAAACCAGAGATTGCAAAAAAACGGGTTCGGAGGCTAAGTTACGAGTTGGGAAGGTGCTAGGCACCCAACTCGCCCTTTCGGTTTCAAAAATAGTTTTTGCCTAAAGTATGTTTTTTGTTATATTTATCTAGTAAATAAATAAAACATTAAAAGCAAATATATCTGCATCTACATTATTTACGGACTTGCAGCCGCCTCCTTCCAACAATTACAAATACACTTAAAAATATTTGGCCATAATTATGGCTCTTTTTAATGTTACTTTCTAAATAAATCCGGACAGTATAACATCTTATATTTTTACATTGGGCCGGATGGAAAATAGTTTTTTTTTTTTTAATAAAATAAACTCTTAAAGACTCACCTTTAAGAGCGTTGGTGTGCTCGCTCTATCCTTCGTGAAAGGAGTCTTTTCGCCGCCGCCGCATCGGGGCAGGTGACCGCCCGAGGGTTGCTTCTGGGCATTGTCAAATAGAGCAACTGCTTGCGTTTTGCTGTTGTTTGCTTGCTGCTGGCGGAAATCGGGCAGAACAACTGCTTGCTTCTCGCGGATTTGGCCTTTTTACTTGGGCAAAGCAACTGCTCTATTTGAGATTTTTGGACCGGGGAAAAAGGGTGGAAACCTAGCTGGGGGGCTAAGGCTCACATTAACTAGTTGGTTTTGAGTTTGGAGGAGATTTGTAAGAGCTTCGAGGCTTTATAGGAGGGGGCACTCACTATCTCACGATCGCTCTTTTATCTGCGTAAAATAAACGCACAGAGTTTTGGTGAGAAGAATTCTCGTCCTGAAAGCGAAGCCGGGCACCTTTATTTATAGGTGCGAGGAGGGACACCGCTGGCATTTGTGGATTTCATCTTGTGCTTCACCAACTTGTACCGCATGCTTGAGAATTTGTGCAATGCGTTAAGTTGGGGACACTGTTTGAGGGTCTGGCGCGAACACCATGCATGCTGGGTGTCGCGCCAGTGCTCCATCTTTGGTCTCTTTTTGACACTTTTGGCCCCTGCATTTCACTGTTTTACGCATCCTGCTTTGTCTTTTGCATTTTTAAACCCTATAACTTGACATTCGTTAAGTTTTGACAACACTCTTTCTGCACTTTTAATTTCGTCTTCCCCTAAACAAGGGAGGATGGAATGGAAAGCGTGATGTCCTTCCGCATGTCGCGCTCCCCTATTTTACAGCCCTATTACAAAGGGCCATTTGAAGTTGACGTTATCCTGGGCCTGAGACAGGGAGGGAGGGAGTTAGACCATCTCCAACAAGGAACCCTAAATTTGGTCAGATTTTACCCCAAATTTGGTCCATTTCAGTACCAAACATTATTCCAACTCCAACCTACAACCCCAAACCTCACCCCAAATAGAATATTCCTTAACAAATTCTATTTTTATTTCTTTTACTTTATTTATCAACATGTATATTAATTTGCTATTAACCTTTTAAATAATAATTATTAAGATTGCACAATTAATAATTTTAGTATATTTAATAGTTATATGCTTATAATATTATTTACGCCATTAATAATATTTAAAAATTAGTAATTTTTAAAACTAAACTCAAGAAATATAATTTAATAAACATACAAGTACTTGAAAATAACATAAAAAATATTACAATTAATACAAAATATAACAAAAATCATATAACAACAACAATTGCAAATAATGTTCAATAATTTAATATAATTGAATTAATAATGTTTAATAATTTATAATACTTAATATTATTATTATTTATTATTTATTTATATTATCTAATATTAGATATTTATTAATTTTTAATACATTTAAATAAAAAATATCATATTATTAATAATTTTAACAATTATATAATTATTAAAAATTAATTTAATAGCATGAGTCCCACCAATACCAAATTTGGGGTAGCTACAGTGGAACCTCAAATTTGGTATTGAGTTTCGGGTTCAGTTGGAGTTGGATTTTGGTTACCAAACCCTAAATCAAAGATTTTGGGGTACCGTTGGAGAAGCCCTTGGAGGTGAGTTTGGTTTGGTTTGGGTTCGGTCCAGTTTTTTGGAAAAAAAGAGGGACCAGATCAATAGTCCAATTCTCAAAAAATTTAGAAACGAAACCAACCTAATACGTATGAGAGCCAATACATTGGTCTGGTCCAGAACCAATCAAAGACGTACGAGAACCAGGACCGGACCAATACTGTGGGTTTTTTTTTAACTGCATAACTTTAATACAAATACATAATAAAATCTTAAATGCTTAAAGTTCATAAAAAAATTAGAAGACCTTCATTAAAAATACATTCAACAATTAAAAATGTCAAAATCATAAACTCATAAAAATATCAATATCATAAACTCATAGCATAACAAACAAACTGGTGGAAACAAAATAACATAAGAGTACAAACTACAAACTAAAAAGGTAGAGTACATCCAGCAAAAGAGAAGGTTGCCTTCACGTGTCTAATCTTTCCTCCATCATCTCCACAAAATTTTGAACCTGCCATTATTGACAAGTAATTCAGTTGTGACGTCATAATCTCCCATTATAATAATGTCTAGAAGTAACATTTGTGTCAAAGCTTTGACAACAAAACATTAAACCTTTCAAGTTCCTACTGCCAACTAATCAACAATTTGTTTGCATAGGCAATCAATGTAACACCCCGAGCCCGAAAGCCCGGTCCGCTACGTGTAGCCCACACACTGGCCCACTGAGCACGCAACACCTTGTGTCATTAGTCCTACCACAAACCGACGCAAAAGTCCATGGATGATGTTGGTGCCCAATAGTAGCGCATGACTACCTTATAAATCAAACACAAGTCCCACATCTACCCGATATGGGACTGGGGTATTACAATCTCTCCCACTCAAATCCTTGACGTCCTCGTCAAGGCCGAATTGTACCCCGGGCGATGCAGGATTCAAGAGGTGGTTCGTACGGGGATCAAGAGGTGGCTCCCACCTTCTGCTGTGTAGCACTTTGGTCCCCCGCACAGCACTTTGTTCCTACATTTTCGGTCGGGCCCACTCTGATACCATTTGTAACGCCCCGAGCCCAAAAGCCCAGTCCGCTACGTGTAGCCCACACACTGGCCCACTGAGCATACAACACCTTGGGTCATCAGGCCCACCACAAGCCGACCCAAAAATCCATGGATGATGTTGGTGCCCAGCAGTAGCGCATGGCTACCTTATAACTCAAACACAAATCCCACATCTACCCGATGTGGGATTGGGGTATTACAATCTCCCCCACTCAAATCCTTGACGTCCTCGTCAAGGTCGAATCGTACCCCGGGCGATGCAGGATTCAAGAGGTGGCTCGTACGGGGATCAAGAGGTGGCTCCCACCTTCTGCGGTGTAACACTTTGGTCCCTCACACAACACTTTGTTCCTACATTTTCGGTCGGGACCCGCTTTGATACCATTTGTAACGCCCCGAGCCCGAAGACCTGGTCCGCTACGTGTAGCCCACACACTGACCCACTAAGCACACAGCACCTTGGGTCATCACGCCCACCACAAGCCGACCCAAAAGTCCATGGATGATGTTGGTGCCCAGTAGTAGTGCATGGCTACCTTATAAATCAAACACAAGTCCCACATCTACCCGATGTGGGATTGGGGTATTACAATCAACATTGATGACAATTCCCACTTGTTGACTAGAATAATTGAGAAAAACTATGAACTTGAAGAAGAATGTCTGAAAACTAATTATTACGGAACTAAAAGAGTGACTGAAGCACTCCTCCATTTCCTTCAACTTTCCAACATCCCAAGAATTGTGAATATGTCTTCTAGTTACAGATAGCTAATGGTAAACATACACACATACACAAACACACACACCCCAATTACACACCATCATGGTTGAATATCATAAGCAACAAGAGTAATGCTAGAAATCACAAGGAGAAAACATTCCTTACTTTGACTCCCAATCGATACGACAGACATGAGACTAGTCGGCCATTGAGACCTACAAGTAAGTGGTTACAGCCTAACCAATCACATCTCAAACGCATAAGTTGGGATCAAAGTTGAAATACTTTTTTCAGGATACCTCGCATTACTCAAACAACAACAATGTATACCTCCGTCCTATTCATGCACAATTAATCAACAATGACAAGGAAAAACTAGAGCTAGACGATGTCGACTGTGAACTAGTGAAGAACAAATTGGCCAATGCTAAGTCAAAGCCTAAGGGCTCAAGTCAGGAAAACAGATTGAGAAACATGCACAATGAAATCATATCAGCCATCAAAAATCCTAGAAAAACCGTTGCATATCCAAAAAAAAACTACTGCATTGATTGCATATCCAAAAAAAATGTCACATAAATTCCAGAAAGTTTCAAACTAGAAAGAACAACAAAACCCACAAAACAAATTATCAAGAACATCATAGCTGAAGATACACAAATTCATCGCATAGAAATTCCAGAAATTCCATAAGATACAAAGATTCATTGAAATAAAAATCTACAAAACAAAATTTGAACTCTAAAAAACTGCTACACAATAAACCAGTTTTCATACCATAATTTAAACTCTAAAAAACAGTTGCATATCAAAGGGGAATACATCGAATTAGAAGGCTAATATTTTATAACTAGACTCACTGATTCATCTAGATTATCATCTCATTTTGCCTACCTAAACTAGACCTTGCAATTCATAGATTACAGAATCACAAAATACAAAATACAGAATCTTATTTTTCCTCCCTACTCTCAACTTCACTAGGAAAGTAGGAAGTCTGTCAATTTGCTGCAATATATATAAATAGAGAGAGGCATACAGAATCACAGATTACATACATATTTGAGGGTTGAGACTTGTGTAGATCTATAAAGTTCAAACATAGAGATCCATGTGAGAATTGAGATTGAGTGTGTGTGTGTGTGTGTGAGAGAGAGAGAGAGAGAGTAGCTAACTTTCAAAGGAAGTCAAAGCCAAAGCATGTCATTGCTGCTGAAGCTCGAAGTTGAAGCTACCAACTATCGAAGGGTTTGTGCTGCAGATCAATTGGAGGGTTTCATATTTTCAGTTGAAGGCTTGAAGGCTGAAGGGACGAAGAAATCAACAGATCAATTCGTTGGGGTGTGCTCGGTCTCTCAGTCTAGCTCTCTTTCTCGCTTAGTCACTTTAGCCTTGAGGTAGGAAACGACAATGACACAAATAGGATTCAACTTTAGGGTTAGGAAAATGAAATAAGGAATATATATATATATATATATATATATATATATATATATATATATATATATATATATATATATATATATAATAACATATTGGTTTGGTTCGGTCTGGTTCTGTGAAAATTCTGATCCAGGACCAATCCAATGTATTGGTCCGGTCCATTTTTAACTGGTCCAGTCCGATTCCATTGGTCCGGTTCGGTTCCAAAAAACTTATGCACACCCCTACAAGGAGTTCCCGAAAGATGTAGCGTGCCCAGTTGAATTGGATATGGGTGAAGATAGCTGAGGTGATGGTCAGATGTTGTTAAGTGAACATATCGTGGGATCCATTTTTGAACAAATGACTGATGCAGTAGGCAACCAGAAGGAATTCTCTTATGAGAATCTTTCCTTAGGGTTCCCTTGGAGTGCCTTCTCCACGCATAGCTGCCCATGCTGTTTGACTCTTACCTTTAGACACTCCATAGGACCTTCATATGACAAACCAATCATTTCAGCGATGGTCCTTGCATTCAGAGAGAACGGTTCACCGCGTATCCATCCTTGAAGTACTAGCGTTGGTGTTGGGGTTTGGTCTCATCCTTTGATAGAACTCTTCTGCTAGCAGATCGTTGTAGGAAGAGTCATTCAACGCAAGCAAGGGAAGAATCCAGAGGCATTCATGGCCTCACACATTTGGGCTCTGTCAACAAGTGTCAACACTGAATCTAGGTCAATGCAAATCCTAGGTGAATACTGGGAAGCGTGAAGCTTTAAAATGATGTCATGTGGAGGAGGGCGAGGAGGAAAATTTGGAATAACATCGTAATGAGTCAGGGGAAGTATATGGATCTTCTTCCTTGCCCTTTCCCTTTGATTTTCCAGATTTCCAGTTTGTCTGACATATTTACCCTAACAAAAATTACACAAATTAAGGCACTTTCAACATATAGTCCCAACATCCAAAGATTTCATTTTGTGAAAAAAATAGAGTTTGAGAAACTGAAATCCTAGATTGTTTGAAGAGAAAAGTGTATAGAGAAACAACAATGGATATTTTACAGAATATGAGAGTTAATGAGTAGAATAACCAAAGGTGTCTAAGCACATATATTCAACAATGGCGGAACACGAAAGTTACACAAAACCAACCAGCATCTCTTCGCATTTCACAAAAAAATAAATGTTAAACGAAGGCCTAACATACTAGAGGTTCCTGAAAGTGGTTGAAATGCTTACCATTGTTACTTAGAGACGGAGAATATTGAAGAAGCGGAGGGGAGAAGAAGTAGTTGCAATGTAATGGAGGTTTGAGGAGAGAGAAATAGAGAGAGAAATTTAAGGGTTTGTAATTTTTTTTGGAAATTACGATTCAATTCCTTTTTAAAAAAGGCGGACGAAAACTCACTTTATTGAAAAGTGTTTAGATGATTGACAGATGTCTTTCATAAGACACTTAACTTCAGATATTTTGAGGAAGTGATAGCGAATATCAATGTGTTTCGTCTTTGAATACATTACTGGATTTTTGGAGACTGAAATTTCTGAATTATTATCACACATGATTGGGAAATATGCAGTCTTGACGTGTAATCCACGAGTTGTTGCTTCATCCAAAGAAACTGAGAGCAACAGCTATTGCTGACAGCAATGTATTCTGCCTCTGTGGTAGAGTTTGTAATTGATCCTTGCTTTTTGCACAACCATAAAACAAGTCTGTTTTCAAGAAACTGACAAGTCCCACTGGTGCTTCTTTTGCTCACTTTGCAGGCTGCATAGTCTGCATTTGAGTATCCAAGTAGATCAAAGTTGGTTTTTCTTGAGTACCAAATACCCAAATTTATAGTTGTGGATACATATTTGATGATACTCTTACTAGCAAGCAAGTGTGATTCCCTTGGATCTGCCTGAAATCTTCCACAAACACAAACAACAAACATTATATCAGGTCTACTAGCAATAAGGTAAAGAAGTGAACCTATGATTCCTCGATACTTGGTCATGTAGACAATCAGTAGACATTGGTGTCTCGAATCCTTTAGATGAATCAAGACCAAATTTATTGATGAGTTCCTTTGTATATTTGGTTTGGCTGATGAAGATTCCTTCTGAAGTCTCCTGAATCTGAAGTCCTAGAAAGAAAGTAAGCTCTCTCATCATGCTCATCTTGAACTTGATTTGCTTCAGCTTCTCGAATCTTTTACATAAGCTTTCATTTGTTGATCCAAAGATGATGTCGTCCATATAGATTTGTACCAACAAGGAATGACCTTTGTGCTTGAGGATGAACAGAGTTGTGTCTATTCTACCTCTCACAAATCCTTTTTCAATTAAGAACTTGGATAGAGTTTCGCACCAAGCTCTGGGAGCTTGTTTAAGACCATAGAGATCTTTCTTGAGTTAGTATACATGATTCTCCTTGTCTTTGATGACAAAACCAAGAGGATGTTCTACGTATACTATTTCTTGAAGATCACCATTGAGAAAGACACTATTTACATCCATTTCATATAGTTTAAAGTCCATAAACGGCGCATAAACTAGAATGATTCAGATTGCCTCTAATCTAGCAACATGAGCAAACGTTTCATCATAATTAATTCCTTCTTCCTGATCGGTAGCCTTGTGCAGTAAGTCTATCTTTATTCCTCGTAACATTCCCATCTTCATCTCACTTATTTCTGAACACCCACTTAGTGCCTATAACAGAATAATCAGTAGGTCTTGGAACTAAGTTCCACACTTGGCATCTTTCAAACTGGCTCAGCTCTTCTTCCATAAGTTCGATCCAGTTATAGTCTTCTAAAGCTTCATCAATCTTCTTTGACTCGATCTCTGAGATAAATGCAAAGGCATACATACTCTTATTTCGAACACCTCTTTTTGTATGTACTCATGTATTGAGATCACCAATGATTTGAGAGATTGGGTGACTGTAGACACCCCAATTTCGTACCCCTGGTATGCAACATGACATAAAATATCAAGACTGTTGAAAAACTAATGAATGTCAAGTTATAGGGTCGAAAATGCAAAAAAAAAAAAAAAAAGTAGTATGCGTAAAACGGTGAAATACAGGGGCCTAAGCGCCAAAAAGAGGACCAAGAATGACCACAGGCGCCGCCCATGGTCACTCCTAGCGCCGCGCCCAGTGTGGCTATGGGTGGCGCCCAACAGTCACTTTCCCCCTGTAGCAGTTTGTCTTTGGTGCAATCTCTCAAGCACACGGTACAAGTCAAAGAAACACGAAAAGAGAAAAATTAATTACGAAGGAAGCCTCACTCCCAGATATAAATAAAGGTGCACGGCCTTCAGTTTTCACACACTTCGCACACAGTTAGCGCCACAGTTACGTAGTGAGTTTTGAGACAACGCCTTGAGAGAATTATTCCTCTAGCCCCGAAGCTCCGCCAAATCTCCCCCAAACACTAAAACCAGCCGGCCAAGTGAAACCTAGTTACCCTACTAGGATTCCGCCCTATTCCACCGGTCCAAAATCCCAAAAAGAGTAGTTGCCCTGCCCGAATCCAAACGCCAAATCAGCAAAAAAACAAGCAGTTGCTCTGCTCGATTTTCGCCATCAGCAAGCAAACAACAACAAAAAAGCAAGCAGTTGCTCCACCCGGATCCTGCGAGGCCCAAAAGCAACTTTCGAAAGCAGTTATTCTGCCCGAATCCCCGCAATAGCAAAAGCAGCAAAAAAGGACTCCCTCTCCCGGAAGGAGGGAGCAAGTGCACCCTAAAATCTGTTAGAAGCTAGTTGGTACAGGATAAAACCCACACGCTTCAAGAGGAAGGCTATTTAAAGTTTTATTTTTAAAAAAATGCTATTTAGACCGGCCCAATGTAATAAAAATAAGCAGTTATGCTGCCCAAATTTCTATAGAAAATAACACTTAAAAGAGCTATTATTATGGCCAAAATTTTATAAATGTATTTATGACAACAGGAAGGAGGATGTTGCAAGTTTGTAATAATATAGATACATATATGAATATTTAAATGTTTTATTTCACCTGTTAAATAATTATAAAAAAAAAGCATATTTTAGCCAAAAAAACTATTTTGAGACCGAAAGGGCGAGTTGGGTGTCTAACTCCTTCCCACCTCGTAACTTAGCCTCCAAACCCTTTTGCAAATCTGGTTACATTTGGTTTTTCTTTGTTTTTTCCTTAAAATAAAGATGACAACTCTGTTAATCACATTTTGAGTCCACAATTGAGGCCAAGCGTATTCCACACGCTTTAAGGTTTTGAAACCACCCGTTTTCATTAGCGGGGGATCGGTCGAAAAACGGGGCACTCACATTGACCTCTAGCTTCTCTAATTATTGGAGGTAGATCAATTATGATCAGTTCATCCCTGAAGGTTTCTAAAGTAGGTGGAGAAGATGTTTCACCAAAATCAGGTTCAGAAGAGATAGGTTCTTCGCGACCTTCATTTTCTTGTGGATAAGAAGGATATGTGATTTGCAAAGGGGATTGAGAGATGGGTTTAGGATTTGCAGTATATTTTGAGGAATGACCAGCAGGGTTGAAGTCTACTAGTTCTAGGTTAGGAAGATTTGAGGATGTTGTAGTAGGATGATCCTAAGATGTTGATGAAGTGGAAGCTTGATCGATTTGTACCAGTCTCAACATTATCAGAATCATCATCAACATTTGGAGCCACTGAGGCTCTAATAAATCAAAATCATCAAAAGTGACATGCTCATATTCTATGATTTTCAAAGAAGTTTTATTAAAAATGTGTGATGCTCTTGATTGTTTGGAATAGCCTAGAAAAATTCCTTCATCTGCCTTTGTATCAAATTTACCTTTGTATTTTTTTTTCCATTATAAAGAATGTAGCATTTACATTC
This sequence comes from Codonopsis lanceolata, assembly GCA_013146195.2. Lineage (NCBI taxonomy): Eukaryota > Viridiplantae > Streptophyta > Magnoliopsida > Asterales > Campanulaceae > Codonopsis > Codonopsis lanceolata. The sequence continues at coordinate 45,259,088 of CM028384.1, read as the reverse complement.
GAAGATTTTAAAAAGCCTATGTTTGGGGTTCTTCCTCTCCATATTGCATATGGAGTCTTATTATGGAATTTGTTTACTAGGGATCGATTTTGAGTGAACAGGTAGTGTTAACGGCTTCTGCCCAGAAGTATTTTGGAAGTTTAGCTTCTGCTAGCATAGTTCTTGTTGCTTCAATAAGTGTTTTGTTTTTCATTTAGCAATACCGATTCTGTTGAGGAGTTCTGGCAGTAGAGAAGTTGTGGCTGATCCCGTGGTCATCACAGTATTTTTTAATACCGTTGTTCTTGAATTCGGTGTCATTGTCTAATCTTATATCACTTATGTCTTCAAGTTTTTGAGTCTGAAGTCTTCTAAAAATGCGGTGACTATGTCTCATCGTTCGATGTCATTGTTTCGACCCATGTGAATCTAAAGTAGTCATCAACTACTACAAAAGTGTGCTTGTCTCCAGAGATACTGACGGTGGAGATTGGTCCAAAGAGATCCATGTGCAGAAGTTGAAGAGGTCTTGTAGTTGACATAACATACTTACTTTTGAATGAAGACTCGGAAAGTTTTCCCAATTGACAAGCTTTGGAACTTTTGTCGTGGTTAGCAGACACCTTAGGTAGACGTTTGACAAATCCTTCGTAGGAAAGCTTGGAGAGGTACTTGAAGTTGAGATGACTGAGACGTTTGTGCCAAAGCCAGCTGTTGTCATGAATGTTGTTGGCAAATAGGCAAAGGCTTGTGGATCTTCCAAGTAAGTTTAAGTCCACGACATAAATGTTTCATTGTCTATTGTCGGTCAACAGAGTTGAGCATGATTCACTGTCTTTGATGAGGCATTGGTTGGAGGTGAATTGACAGAAGAGACCCTCGTTGCAGAATTGGGATATGCTCAGAAGATATTGCATTAAGTCGCTCACTAGAGAAACCTTGCTGATGGTAAGATTTCCTCTGGTGATAAAGTCATACCCAATTGTGTTTCTTCTCCATTGTCGCCGAAGATCACTGTTGGTCCTTTTGCTTCACCTATATTTGAAAGCAGACTTCTGTTCCCTGTCATGTTCCTTGAACAACCACTATCGAGGTACCTGATGTCCTTTTCTTTTGAATCTTTATCCATGAAGCAAACCTAAAAATATCAAAGATAATGGTCCCCTTTATTTTCTTTTGGGTCCTAAGGATTAGCAACCTTTTGTGACCCATACCTGCCTAACCTTGAGAGAATTAGGTCTCTTAGATTTTGGTGTGAACCTCAGCAGGCATTCTTGAACTAGATGGCCTAAATAGTAACAAGAGTGGCAAAAATGAAAGTTCCATGGAGAGCTGTGATCAGCTTTTGCTGAAAAATGCTTATGATTTTCTTTCTTAGCATTATTGGGTTTAGCAGACTTACTGACAATAAGCTTGAGAGTTTTCTTATAAATGTTCCTAGATTTGTTAACAGCAGACTTAACCTTAGCTGGTCTGTTGTTAGGAGGCTCTGTTAACAGCAGATTTAACCTTAGCTGGTCTGTTGTTAGGAGACCTAGGAGCACCTATCAGAATTCCCTTAGGCTTAAGATCAACAAGCTTGGGAGCATTGGCCTTTTCTCTGACAAACTTGATAGGTGTCAGCAGAGATCTCTTTAGTCTAGAGCCGACAGACTTTGCCTTAGCAAAGCTGCTATCGGTAGACATAGCATTTTTGTAGTACCTTTATCAAGCTTCTCAACAGAAGCAAATCCATTGGCTTTCCCTTTATGAACCTTAGGGTAAACATATGGAACGTTGGTATAACTGTGGACACCGCAATTTCGTACCCATGGTATGTAGCATGACATGAAATATCAAGACCTGTTAAAAAGCTAATGAATGTCAATTTACAGGGTTAAAAATGCAAAAGAAAAAGCAGGATGCGTAAACAGTGAAATGCAGGGGGCCTAAGTGCCAAAAAGAGGAAGAAAAGGACAGCCTGGCGCCACCCATAATGCCTCCTGGCATGACGCCCAGATCCTCGATGGGTGGCGCCCAACAGTGCTCTCTACACTGTAGCATTTTGCTTTTGGTGCAACTCTCTCAGCGCGCGGTACAAGCCGATGAAGCTCAGAATGATAAATCTTAACTACGAAGGAAGCCTCACTCCCTGCTATAATTAGAAGGCCCTGGCTTCAGGAATTCACACACAAACTGCACACAGTTCACACATTGCGATCACGCAGTTAAAAATCCTCTGCAGTGAGTTCTGAGAGAACGCCTCGAGAGTTTTCCTCCTCTAGCTCCGAAGCTCCGCCAAATCTCCCCCAAACACAAAACTAACCCGTCAAAGTGAAGCCTAGCTACCCCGTTAGGATTCCACCCTATTCCTCCGGTCCAAAAATCCCAAAACAAGCAGTTGTTCTACCCGAATCCAGAAGCCAAATCAACAAAAGGCAAGCAGTTGCTCTGCCCAAATTCCGCCAACAACAAGGAAACAACAACACAAATACAAGCAGTTGCTCCGCCCAGTTCCCGGCGCCAGAAAGCAACTTTCGGAAGCAGTCACTCTGCCCGAATCCCTGCAACACAGCAGCAAAAAGACTCCCTCTCCCTGAAGGACATAGCGAGCACACCCATGCTTCAAGAGGTAAGCCCCTTTAAAAAAATTTTAATAGAAAAGTGCTATTTTAAAGCAGAAAAATGTAAGCAATATAAGCAGTTGTGCTGCCCGAAGTTCTACAGAAAGTAGCACTAAAAAGAGCTATTATTATGACCAAATATTTATAAATGTATTTGTAACTCCCGAAAGGAGGCTGTAGCAAGTGTTGTAATAATATATGTACAGATATATATATTTTAAATGTTTTATTTCATCTGCTAAATAAATTTAAAAAGCATATTTTAGCAAAAAACTATTTTGAGACCGAAAGGGCGAGTTGGGTGTCTAACACCTTCCCACCTCGTAACTTAGCCTCCAAACCCTTCGCAAATCTGGTTACATTTGGGTTTTCTTTGTTTTTCCTTAAAATAAAGATGACGACTCTATTTTACATTTTGAGTCCATAACGAGGCCAAACGTATTTCACGCAGTGGGGACAGTTGAAGAAAATCCAGGGCACTCACAGTGGCGACTATGCTGGAGACGTTGTTTTTATTTTAAAGAAAATAAAAACTAAGGGCTAGACTCATTTTCTAAAAAAAAAGAGGGAAAACACGTTTTTCTTTTGTTTTGCCCAAATATGTTTATTATATTTATTTAGAATTTTAAATATTGCATTTTTATATATCAGTATATATATTTGTGCAAATAACCATAAACTTGCAGCAGCTTCGTTTCGGGTATTGTTGCGAATATAAAAAATCAAAAAATAAAAAATAAAATAGAATAGAATTTCGGACAGGATTAAAAAAACAAGGGGGCTTATTTTTGCTTTATTTTGCTTTATTATATTATTATTATTATGCTTTATTTATTTATACTGCGCAAAATTTGTAAATATTCTTTTATTTTGTCATATTATTTGTACATCCATACATGTTTACATTTCGTTTTATCAAAAAATATATCTTCTTTCCTTTATTATCAATATGTTTTTTTCTTTTTCTCTTTTATATTTATTTGGCTCCTTGTATGTATGTAATTTTCAATTCTAAAAATAATTTTTTCAGATTTAAAAAAAAATTCAAAACAAATCAAAATTCATTTGTTCAAAAAAAAAAGTCACTCTTCCAAAATTTAAAAAAATAATCTCTTCTTAAAAAAAAGTAGAAAGAAACTCATGTTTTCCAAGAAAAAGAAAAAATATTTTTTAAAAAAATGTTTTTCATTAAAGAAAAAATATAATAATAAAAAATGTTCAACAAAAAAATTTATTTAGATCAAAAAGAAGAAAAAAAATTATTCGTTTTTTCAAAAAAAAACAATTTTATTACGTTAAGCGGACTAAAACGTTAAAAGGAAATTCAGATGGGCCTAAATGATAAAAGAGAAAAGGTGAAATGAGTGAAGTGGACAAAAAAGAAAAATGACTATGACCTTTAGCTTGGGTGCGGTGCCCAAATTGACTTTGGGCAGCGTCCACCCTTTTCCTACGTGGTCCGTTCCTCGTTTTGAACAATTTTGTCCGATGTTGATTCCATTTTATCCGTCGGGTTGCCCATTTTTACCGTTTGGTGCACCCATTTTTCCTGTTACTCAACCTTTAAAAAAAAAAGTTTTGTTTCCTTTAAATCATGTGTTGTGTTTATACATATTGAGGATCTTTGTTGTTTTCCTTTGGTACCACTAACAATTTTGCAGGGGCTAAAAAATTTGGTTATTTATCATTTACTCTCCTGAGAGGATTGTCCGAAGGTACGTAATCGTCACATCCCATTTCAAGGAAAAAAAAAGAGTTTTCTAATAAAAAAATTATGTGTAATACTTAGTTCTCTTTTCCTTTCAAAAAAAATATATATAATCGTTTCTTTTTGCAAAAAAATGATCATTTAAAAAAAAAAAAGGATTTCATTCTCTCCAAGCAAGAAAAAAAACTCTTCAAATTCAAAAAAAAAAAAAGATTAGCAAAATAAAAATTTCTTTGTCAGAGAAGAACTACGATGACTTGAGCCTCGAAATGAGGAACGTAGGCAGCATTCGGGTTCGGTCAAATGCTTTGATCTACTAAAAAAAGAGGTTTTTCTATGTGTTTTCTTTTTATTTTCCAAAATATGTGAAGACAAGACAAAACCCCCCTCACCATTGTTCTTAATTGTCATATCAAAATTCATCTTCCCTCTTAACCTTTCATAAATGCATCACTAGTTGACTAGTGTATCGTTCACTCTCGATTTCAAAAAAAAATCAGTAAGTCCTACTTTGAGATGTCAAGGTCTACCACTTCAAAATGAAAAAGATATATTAAAAAAAAAGAAAAAACATGAAGAAAAAAAAAGACCGATAGGGAGCCAGGGAAGAAAAGAAAGTTGGGAAAGCCAAGAAAGTAGAAAAGTCTGGAAAGCCGGGAAATCCAAAAAAGTCAGACGACTCAATGATCATAAAGCAACAATTCAGGACTAGGGCTTTCAAACCACTTACGGTGTCTCTTTTGCCCATATTGATGCCTACAGCTCATCCTTGCAGAGCATGCTCACTAATCCATTTGGTCTCTGTTATTTCAAAAGTCAAATCAAGTCCTCAAATCGAGCTTTCCAAAGGTATTTATCTATATTCGAGTCTGGAAAAACTTTTGCTTCTCCTATATTAGCTTGTCGAGTCTTCTTCTTGATCTTTGAGCACCACCTATCACCAAAGTATCTGTTATATAAAAAAAAGATGACGAATCAACTCATGTAAAAACATGATAAAACTACACGAGTTGGTGATGAGTCATTTCAAGAATATGGACCCACAAACCATTGAAAATGTTAGTCAGATAAAGCAACCTTCTGTCTTGGTGAAATGTCATCTTCGACCCATTGCAATCAAGTTGTTAATAGCACACTAGGGGCTTCCAACCATACACTAAGAGTCTAAGACCCTTTCAAATACCTAGAAAACCATATACCAAAGGCTAACCATCTCTAAGATCCAGCTTCCCAAAAATTGGGGCTGCTCCACCCTTATATATATATCCACCAAAAGTGACAACCTTTTTATCCCAAGAAAGAGAAGACAGATATCTCTTCAAGCACTTTCCCAAATAGCTCCAAAAGGTTAAGAAAAAAAAGGTCCAAAAGGGGGGGGGGCTATGCATTAAAAAAAAAGGTAAAAAAAAGGGGCCTATGTATAATAAAAAAAAAAAAAAAAAAGCTTCTCCTGAGCAATTTCCTAAAAATCTTTCTCTCACAAAAAAAAAAAGGAAAGAAAATAAGAAAAAATAAAAAGAAAGAGACCAATCACTCTTGGACAACCCCATAAACCACAACCAAAACCAAAAGCCGATCTCCCAACCATACCTACAACCTGGTCCAGAAACCAACTTTCTATCTAAACCCACAGCCTAAAAGGCCAGCCAATGATCCTTTTGCGATCGCCTTTCCAAAAATAACCAAATCTACAGCCCAAAATGTCTTTGAGCCAAAGGCCAATCAAATCCTCAACCCTAAAGCCAATCCATCCCAAACACTTAAACATTATGCCACTAACTCAGATGCCACATATAGCTTTGTTTCAATCGGTTATAACATGATCTGGATCTAGGACATAACTTCTTGCTAAAGACATATAAAATTATCAAAATATAAACATTAAATAGGGTCCATGAAACTTATGATACTCGGCGATAAACTCTAGATCATGACTCTTCTTTTTGTCCATTAGAGTCGTCTCACTTTCTCTGAGCATACTCATTTTTGTCTCCCACAAAAGTCTCTCCAAATCAAGTCTGTCTGGGGCTGTCCTTAGTTAATTTCTTCAGGAACGTTCTGGTCACACAAAATTTGGTTGATAAAATTCATCATGGGGCTTCTCCCACCAAACTCATTGGATACATAAAGGCGCATTATCTCCAGAAATAGCTGTCCTTTCCATCTCCGCCTAAATCCCCCTTTCATCCTCTTACATGACTTAACTTTACTTTTTCTCTCATAATTCTTTAAATAATTCAACCCGACCACCATGACAGTTTCTCTGAGGTTGAAATCATCTAGAACCATAGCTTCTTCAACATCCTCTCAATTTCGATTATTTGTTTTAAGCCATATGCAAGTTGGTCGTATGCCCAATTTTCTCTAGCAAAATTGAAGAGTATTTCAATAAAACCCCTCATCATTTCTCTTAATTCATGCATGTCTCTCTTTCTGACAAATTCGACGATATGGGTTATTGGTTTTTTGTTAATCCCATGTTTTTATAAGGGTTTTTAGTAACTATACTCTATAGCCTCTAATTTATATTTCAGGCGCGACTTTTACAGGGGACAGAATGAGAGAGATCGAAGATAAAATTTGGCTAAAATCGAAAGAGGTAAGCTGTGATAGGAGTGACTGGAGTGGGAAGGATTTAGGCTGGAGATGGCGGCTTCTATATATAGTGGAGCTGGAGATGGCGGCTATTACGATGGAGCCAAAGATGGGATTGCACTAGGAGATGAATGAGAGGATGTGAGATTATGGTTTTTCCTTTTAATACACTAGTTATTTAGCCCGTGCTATGCACGGGTACAATGTGAGATATATATATATATATATATATATATATATATATATATATATATATATATATATATATATTATTAACTGTGGCGACCCGACCCGAGTCCCAAGACGAGATCTCGAGGTCGTGCCGCTTCCAAAAGGCACATAACAAAAACAAATAGCAATTAGTGGGTAAGGCCATAACGGCGGTACGCCAAAAAATTTAACACATGCGGAAGCGTAATATAATTGAACAGTGGCGCCCGAGCTAACAAGCTCAAACTAACACAACCTTAGAGATAATGAATCTCTTGGTCCAAAAATAAAATCATGTGATAACAATTTATAGCAGTTATATACCAAGTCATCGGCGACGTTACGGCCGGAACCCAACATTAAACTAAGTCTACAACTCTAGTCTAACATGATTAACGGATAAAAACATGCCGGATAACAATCATAATAAACTAACCAATACATGGTTAAAACAACTAAAGCATGATCATCAAATTACATAAGGCACGACTAACACATGTCGGCTCCCAAAAGATTAAGTACTAATTAACATAAGTTCAAATATCAAACATATAAAGTCTTGCTACCCCTCATAAAGTTTATATAACTTTATGTTCCCATCGTCCTTGCCAAAAGAAAAGATACTAAAATTACAAGGTAGCAACCTCGTCAAAAGCTTCTCCAACGCAAATCGATATTCACTTCGAACCGCTCGCTCGGCTCGGATCTAGGGAAAACAATCAAAACAAATAGGAGTAAGTCATAAAGACTTAGAAAGTTACTAACATAACTTCCTGTCATGGCATCATGTTCAACAATAATAATTCATGCTATTGGCATAATATACATTTCATAAATAATCATGTCAAGATATCCATACTTAACAATTTCGAGTATCATGTTATCAACAAGTATAACATTTCATTAATTCGTTCAACCATCATTCCATATCATATCATATTCACGTAGCACATTATTCACATATAAGCACTCGTGAGTCAATTCATATAAAAAGGTATATGATATCGTTACCCTTTTTCCACCGTGTCACTCCTGCAAAAACACGTGCAAAACCTTTATGTGTCCTCAATATCCCTTTCGTGGATATCGACGTCCCTGAGACATTTCCCTGCTCGAGTTCCGATAGTTATCAAAGTCATGTTTCCATACTACAACTGAGATCAACTACTTCCCTACCGTGGCCATCGACAGGGTGTGTGCAATCCGGCGGCGATCCATCAAAATCACGAATCTCACAATTCGTGAAGATGATGCATCGTCCGCCCCAAAGACTCAACAAACCGACTCACTGACTCAAACTTCAAGCACACGTAATACATTATCATATGCTCAAATAAGTAGACATGTACTCTACAATCATCTAGTCATGCTTTTACTTCACAACTAGCACATAATCACATTAGAGATAAAAATCAAGGCTCTAATCATCAAGTGTTCTTCATACACTTTAAAATGCTTGGAGGCTTAACCTTCATTAATACTACCCAAAAATTCGTAGGACTTAGGCATATTACTCCTTAATGTCATACTAACCCAATGGTCAACTTCGTTGAGTCATAATCAATCTTTCAAAAATTAGGGTATAGAAGCCGTTGGCCTCAATACTCTCGTATGTCCATACTAACATGAATAAATAGGTTACTAAGGTCATCAAACCTATAAGACCCCAAATCAAACATTTAAGTAGGCAACATAGAATCAAAGTCACAAGTTAGGCATATATACCCATTCACAAGTCATCAAACACGCTTCCAACACTTAAACAAACAAGATAGAATGATTTATCATATATCTCTACCCTTGAATATCATCATAAACATACTTTACAATCTGTTTACTAAGGTTATTAAACCCATAAAACTCCAATCAAACAATTAAGTATGAAACATAGAATCAATGTCACAAACTAAGCATATATATTCATTCTTGCCATTTCATCAAATATGAGCCTAACCATTTTATCAAATATGCTCCCAACACTTAAACAAACAAGATAGAATAATTCATCATCTATCTCTACACATGAATATCATCATAGTCATACTTTACAACATGTTCATCTAACCAAAATTTCATTATCTAGCATATAGTGAAACATGACATCTCTACAAGCCAAACTATTTCATCAAACATGCTCCCAACACTTAAACAACAAGATATGGCGATTTATCATACATCAATACACATAAATAACATCATAATCATGGTTTATAATATGGTCATAATCTGTTCATCCAACCAAAAATGCATCATTTAGCATATACGAGAACATGACATCTCTACAAGCCTAACTATTTCATCAAACATGCTCCCAACACTTAAACAACAAGATGTGGTGATTTTTCATACATTATCACACCTAAATAACATCATAAACATGGTTTATAATCTGATCATAATCTGTTTATGCAACCAAAAATTCATCGTTTAGCCTATACGAGGACATGACATCTCTACAAGCCTAACCATTTCATCAAATATGCTCCCAACACTTAAACAACAAGATAGGGTGATTTTTCATACATCAATACACATAAATAACATCATAATCATGGTTTATAATCTGTTCATCCAACCAAAAATGCATCATTTAGCATATACGAGAACATGGCATCTCTACAAGCCTAACTATTTCATCAAACATGCTCCCCACACTTAAACAACAAGGTAGAATGATTTATCATACATTAACACACATAAATGACATCATAAACATGGTTTATAATCTGTTTATAATCTGATCATACAACCAAAAATGTAACATTTAACATATACGAGAACATAACATCTCTACAAGCCTAACTATTTCATCAAACATGCTCCCAATGCTTAAACAACAAGATGAAATGATTTATTAGAAACAAAGAAGCTACAAAGACGTGATCCCTCAAGAAGAAGCGGCTTATCTTCACATGCATTGAAAGACTGACTCCCTATGAGGTAAAGGCTCGCTAGGTTGAAAACCCAAAAGGGTAGCCTAGGCAAAAGTTAAAGCAACAAAGAAAAAAAAGAAAAGAAAAGAAAAGAAAAAACAAAAAAGTGGTCCCTTCGAGGCATCGATTAGTAGGATTCACTGATCTTGTGATTGAATTCCTTTCTTGATTCATGCACTAGTTAAAAGACTGAAAAGTGACCCAGCACTCCACTCACCTTCATTTCAAATATCACCATTAACTCCTATACTCATAATCCTTCATAACCAAAAGCCGCATCCTAATTTCTTTTATCACATCTGCATCCCTTGACCCGTCTTATCTTAGCATGTTTAAGAAAACAATGGGCACACATCCTTGTCATAAATTCAATTTTTTCAAAAAAAAAAAAAAAAAAAGGAAAGTTTTTTTTTCCCATATGCATGTTGTTTTAGCTTGCTTCTTGTCATTGCATCACATATTTGTTTATCATATTCGGTTATCATATTCATATTGCATCATACTTTCATGGAAAAACTTTGGGCGTTGTAATGAATATTACAACATGACATGAACAAAAACTTTTCAACGTTGCAATGAATATTGCAATGTAATATTTGGAAAAATAATTTGGGGGCATTGCAATGGATATTGCAGTGTGACTCTTTGAACAAAATCTTTTGACATTGCAATGGATATTGCAGTGTTACTCTTTGAACAAAATATTTTGGCATTGCAATGGATATTGTAGTGTAACTCTTTGGAAAAAAAAAACCTTTTGATTCTGCAATGGATATTATATTTTTTTTGAGAAAAAATGGCATTGCTTTGACTTATTTTGCAATGAATATTGCATTTTAGGTTTGCATTTAGTTTTCGCTTAATTTGCGATGGATATTGCATTCTAAGTTAATGTTTTTCTCAAGGTGATGCCATGGATATTGCACCAGAGATTTGCATACACTTTCTCTGTTAGTGATGCAATGGATATTGTGTTGAATATTAGCTTGAGTTTCTCTCATAGTGATGCAATACATATTGCATCAGATCTTGCATCAAGTTTTGTGAAGATGCAATGTATATTTCATCGGTTTTTGGTGTTAGTTTCATGACAACGCAATGGATATTGCATTAGATATTTGCGTATAATTTCCTTGATCGTGATGCAATGAATATTGCATCGGTTATTAGCAGTTAAGTTTCTCTGTTAGAGATGCAATGGATATTGCATCATATTTTATGATAAGTTTTATGAAAATGCAATGTATATTGCATCATATATTTGTGTTAAGTGTTGTGGAGATGCGATGGATATCGCATCGGATTTGGTAATAATTTTATTGGAAATGCAATGGATTTTGCATCAGATTTGGTGATAAGTTTTGTGATTAATGCAATGGATATTGCATCAGCTTTGGTGATAGTCTTGTGGCAATGCAATGAATATTGCATCTGGTCTTGATGTAATGCGATGGATATTGTATCTAATTTTCTGATAATGCGATGGATATCGCATCTAGCGTTGTGATGCAATGGATATTGCATTTGATTTTGTGATAACGCAATGGATATTGCATATGATTTTGAAGTAATGCAATGAATATTTCATCATATTTGGCCTTAGGTTCCTAATGGATGTAATGGATATTACATCTGTTTCTGCATCTGGTCTCGCTAAGGATGATATAATGAATATTATATCTGAATTTGTTTTGGTCTCGCTCGACAATGCAATGGATATTTCATTTAGGTTTGTGGCGATGCAATGGATATTGCATAAGATATTTGCATTTGGCGTTGTGGCGATACAATGGATATTGCATCTGGTCTTTTCGATGCAATGGATTTTGCATCTGATTATGTGATAATGCAATGGATATTACATTTGGTATTGTAATATTGTGATGGATATTGCATCTAGCGTTGTGATGCAATGGATATTGCATCTGATTCTGTGATAATGCAATGGATATTGCATTTAGTATTGTGGCGATGTAATGGATATTGCATCTGATTTTGCGATAATGCAATGGATATTGCATTTAGTGTTGTGGCGATGCAATTGATATTGTATCTGGTCTTTGTAATGCAATGCATATTGCATCTGATTTTACGATAATGTAATGGATATTGCATTTGGGTTTGTGGCGATGCAATGGATATTGCATCTGTTTTATGTGATAATGCAATGGATATTGTATTTTGATGTGCGTTATTTTCACTAAGTTGTAATGAATATTACAACTATATTTCCGCATCACAGCTTGTTTGTTTGCTTGAGGCTGAACTACGTTTGGTCTAATTCCTGAAAAGGGATACATAGGCAGTCTATTTCGGTAGGTTCGACCATCATAGCATTTTATTGCATATCTGCTTAAAAACTATGATAACCTGCTATAACCGACTAAATAAGTCTAGGGTATGTGAGATTTGAACTGCATCATAAACCGTTGCATTATAACTACTATCTCTTGCATTACTCCCCATTATAATTTCCACGAACTTTGGAAGTCTATTTCTTTTCAGCAATGTTCGTTTACTCGGTAAGCTTCGGGTTACCCGTAAACTCCATCGTTGAGGGGTTCTGTAGACACCCCAATTTCGTACCCCTGGTATGTAACATGACATGAGATATCAAGACCTGTTAAAAAGCTAACGAATATCAAGTTACAGGGTTAAAAATGCAAAGAAAAAGCAAGATGCGTAAGCAGTGAAATGCAGGGGGCCTAAGTGCCAAAAAGAGGAAGAAAAAGACAGCCTGGCGCCACCCATAATGCCTCCTGGTGCGGCTCCCAGACCCTCAATGGGTGGCGCCCAACAGTGCTCTCTGCACTGTAGCATTTTGCTTTTGGTGCAACTCTCTCAGCGCGCGGTACAAGCCGATGAAGCACATAATGATAAATCTTAACGACGAAGGAAGCCTCACCCCCAGCCTATAAATAGAAGGCCTCGACTTCAGGAATTCACACACAGACGGCACACAGTTCACACACCGCGATCACGTAGTTAAAAATCCTATTCAGTGAGTTCTGAAAGAACGCCTCGAGAGTTTTCCTCCTCTAGCTCCAAAGCTTCGCCAAATCTCCCCCAAACATAAAACCAACCGGTCAAAGTGAAGCCTAGCTACCCCGCTAGGATTTCACCCTATTCCTCAGGTCCAAAAATCCCAAAACAAGCAGTTGCTCTGCCCGAATCTAGAAGCCAAATCAACAAAAGGCAAGCAATTGCTCTGCCCAAATTTCGCCAACAGCAAGCAAACAACAGCACAAATACAAGCAGTTGCTCCGTCCGGTTCCTGGCGCAAGAAAGAAACTTTCGGAAGCAGTCACTCTACCCGAATTTCCGCAACACAACAGTAAAAAGACTCTTTCTCCCTGAAGGACAGAGCGAGCACACCCACGCTTTAAGAGGTAAGCCCCTTTTAAAAAGTTTTTTTTAAATATAAAAGTGCTATTTTAAAGCAACAAAATATAAGCAATATAAGCAATTGTGCTGCCCGAAGTTTTACAGAAAATAGCACTAAAAAAACCATTATTATGGCCAAAGATTTATAAATGTATTTGTAACTCCCGAAAGGAGACTGTAGCAAGTGTTGTAATGGCTCCCTCTCCCTGAAGGACAGAGCGAGCATACCCACGCTTCAAGAGGTAAGCCCCTTTTAAAAAGTTTTTTTTAAATATAAAAGTGCTATTTTAAAGCAGCAAAATATAAACAATATAAGCAATTGTGCTGCCCGAAGTTTTACAAAAAATAGCACTAAAAAGCCATTATTATGACCAAATATTTATTAATGTATTTGTAACTCCTGAAAGGAGGCTGTAGCAAGTGTTGTAATAATATATGAATGTATATATATATATATATATATATTTATTTAAATGTTTTATTTCATCTGCTAAATAAATTAAAAAAAAACATATTTTAGTCAAAAACTATTTTGAGACCGAAAGGGCGAGTTGAGTGTCTAACACCTTCCCAACTCATAACTTAGCCTCCGAACCCTTTGCAAATCTGGTTACATTTGTTTTTTCTTTGTTTTTCCTTAAAATAAAGATGACGACTCTGTTTTACATTTTGAGTCCACAACGAGGCCAAACGTATTCCACGTGCTAAATGATTCATTTCGAAACCACCCGCTTTTCACACATCGAGGACGTTTGAAGAAAATCCAGGGCACTCACTATAGCCAAGTCCACGTGTACCTTTGTTGCCAAAGGTCTGTTGAGGGATATAAAGATCATCAGCAATCTTGGAGGTTTCACCTTCCAGTGTGACAGAAGAGTTTCCTAGGTTGTTCTCAACATTATAGCCTAAGCTTGATTTATCTCCATTTGGCTTTTTGCTTGAGAGTATTCCATCAAAGGTGTTTCATGGAGTTGTTCCATGTGTCAATGGTCTTTTGCAAGCCCTTTTTCTCCTGGTTCAGCCCTTTGATGTACTCAACTAGGCAGTCAACTTTGTCACACAAGAATTTATTTTCCTCTTTTAACTTGATACCCTCTTACTGATAGTCATTGAGAGTTTGCACCTCTTCTGTCAGCATATATTTCTTAGCAGCAAGCTTCGCATAGTTCTTAGCAAGCTTTACGTAGGCTTTCCTGAAGGAGTTGAACTCATCAAACATGTCTTGAGCATCCTTGAGTAGCTCTTCCTTACTGAGATCCTCACAGTTGTTTTCAACCTTCTTAACAAAAGAAAGTGAGTATTCGACTTCATTTTCAAAGTCATAGGTGGGACTAAATTCTTGAGCCATTAATCATATATTGTCTTGCTCAAAATCGTCATCATCCTCTTCTGAATCAGTCTCAAACCATGTAGCAACCTGGTTTTCCTCAATGTCTTCGGCCAGCATATCTCTTTGTTTTTGAAATTTCTTATAGGGAGGTTTTCGGCATGCTTCAAATTTAGGCTTGGGACATTTAGAAGCAAAATGGCCAGGTTTTCTATAGTTGTAACACACAAATTCATTCCTATATGAAGCTTCAGCAGTTTTCCTGAAGAGTTGCCGATGTGTCTTTCCTACCAGTTTTTGCAAATTTTTGAAAATGTTTTACAAACATATCAAACAGTTCATTAGATAAATAGTTGTTTTCACTGGAGGAAGTAGAAGGTTTGTTATCAACTGGTGATACTTCTTGTACCAAGGCTGGCAAGGACATAGTTTTGAACTGTTGTCCTACTCTTGAGCTTAACTAACCTCTAGCTCATAAACCTTCAAACTTGCGTACATACTATGAAGAATCATTTCGTTCAAGTTTTTAGATTCTTTCATAACGGTAGTCTTCACATGCTAGAGACTACCAAGAGAGCCTAGAAATATCATATTTATCTCCTTTTTGCCATAAATCTTAACAAGAGAGAAAGAACTATTAATTACCTCACTGAAGCGATCATAGGCCTGTCTCAAGGTTTCCTCTGGATATTTCTTGAAGTAGTCAAATTGTTGAATGAATGTGTACTTTCTGTTGTCTCTTGTATCTTGGTCTCTTTCCAAGTATTCTACAAGAGCTTCCCACATCTCCTTGACAAAAGTACATCGGATTACTTGTTGATAGGTACTAGTGTCTAGTGAGCATGTGATTATATTTATTGCTTTACTATCTAGCTCCACTAGTTTCCTTTCGTCCTCGATCCATTCAGCTTCATCTTTAATGATATTTGGTGGACCACCACCAATATCTACAAGGAGGTTTGGCTTCATTGGTACGTGGCGTCCTTTTATCACATATTTCCATAACATGTTATCAATAGAGCTAATGTGACGCATTATCTTATCCTTCCATACATCGAAATGACCTTCGTCCAATATTGGGACGTGATTTGCATTTGACGTAGGTAGCATATAATGTGTTTATGCCATTGGATCTTTATCTCACAAGAGGTTAATCTTCGAAAAACTTGTTTTCGAAGAGTTAAGCTATGATACCAATTGTTAGTCTCAAAGGGCACAATAATAGGATATAAGGGGGGGGGGTTGAATAGCCTATTAACAATTAAAAACTTTTAACAAAATGTTCCAGAATGTATGCTGTCAATTATAAAGACAGTTATAGCAGCGGAACGAACACTTGGAAATAGTTCACCAAGTCTGCTGGTAAGAACTATTGGTAGACTTGTTGTGTCTTTAAGTCTGAAGCCTAGGAGACAATTAGCAAAGATAAGATAAGTTGATTAAATAGTTGTAGAACAGTAAGCAAATAAGAAGTAAGAACACAAGAATTTTGAGATGGTTCGTACTATAAAGAATACTACGTCCACCGCTAAAGCAATCAACTTTGAATTTGAAAGTGCACTATGTTTTCCACTAGATCTATTACAGAAACACCTAATGGATCGTGTACAAAATATTTGACTTGTGTTTGGGGTGGGTAGTGAATATCTGGAAAATAGAATATTCATTGTGCTGAAGAACATTTAATGTAAATAACAATGGAGAAGAAAATAAATGACAATGATTGAGTAGTCTTCTTGTTGTTGTTGAATACTTCGTTGATCTTTTAGATCTCTTGAATGCACTAAGAGTAATAACTTGTTAGTTGTTGAGTTATTTTAGAGCATTGAATTCTTCAGTCTTCAATGTCTGTATATAAATGAGAGCATCCTTGAGACCGTTGGAGAAAATGAAGAGAGTAGCAATTCGATTAGGTTGGATGCATTAAATGCAAAGAGCTGTTAGGTTGAATTATTTTTATCGAGGACTGGTCAAGAAAGGAGACGTGGAACATGTACTGTGAAGGAGCAAGTGGAAGATAATAGAAGTTACAGACCTGCAAGAGTTGCTATAGTCTGTGCTTTCCTCAGATAGTGTTGTGTCAAATTGTGTATATGTTTTATCTTTTAGGTTTAAATATCAATTTGGTCACTCTACTTTCGGCCAAAATTCATTAAGCTCACTTTACTTTTTTTTTCTTCAATTTAATCACTCTACTTTCACATAATTAGCATGTTCATCACTCCATCCATATATTTGAATAGAAAATTTAATTTTTTTATGAAAATCCAAAAATACCCTTACTAAGGCTACTTCATCCCTGTAGAATCAGTGGTAAAATCTCTGGAAAGAATTCCTTAAAATCTGGTCTAGAAGATATCCCAGTAGATATCGTAGATCTTCTTATGGATTTCCAAAATTCTGAAAAGCATGAACGAAAAGAATTTCCGGCGATAATAGAAGGCCAAAAAAGGTTCCAAGGCCTTGATGGTCCTTCTTTAGAAACTGCTTCCATACCCAAAATTTTCTTCTTATATTCACAAGCTACGAACGGATATATGAACCAATTACTGTATATAGGTATTGGTTTATCCCCACTCAAATCCATTCGAAAAAGGAATATTGCTAACAAACCCATATCTTGGCTAAGAAGAACCCTTTGGACCATGCGGTAAACCCTTTAAATAGGAGTTAGAGCAGAAGTCGCTAACGATAATAGCTTCCTGTAACTGTAACTTCATGGTCCCTTCACACACGCTACGGGCGAGTACGCTATTGTTGAGGTCGCTAGATTATAAGAAAGAGGGAAATAAGGTAGTTCACAAAGGAACTACCTTTCGATATTTACGGAAGACCTGATAAAGCCACCGCAGTCGAGTTCTTAACAGAATCCGGGTTTTTAACTAACTGGGTTTATGGATTTTGTGGGTTTTGTAACATTTGGGTTTCTTTCGAGACGATCGATGTTGGGTTTATGGATATTATGGATTTTGTAACAGATTTGGGTTTCTTTCGAGACAGATCGATGCTTGGTGGTTTGACCATGGTGGCTTCACCATGGCGGTTTCGCCAGTGAAGGAAGAGAAAGAAATGGGTTTGGCTTGACCATGGCAATTTCACTCGCGAAGGAAGAGAAAGACAATGGGAAGGTTTGGGTTCCATTCCTTCTGCCAAATATGTATTTCTTGCCTTCCTTCTTCAACAATGGTAAAGGACATTGTAAATGGCGATGAGTATGTAGAGTGGGGTCAGAGACAACGTAAATTGCTAAAGGGCATTATTGTCTTTTTAAAGACTTCCATCCAACTTAACTAATAGAAATGACCCCAGTGATCTTATTGACTTTTGAAGCCAAGTAAAGTGATTAAATTGATGAAAAAAAAAAAGTAGAGTAAGCTTAATGAATTTTGGCCGAAAGTAGGGTGACCAAATTGAGATTTAAACCTATCTTTTATTCAATAATCATCAAAGGAGAAATAGTCCACCGTATCCAGAAAAACTGGGATAACGTTCTTTAAATCCATAAGTCAACTATGGAAGATATAATTCAAACAGATATTCTAATATATCTGAATCAATCACTTTTTAAATATGATGAGCTAGAGATCTTGATTTCCCTTTAATCTTCAGATGTATCATACAGCTGTACATAGACAAACAAAGTCTGCTGGTGAAGTTTGGTGGTGGAGCGTTGTCGAAATATGCTGGTGAAGACTACCGAAGGCCGTGAGTCTAACTAGCGGTTCTAAAGGTAAAGTTCTATACATAGTTGCCACGCTAACTGGTACGCAGCTCATTTAGCCACTAAGTATAGAACAAAATGTAATGTATAAGCAAATGTAAATCTAAAAATACAAATGAGAATCAACAATTAGCATCGAGCAGGAAATCTCAAAGACTTGCTCTCCAAGACAGTCAAAGGTTTCATTATCCGAGCAGGGGACTTACTTTATCTACTCCGACATTCACGCGGCCAACCGCCTATCATGTCTATAGTTTAGGAGAGTTTCCTCCTAAACCTACTAGCTATGGAATTGAATCCCACAAGGATTCTATGTCATTGTGGGCCTATAAATACCCCTCCATAAACCCTAAACAAGGTACACACTCTTTACAGCCTCAAACCTCTGTCAAATTGCTTTTTGACTCTCACACGATATTTACTCTCACCAGAGTGGTTTTGCGGGGCCAAGTCTTACACTCCAACTAAGGTGTTTTAGTGTTCTTAAATAAGCTATGAAGAAATTCAATCCATACAATAAATCAAGATATCATACGCATCAATCGACGACCTAAGACTGATTTTTGCATCATCATACCAAATCTTTTTCCTATTCCTAATTATAAAGACTTATCCTCAGTCAGGTAAAAACACAAAAACCAAAAGTTGTAAACTTATTTTTACCAAGTTTAAACATGATTGTAGTCCCATCACCTGAACTTGATACCCATGATTAAGGTGGAACAACCTTGTTTTGGTTGATTTATGGGCTTGGTGGTCGATATACCTATGTATCGAAATCGTTATTATCACTCAAATTATGACAATATTATTTTATAACAAGCAATGCTTGGTGAAGAAGAAAGTCACAAACTTTTTGGTCACAAAATCCTTATTTGTGGTTATTGATTGGTTGTATAATTTGCAGCCTTTGCCACTACCAATGAACTTCGATTAATAACCACCAACAAAGATTTTCTGATCAAAATTTTGGAGAAAATAGTCCATAATCTTAGAGCACCACGTGGCACAACTACTTGGTGTACTATGATCAAAAGTAATTCAAAAAGTAAGGTTCACATTCTACAGTTTTAACAAAATAGTATGCTACTGTTGGTCACGGTGCACTACGTGGTGTTTCAGGGTTATTAAATTTTTCTCAAAATTGTGAGACTTTTTACTGTCCCAAACATCATCTTTTTATAATAGTATGAGTGGGGTTAACCAGACCCCAATTTTCTATCCTTGTACCCCATATACTGCATTGAAATGCTATATCCTACACGCAATACATGGAGTGTAGAGATAGGAAATTGAGGTGTGGTTAGCCTCGCTCTAATAGTATTTTATACTAACAAAATGAAAAACTTCTAGTTTAAATTTGGAGTACTAACACTGATCACACACATATTATGAATGAGAATTTTTTATGGTTCTTTTTTTTTTACTAACCATTAATGGTTACTATTATATCATCCGTTAGATAAAAAAAGAAGGTTGTGATTTATTAATTAATTGTGTAATACAATTAATTCACCTCAAAAGAAACAAACTATTAATTGTATTATCCAGCTCAACAATAAATCTAACAATTTATTTGTAATCCCATGAATAATATAAACATTAATCACCAAAGGTTAGTAATAAAGAGTAAACATTGAAAACTCTTGTATATTCACGAGGTAGTTATGTATCTATATATGTATATAAAGGCAGAAGCACATATCACATCTAAATAAGACAATTTCTTACCTAAATCACCTTACTAAAAATAGATCAACATTAACTCAGTTAAATTTTAAATATCTAGATTACATTTAATGTATTATTTATTATTTATAAAAAATAAAATATTTATATATTGTTGTAAAGTTTATTAGTCACAAATTGATTCAAGATTCGATTAGTTGAATCATCAATTCTCCGACTGTCCAACTTCTAAAATCGTTTTAATTATGTCTCTTTTGGCTTCTAACCTTTGGTATAAATACTTTATGTGAACTTTCAAATATTTAAACTACAAGTTTGAATACAAACAACACAACGTATCTTTAGGCATATTCATAATTAAATTTACTGAAAATCAATAGGTTTCATTAAATAGGTTTGATCTATTCATTCATGCCAACGTATGAACAGTGCTAAAAGATGTGCATTAATGATGATCTGATTGACTACTGAAAATGGTTACGTCCATCCAACAATCATTTGGAAGTCCCACCAATTTTTGAAACCGATCTAAGTATAAAACTCATATTATAAATTATGATTTTTCATTTAATTTGTACTTCAAACTATAAATTGTATTTCTAATTTTATTTTTTATTTCTTCTTCTTTAATTGTGCTACAGAGCATGTATTTTTAATGTTGTATTTCAAAATTAATGGTGAATATATGGTGCAATCTCATAATCAAGTATTCCCCAAAAATAAAAAATTTAAACTTAATCATAAATTGAAATGTATTATTGTGATTTTTCATATCCAAAACTAAATTTTCACCACCATTTGATTGTGAAAAGTTTGAGTTTGAGACGTTGATTTGGTAACTCGAACTGACCAAAAATTACCAAATTAGCAAACTTTGCCGATATGGACAATATCATATGCAAGCTTGTGATAAGAAGTGTTGCTGACTAAAGGATTTGTGCAGGTTCCATTAGTAGCACTCAATATTCACTCTATTTGACATATTTGAATAATAAACATACAAAATAGAATATCAGAAATTATCATTTCTATCTATTTTCGTCATCCACTAGCACAAATCTCTCACCAATTATTGACTTAACGAATGACAAATGGTTTAATGCAAGGCAAATAGGAATCACGAACGTATATCAAATTATCAAGTAAATACGACACATATGGATTCGAGATCTTACAAAGCCACTAGGCATAGAATTAAGGAATGAATGACTACAACCAAATCTAAATACAATAGAACCAACAATAATAATAGTAATAATATAGTAAAAGTAATACCACTAATAATAATACTAATAATAATAATAATAATAATAATAATAATAATAATAATAATAATAATAATAATAATAATAATCACATTTTGGGATGAAAAGTTAAATCAAATAATATCAATTCATCGGTCAAAAATCATAAGCAATAAATAATCAGTTATAAATAATAAGTCAACAGCATATATCAATAAGTCAAATCAAACATACATTTCATCTTTAATCAAATACACTTTTACTACTTTTTGGTTTCCTACTTTATTAAATCACCTTTAAAACATTATATTCTTCATGTCGCAACAAATCCTTTATGAGCTATATATCTGTAACGCCCCGAGCCCGAAAGTACGGTTCGCTACGCGTAGCCCACACACTAGCCCATTGAGCATGCAGCACCTTGAGTCATCAAGCCCACCACAAGCTGACCCAAAAGTCCATGGATGATGTTGGTGCCCAGTAGTAGCACATGGCTACCTTATAAATCAAACACATGTCTCAAATCTACCCAATGTGGGATTGAGATATTATAATCTCCCCCACTTAAATCCTTGACGTCCTCGTCAAGGGCGAATCGTAACCCGGGCAATGCATGATTCAAGAGGTGGCTCGTACGGGGATCAAGAGGTGGCTCCCACCTTCTGTGATGTAGCACTTTGGTCCACAAAGCACGTTGTTCCCATATTTTAGGCGGGAGCTCGACCCGGTGCTACGTTGATCAGACCCGAGCTCGATCATGTGGTTGGTGCCCAATAGTAGCGCATGACTACCTCATAAATCAAACACAGGTCCCACATCTACCCGGTGTGGGATTGAGGTATTACAATCTCCCCCACTTAAATCCTTGACGTTCTCGTCAAGGTCGAATCGTATCCCGGGCGATGTAGAGGCTCATATGGGGATCAAGAGGTGGCTCCCACCTTCTGCGTTATAACACTTTGGCCCGCACAGCACTTTGTTCCACATTTCCGATCGGGACCCGCTCTGATACCATTTGTAACGCCCCGAGCCCGAAAGCACGGTTCACTACGCGTAGCTACACACTGGCTCACTAAGCACGTAGCACATTGGGTCATCAGGCCCACTACAAGCCAACCCAAAAGTCCATGGATGATGTTGATGCCCAATAATAACGCATGACTACCTTATAAATCAAACATAAATATTAAATCTACCTAATGTGGAATTGAGATATTACAATATCAATGGAAGGGGATTAATTTTACTATGCTAAAAAGTTTTCGATTATTTAAATATGCATGATGCATGTGTTATGGCTAAGCTTAAGGCTAACAAGTGATTTTTTTAATCTGAAATGAGTGTTAATTTTTTTTAATACTATCTCAAATTGAGTGTTTTCCCTTTTTCCTTTTAAGTTACTTAATTCAACTTTGCTATTTATTACGTCCAAATATGCAAATGTTGTACTAATGTGGAAACTAAGGGCAAGTGGGCAACCGTGTATATGTATCACTCCGTCCGTCCCAAAACAACTGTCATAGTTATAATTTTTATATGTTTCAAAATGTTGGATCATATAACATCCAAATGTGTAAAATAGTCAATTACTCCATTTTAGTTTTCTACTACGGAAGCCTGACTATTTTGAAAATTGATGTATGAAAAAATAGAGTTGAAGCCATTAAACTACTGTTTTTAAATATTGAAAAGACAAATGTAGTGATCTTATAATTAAAAATTGAATTCAAGTATTTTGTTTAATTATGACACTTTTTTTGTCTGAATATTTCAACTTTGACCTTAATAATTCTATTTGAATCGTTTCATGGTATACACAGTAAAATAAATAAAAAAACTTGGCATGTCTATCACCTTTGTTATAGTTGAATCATCCTTTTATAAAACTTCCTCTATTTTCAAATTATCGTCCCCTTTTCTTTTTTCGTTCGTTTTTAAATGATTTTCTTCTTTCAAAACTTTCTTTTAAAAAAAAACACTTATACCACTTTATCTTTATTTTTTCTACCTAATTTAATTATAGCTGCATACTCAAGGGTATTAAAAAAACCACACATTTCATAAATATTTATAATATAATCAATTTTTTTTAAAAACGGTGTATCAGGTCAAAAAGGATAATATTTTGAAAACAGAGGGAGTACTTTTTTTTACTTGCCAACACAAACCTAATCAAAAATAATTCTAAGAATATTAAAAATTTATGGTCACTCAAACCACGATTGACTCTGGTCGTATAAAAAACATAAAATTGTGAACTAACCAAAACAATAATTTTGTTTTATCTAAATCAAATTCTTGAATTTAACAGACGTGAAATTATTGATCAATTGTTTTGCAAGTGGGCAAGTCTGTCAAATAAAAATCATAAAGATTATCCATAAATTATATCTTTAAGAAAAGAAGAAGAAGAAGATAGAGTTGTGATTTCATCGTTTTAAAATGGCTCCAAATCGTCTATCACAACCCGTGTCACATTTTATATCATATTGAATCTCAGTCCTACACATTCTTTATTATTAATTATTTAGCATGTACTCAGAGTGGGTACATTGTGGGATACATTGTTTTTTGTAATAGTAATATAACTTTTTGACATTATAATTTGATTGTTAAAATCTTTCATGATTATAATAATTTTTTTTCTATTGTTACTAATATTAAACACTTTTTTTACCTAAATACTTTTTAAATTAACATAAATTTTTAACTAACGTGAGATACATATTCTCTATTTGTAACTAGTTTCTTTAACCTGTGCGTTAGACGCACGTTAACTAAATCGTGCATAAACAAAATAAGGAGGATTGACTTATTAACAATTACACATAAAAATATCACTAATCATTATAGATTCTAAAAAATTTCCTTATACACAATATTTGTTGTCTTATTAGTTAATTTTTCATCTTCACCGCATATCAATATCTTCAAACCAAAATAATTTGTTACTCTTGAAACTAAGACATATAACTAACTATCCATGATTAAATATTAGTTTTTTAAAAAAGAAACATACGTGCAATTATTGACATTAACACTTGTTAATTGTCATTGCATATGATATCAACAATGAAAATGGTCTTCTCTGGAACTTGAAAGATAGTCTTACATCCAGGGCTGGCCCTATAAAATATGAGGCCCAAGACCGATTAAATCGTACGGGGCCTTTGTTTGAAACATTTTTTTTTCTATTTTTTAAAAAATTAAAGAAACAAATATAGAATATTAAAAAAAACATTTCATTACAAAGTCATAGGAATAACACACGAAAAAAAAAATTCAAGTTTCATTATCACTCAAAAAACAAACAAACAACTTTTTTAGTTACCAAGTACATTTTCTCTATTTTAGTATATAATATACATTGTTGTTTTATAATTAGACTTGCACAGATAAAAAAAATATATTATACTTAAAAAAATCCATTATTTGGGTCTAAGTCGGTAAAAATACAGAATTTGAGTCTTAATTTACAAATATAATGGTTCTAATTATTATAATTTTGTAGTTTAGGGCTTATTATTATTATTATTAATACGAAGGTAATTTTCAAATTTGGGACCCGAAAAATTGGGTATTTTTTGGGGGACCAAGGTCATGGTCTCACAAGTCTTGCAGCTGGGGTGGCCATGCTTACATCAGATAAAGTTAATGACAATCTTGAGATAAAAACATTTTCTCCAACATTAATTACTTCGTTTCAAAAATTTTGTTTCAACTTTCAACCATGTGATCTCTAAGATTTATAATGATTAGTCTTGTTCTATTGTACAACCCCGCAGCATAGCTAATGTTTCTCAATAACATTACTGGAACACTAATTTTAAGTGTCAATACATGGCCTGGCAACCCCAAACACTTTATACTATTCAAAAACTTTATAAGATTAATGTTTTCGAACAAGCTTGAATTTTTTTCGCCTTACAAATAGAATCCGAACTCAAATAATTTCTTCCTTTTGAGTGATTACTTTTATTAAATTATATTTGTATTTTTTGAATAAAGATATTTCTAAGAAGAAAATAAGCTAAAATCAAAATAACGAAATTATTTTTACCGTCAACTATTATTTTTGTTTTGTAAAGTATTTTGATTTTAATAACTTCCATTATATTTTTTTGTTTTATTAATTTCATAACTATTATTTTTGTTTTATTTTTAAGAATTAGTTTTACTGAAAAATGTTGTTCCATAATTTTTTTATTATTTTGCTAACCTCAATTTAAATTGTTTGTTTTACTAACTTTGTAACTATTATTTTTGTTCCATCAAATATTTTTATTTCACTAACGTATTTTTGTTTTATATAACTATTTTTAAAATTTTGTTTTAAACTTTTGTTCCATAAATTATTTTTATAATTTCACTAACTTCAGTATAAATTATTTTTGTTTTATTGACTTCGTAACTATTATGTTTGTTCCATCAAATATTTCTATTTAACTAATGTATTTCTGTTTTTAATAGCTATTTTTAAGAATTTGTTTTAAACTTTTGTTTCATAAATTATTTTTATTATTTTAGTAACCTCAGTTTAAATTATTTTTGTTTTTATTGACTTTGTAACTATTATTTGTATTCTATCAAATATTTTTATTGTACTAAAATATTTTTTTTTTACATTTATATTTTTATGAATTTTTTTTAAACTTTTGTTCCGTAAATTATTTTATTTTACTAACCTCCGCATTAAATTATTTTTGTTTTATTGATTCTGTAACTTTTATTTTTACAGTGGCTTGTTCCATAAATTATTTTTATTTTACTAACTTCTTATTTTTTTTTGTTTTCTTGACTTCGAAACTATTATTTTTGTTTTAATTATTATTTTTATGTTTAAAGAGAGAAAAATAATTAAACATAATTAAAAGAGAGGAGATGTTGGTGATGAGAGAGAAAATAAGGAGTAGACAAGAGAGAGAAAGAGAAATACAACTGGAGAAGATTGAAGAGAGAAATAGTGAAATGGTAACTCAAAAGTCAAAAATTCAAAAGTTAGATTTTGGAGGGAGAAATCTACCCTTGCTATAATATATATATATATATATATATATATATATATATATATATATATATGTATGTATGTATGTATGTATAGATAATAGCAAAAAAATTTGATCTAAAGATTTTTAAAATTAACATCTAACTTGATAATAATAGTAGAAGTTTTTTTGTTACAAACTTTTAAAATCATTATTCATTTTTAAATAATGTGGGACACTTATTTTCTATTTCTATTGGAAATGAAAGTTTAAGTATTTTATTTAAAGACTTATAAAACCAACAAATTTCTAACCATGTGGTATACATATTTTCTATTAGTAATAATAATAGACTTTTATCTAAAGAATTTTTTAACCAACATCCTTTCTAAACAATGTGTGATACATCTTTTCTATTGGTAATAACATGAAAATGTATTTATCTAATGACTATAATAACTAATACACATTTCTAAATAATGTGAGATACATTTCTTTGTAACCAATATGAGATACATCATCTA
This sequence comes from Codonopsis lanceolata, assembly GCA_013146195.2. Lineage (NCBI taxonomy): Eukaryota > Viridiplantae > Streptophyta > Magnoliopsida > Asterales > Campanulaceae > Codonopsis > Codonopsis lanceolata. Next base: position 45,232,186 of record CM028384.1, on the reverse strand, counting down.
AAAACTTTTTAAACCGATATCACTTTTCTAATCAATGTGAAATATTTCTCTTCTATTAGTAATAATTGTAGACTTTTAAAATCAGCATTACTCTCTAACCAATGTGAGATACATCTTCTCATTTGGTAATAATAGTAGAAGTCTTTTATCTTAAAAAAAAATTTATAACCAACATCTCTTTCTAAACAATGTGAGATATATTTCTTCTCTTATATTAATGATAAAAGTAAAAGTCTTTTATCTAAAGACTTTTAAAATCAACATCACTTTTTAACCAATGTAAGATATATCTTCGTATTAGTAATAATAGTAAAAACCTTTTATTTAAAATTAAAATCAATATCATTTTCTAACCAATGTGAGATATGCATCTTCTATTGGTAATACTGGTAGAAGTTTTATATCTAAATACTTTGAAAACCAACATCACCCTCTAACATATGTATGATACATCTCTTCTATTGATAATAATAGTATTTTTAAAGACAATATTAATTTCTAACCAATGTGGGATGCATCTCTTCTATTAGTAATAATAGTAGAATACTTTGTAACCAATGTGAGATACATCCATCTATTTTATTTGTAATAAAAATTATTTAATCGAAATCATGAGATTTTTTTTCTGTAGATAAAAATAAAAGAAAATCATTATTATATAAAATATGTTTAACTTAAAGAAAATGTTTGTTATTTGTATGTTATAAAAATAACCTCTTATACAAAAAAAATATTAGTTGGATAAAATAAAATAAAAAAGGATTTGTGATATTATGTTAGCAATCAGAAGAGGAGGGAAATGTTGCGTGTGTTTATGTAGCAAATGCTTTTGAGATTTATGAGTATAAATCTGTGTTATTTTATTTATTCTCAGGTTAGAAGAGATCTGTTATGCATACGCTGTACCGCAGAGTTTGTGGATGAGATTTATGAGTCTCTTTCTCCTTAGGCAAGACATTTGGTTGACCAGACAGGATTTGCTTTGTTCTTGGGGGTGCTCGGAAATTTCTCTAGTTTTTTTAGTATTCATGAAGTGTTGCGAGAGCATTGGTGAGACAAAACCCATACTTTTCATTTCGCTTGGGGAGAGACTACCATGACACCAGCTGATTTCACTGCTAACACGGGTGTTCCTACTGGGCAAGGCATATGCTTGGCACCTGATTTGGAGCTTAGGCTCCGTAGTGACGAAGTTCATGATTTGTTAGGCTTTGTGCCCGTATACAAGAGTAACAATGAGATATGCGTTCCCAGCGTAAAGGATTGGCTTCAGGCAAATGCCAGTTATGTTAACGATGCTGACGATGTAGCCGTAGAGTGAGTCGCCCGAACATTTCTGCTCTTCTTTCTGGGCTCTACTCTATTTGCAAATGTTTCGTACGCTTTGTGCATATCTTTGATGAGTTGTCTTCGGGACTTATATCAGGTCTCGAAGTATGATTGGGGACAGGCTGGCCTGGCCGAGTTGTATTTTTGTATGGATTAGGCTTGTCGTAACAAGATTACTAACCTGACTGGTTTTGCTATAGCTTGGGAGGTAAATACCTTTATTATATTTTGTTATTTGTGTATATGTATTTGTATGTATATATTTTAAGCATTTTGTTTAAAGGCAGTTTTGTTTGCAGGTATGGTTTTACTCTGTATTCGAGCGAATGCCCTTCCGACGTGAAGTGCGACCTCGAGCTCCTCCTTATTTGTTAGGGTATAATGAGCCTAATAGGGTTTCTCTTCAACGGGAAACTCCTTTTGATGTGGGTGTCGTTCTAACTTTCTTAGCTCGAGTTCGTATGGAGTCAGTGAATTTCTACCCTTGAAGCGGGCTTACTGGCGTGTATCATGCTGCCGTGGATGCTAGCCGTTGTCGCATTTTAATGCGATCTGTACTTTTTGATTCCATGTATTTGGGGGATCGAGTGCATAGACATTATTAATTTCTCCGATCATTGCCTTTGACACCTCCACCTCTTCCAGTAGGGATGCTTACCCCGAAGAGTATGCCTCATCAGTATGAGTACATGACACGGTATATTGTTCCTATCCGTGCTTATCCCTCCATGTCATATGATGACTTTGTTAGGAGGATACTGCATCCCATGCCCTCTAAACGGACTTCTGATGTAGGTGGGTCTTCGTATTCTACAGCCACAGACCCGCTAGATTTTTATACTCCGCGTGCCATTCTAGCGAGCGTGATTCATGTCTGAGGCGATTAGCCTGTTGAGGAAGCTCTGTCAGATGAAGAGATTCTTGCTCCTCATCGGCTCTCAGAGAGTGCGTTCGGTAAAAGACTATACTTTATATCTTGTATTTATTATTGTATTTGTTTCGTATTTTATTTGTATCTGAAATGTATTTGTTTTACGCAATTCCAAGTGAACACACAGTCATATATTCACTAATTGAAGAATTTTTTCAACGTATCTCGAAGGTACCGCAAGGCAAAGGCAGCACTCTTGTAAATGCATTTATATAAATACCCGATATTAAGACATTTATTATGTGTGCCGATGTTACTTCAACTCCTAGATATTAATATGCGATGAAGATGAAAAACTAACAAATAAAGTAACAAATGTTGTGTCTAAGGAAATTTTTCAAAATGTATAATGGTTAGTCTTATAATAATATATTTCTACTTAATCAGTTTCTCCTCAATTTATTCTTTTAATTTTATTTTTCTCTTTATTTTTTACTTTTATATAATTTATTTGAAAAAGACATATACAGTGCGTTTAACACACGGGTGCAAAAACTAGTTATAATTAAATTTAGTTCTCTAAGTACTTGTTGGGTTAGACTTGTGATAAAGTGTTAACCTTGATACTTACATTTATAACTAAAATATATGAATATAATTACATTGATACTTAATACAACACCTATAAAATACCCAATATAACATTTTAAAAAAAAATTGGACCAAATTGCCCTTTACCATTTTGTGATTTAATGAATTTTTTCAAAAAAAAACTTTTTGACAGACAAAAGGACTGGAATATGGGCAGTCAAAATTTTTTTTCTTTGGACTGCTTTGATTCCAGTCCTATTGTCTTTCAAAAAAAAAAAACTTTTTTGGACTGCCTAGATTCCAGTCCTTTTGCCTTTCGAATTTTTTTTTTGGACTACTTTGATTCCAGTCCTTTTGTCTTTCAAAAAAAAATTTTGGACCACCCAGATTCCAGTCCTTTTACTTGGATTTTTTTTTTTTGGTGTTAAGGGTAATATAGTGTTTTTACAAACAAAAGTACTGTATTAAGTATTTTACGGGTGCTGTGTTAAGTATCCTCTAGAATTAATTTGAAATGAAAAAAATGTAAAAACTTGGGTAAAATAGTTTTACGAATATTTTTGTAAGACAAATTTTATTATCATATATTGGTGGGTTGAGCTGTAAGAGAATAGACGTTGGTCTTACAAATAAAAATCTATAAAAGAATTTTACATAAGACTTACCTTAAAAAAAATTATGTGCATATATATATATATATATATATATATATAGTTAAGCCGGAAACTGTGTGTATGAGTACGTGGGTGTGTGTCTTTTGGGTTTTACAGCTCGTGATGAGATAGGAAAGGGGACAGAGGAAAAGGAAGAGAGATAAAGAGGGTGAGAGGTGTTTTTGTCATGATTTGTTTGTGGGGTAGAGGTGTGGCATAACCCCTTTGAGAAAATCTTTGCTTCGTTGTCTATGAGTTGTTGAGAAATCTTTACCCTTTGATGAACTCTCCAAGGACACACACCCAAACGAGTCTTTTCATTACCAAAACATTAGTTTTTTCTTTCACCCGCCCAACATCTGTTCACTGAAATTCCTCTATTAGAGTTCTGGCTAAGCCCTCATTGATCTTCTCTTCTCTTCTCTCTCTCTCTCTCTCTCTCTCTCTCTCACACACACACACACACATTAACAGGCCTATCAGCTAATTATAGAGCTAAGGAATGGATGTTGTTACACCTCTTGATGAACCAGATCTGTCTGAGTTTGTTGAAGTTGATCCCACTGGTAGATATGGAAGGGTATGTGATATGTCTTGTCTTTCCATTACCATTTTTGTAGTTCATTGTCCAACAGCAAGTGTAAAACTTAGTCAGATCACGATAAGGATTTTGTTGGTTATACAGTGGTTTTGAGTTCCATTTTTGCTAATTTTTGGCAGTACAATGAAATTCTGGGCAAGGGAGCTTCAAAGACAGTGTATGTGTCCCTTTTCCTGGATACCTTTTCAAATTACTGCAATTTCTTCACTATGCAGTCACCATTTGATTGTTAGTGTTAAATGGGTATTTGATTTGATTGTTAATGTTCTATGGAGATTTGATTGTGTGTCATTTCCTGGAGTATTTGGTGTGTTCTAATTTGAGTTTGTTTGTGTGTGTGTGTGTGTACGCAGTTATAGGGCATTTGATGAGTATGAAGGGATAGAAGTGGCCTGGAATCAGGTAAAGCTTTATGATTTCCTACAAAGTCCAGAAGATCTTGAGAGGTTGTATTGTGAAATTCATCTTCTCAAGACCTTAAAACACAGCAACATCATGAAATTCTACACTTCTTGGGTCGATACGGCTAACAGAAACATCAACTTTGTCACAGAGATGTTCACTTCCGGTACTCTCAGACAGTAAGTCCATAGAAGGCTCCTGAATTCACTTTTTTTCCTCTGTGTGTGTGTTTGTGTGTGTTTGCTGATCTGGGTTTTTGTTATTATTCAAGTTTCATTCATGTCGGTGCCAGCAATTTTGAAAGTTTCGGTATCTTTTGGTAGGTATAGGCAAAAACACAAGAGAGTTAATATTAGAGCAGTCAAGCATTGGTGTAGGCAGATCTTGAAAGGGCTTCTCTACCTTCACAGCCATGACCCCCCTGTCATTCACAGAGATCTTAAATGTGATAACATATTTGTTAATGGGAACCAAGGCGAAGTTAAGATTGGTGATCTGGGCCTCGCTGCAATTCTCCGTAAATCTCATGCTGCACGCTGTGTTGGTAAGTCAAGAAAGTTCCAGTTCCCTAATCTTATCAATAGTACTTGAGTTTGAGTTTTATAAATACTAAACTTCTTTGAAGTTGTACTAGGATTTGGAGATGTTAAACAGTATATTTGAGAATTATTTGTTGTAAGCCAAACTTTAAGTTAAAAGGATAAAACAGAATTTTGTCCGTAGGAATGAGTGCATTTTGAGAGCCTTATGTTATGTGGATTTGATTCATAATGATAATTGCAGTTATTTGAAATCAAAGCTAATATGCGTTCACTTGAACAATTATCTTACAATAATTACTTATCAAAAAAATTTATCTTACAATAATGTGCCATCAACTCTTTCCCCACCTCTAGGAGAGGTGGTAGACCTCGTTATTCACAAGCCGTGAGGTCTCAAATTTGATCCCTTTCGTGCTCCCTTACCGTAAAAAAGATGAAATAGAGAGTCATCCCTCTCAGCCTCTTAATCAATCCAACACCTCCTTGGGGCCAAACACACATCCACACCCACACGTACAAACACACAAATCCCTTAGATTGAGCCAAAGATTATGTCATCAATTGCAAGACAAATGAACCGATTTGGGGAAATTCCTTGTAGTTAATGCTTATAGATGGTATTATCTTGGTTTCTTTTCAGGGACACCAGAGTTCATGGCTCCAGAGGTGTATGCGGAAGAATACAATGAATTAGTTGACATTTATGCATTTGGGATGTGCATTTTGGAAATGGTCACGTTCGAATATCCATACAGTGAATGCACCCACCCTGCTCAAATCTACAAGAAAGTTGTCTCGGTATGAACTGATGTCTCATCCCAGATTTGTCATTTAAAGATGAATCTTAATTTCATGGCTAACAAATTTTCTCTTCCCAAATAGGGAAAAAGGCCAGATGCTCTTTACAAAGTCAAGGATCCCGAGGTGCGAGAATTTGTTGATAAATGTCTAGTTACAGTTTCTCTTAGGCTTCCAGCAAGGGAGCTTCTTATGGACCCTTTTCTCCAAAATGACAATTCTGGATTTGATTTGAGGCCAATAGATTATTGGAGAGATTTTGATGGAATAGGTCCTATGTTAAGACAACCAATTTTGAACATTCATGATCATAGTAATAATGGCTCTTTAGCAAACGGTTACTCAAGTTTTCGTAGTTGTGAACCCGAGGTTGACTATGAAGCAAATGAAATTGATCTATTCACAAATCAAGAAAATGAGCATTTGGAACATGTTGACATTACCATCAAAGGAAGAAGAGAAGATGATGGTATTTTCTTGAGGCTTAGAATTGCAGATAAAGAAGGTTTGGCTCTTATCCTGTCTGGATTTTTTTCAATTTTTCTCTTTGTATCATTTTATAAAATATTTCAGCAACAGAGACAATTCCATTTCTTGCAAATGAACACATATACTCATTAATACTTTAGAAGTATTGTGTCAGTTTATTAGTATTTGTTTGCTGTGAGAACAAATGCAAGAAATTGCTGTCCAACACATTTTTATTATTCTAGAAAATCAAACAAAAAAACGGTTTTGCTGACAGATTAAAGTTGAAATGTGCGTTGATAAACTAAAAGTTACTGTTGGAAACTATTCCGTGCAGGCCGTGTTCGAAATATATACTTCCCTTTCGACATTGAAACCGATACAGCAATGAGCGTTGCGACAGAAATGGTTTCTGAGCTGGATATTACGGATCAAGATGTGACCAAAATAGCAGAAATGATTGATGGGGAAATCGCTTGCTTGGTACCAGAATGGCAAAGTGAGATTGGTTTAGAAGAAAGTCTTCATTATGAAAAGGATGGTTTCTGTCAAGATTGTGCTTCAAATGGTTCTCATGCGAACTATTTAACCTCAAACAATACCACTACCAAGAACCTTCAAATTCTTCAATGTTCGAGGCATGGATGTGCTGCCATACATGGCCGCTTCGAAGAAATCACATACCAGTTTGATGAGTCTGAGCAATGTGTTACAGAAGGTGCACCTGTGGTCTCAAGCCAGTCCGATGGTATACAGTATTCTGATATTTGGGCACAGCAAGATGTGCCTGAATTGGGATCCAGCGAGTATCAGTCCTGTGCTGAAGATGAAGCGGCTGAGAAATCAGCATCGGGCAAGGAAGATGAAAGAGTCATAAAAGGGGATAAGGAAAGAAAGCCTAATGCAGAGGAGACGACTTTACCTGCTCATGATTTAGCAGATGATTACGAGAATGAGATAAGGCAGGAACTGAGGTGGCTCAAGGCTAAGTATCAAATGCAGTTGAGGGAGCTAAGAGATCAACAACTAGGGATCACATCCAAACCTTCAAGTTTATGCCTGAATTTGGATAAGAAAGAACACAAGAGGGAGAAACTGTCGGCATTCTCAACCCCATCGAGAGAAGACCAGGAAGATATTTTGCTAAAATCGTTTGCATCTGGGAAGCATTTCAGTCTGTATTCCCCGACCACCACCACCACCGATGAAGAGAGAGAACATTTTGAGGAATGTTATGGGGCTTTTAGCCCCCAAGAACATATGGCCACGGCCAAGAATTTCTACAATGGGGACTTCCTTCCACATTCACTTCACAGGGCTACTTCTCTTCCAGTTGATGCTATAGATTTTTGACATTTTCTAAAGGCTTCTTTGTGAATTTTTTTCACCAAGTCTACAACACACACCTCCAAATAAGGTGATGGGTATTACTTGTAATATTTTGTAGAGTTTCTCACTTCCCAGTGTACTCATGAGAAATTGAGAAAGTGTATATTACTAGATAATTAATATAATAGAATACATGGGTTTACTCCATTAGCAAGGAAAAAGAGGGAATCTCGTCTTCATGTTTGTGTGTTGTGTATGTGCGCGCAATATGCCTAAAAGATCCATTACCCACATATATTTGCAAATCTTACGGATGACCCGAATCTCTGAGAAACTTAGGTGCATCTGGACCACCACGTTTAGAGAATGGTTTACTACACAATATTGCAGTTAATTCGTAGGGTTTATGAGTGACCCGACCCGAAATAAAGTTTCAGTCTGCATAACATTCAGCACCTTTGTACCTCAACCAAAAAGAGTTGCACCTCTCATTTAAACATATTAACACCATGGCATGGCCAAGTAATAAACTGGGTGGACCTAAGTTCTTCCACCGAGTAAGATGGAGGTCTTCCTTTTGCTTTAACATGGATGCTCCATTGGTGAAAAGTCCATTTCCACATGAAGTCACAACTGACCCATCCAGCCCACTCTAACTTTTAATGACAACTAGCCGTGTCCCAAAAGGCTAAGAACTAAGCAGAGTAGAATGGTCCAATTACCTCTAACTCAAATTCTACTACCCTATTTTTTTTATTCCATCTGTCTTGACACATAGGCAAAAACTTAAAAAGACAGTATTATAAATCTCTCTCCAATCTTACTTGTTGGTGGGCCACGCTATGATAGAATGGGGCTTCGTCAAACTTTTTTTTAAAAAAAAGATACTTTTAATATCTCATTAATAATAAAATGACACTTTTATATCTTAATTTTTGAAAGTAGACTCTTTAAGTGAAACATCCAAAAATAAAATAGTGAACTCTTTGTCCAAAACGGAGGGAGTAATTATTAAAAGATATATAACTAGCATTAAAATTGATCTTAATTACAAATTTTTTTAACATAATCAATATGTTAATGTCAAATGTTACTACTAAAGTTGAAATGTTATGAAGATGATAAATATAATTTTTTAAAAGTAAACCATTAAAGTAAAACATTTGAAATTAGTACGTAAACTCTTTACCTGGAACGATATGAGTATTAAAAGTGGAGTACTTCATTCTCAATTAATTACTTATCGGTTGTGTGGTCACAATTCAAATTGATTTAGTTGATTAGTCCCTTTTAGTGCATTTATCCCACTGAATTAGGTTATTATGTCACTGTGTCAATAATTAATTCCTTATAAAGGAAGGATCCCTCATCTTTTAGGATAAACAAAAATAGAAAGCAAGCAAGGGAGGAACTCTTTTGTTTCTCGTTCACCGTATATTACTATATTACTATATTCGTTTCATTCAAAAAATAACTATTATAATCTATGTTTATGATTCCCTAGTGTTGTAATCTTATATTATTTGACAATATTCAAAGTTATTTTTAAAAAAGTTTTTTTTTTTAATTGTTAAGTCGTAACCGTAACCGATGATTTGGGTCAGTTTGCATGCACTTGGAATAATTGATTGTGTTGGTAAATTAAATGGTAGAGGATATAGAGTAGTTGGAAAATAAAGAGATAGAATGGGGCAAACATATCTAGCTAGCTGTACATAAGGAGGGTTTGAATCTGATAGATGAAGGACCTAACTAAGCATGAATGATGCCTCCATGTATTGTTCTCACTTCTCTCATTGCCCACCATTTGCCAACTATTAGGTATAATAACTTTGGGATATCCATCCTTAGAGTGAGGGATCAAACAATCCCCATTACATTGCCTAATTGTATAACTACACATTAGGAAATCCCCACTAAGATGCAAAAAGGTATACAAGGAAACTAGAATTGCTAAAATCAACATTAAAAAGGTTAATTTAGTGATTAGTGATAAGCAATCAAGATTTATTAAAGCAATTACTTGAGTGATTAGTGATAAGCAGAGGTTTATAATACTAGTTTATCAAAGAAAGGGTAAGGTACACCTAATGTGGAGAGAGAAACTATAAGGGTTTCTTTCTATGTGATTCTCAAGTTGAAAATAAAAGTTGATAGGCAACTTGGCAACTTGTAGCATCCACTAATAAAAAGAGCATACAACTCAAAATCATATGTCATAATCTATACGTAATAAGCAAACATAAAAGTCAATTAAAAACGCATTGCATGATCCTATTTATAGTGTATGTAAGATATACACATACACATAAATACCATAAGATTTAATCGAGTATATTGTAGATATGCACATACATATAATCAACGCAAGAATTGACTATCGTTGTTACAACAACAGCATGATTCGTATGATCATGTAGATGATCCCTCCTTCAATAAATGGTAAATTAAAGAAAACCCTCATCAATTACAGGTTGGGTTCAAGTTTTCCCTTCAATAATCAATTAAGCAATGTGCTCTGTTAACTATCACGTTTACCTTAATCATACTTTTTATTTAGAGACTATTGTTTGTGTTGGCGAAAAATATCTACCCGAAACTCATGTAATCATCTTTAAGAATATTTGTTAACCTTAAAGGCAAATCTAATGGTAGAGATCAAAACCAAATTTTGATGCCTATGTAAGTGTATTAGGCTCTTAAATAGTTAAAGCAAAAGGTACCAAATTTGATATCTCCCTTAGTACCACACCTAATTTTAATACCCTTCATTTTGATACCTATAGTTTGAAATGATCATTTGATACCCATGAATAATAACCAATAGATTTTGATACCTATAGGTAAGTACCACCATTAGAATTTTGGATAATTTAAAAGTACCGTGGAAATAACTTTCTCTCTCTCACTATATATATATATATATATATATATATATATATATATATATATATATATATATATATATATATATAATGACTAACTAAATGTAAAAAGGGTTTCTTTCTATGTGATTCTCAAGTTGATAAGTAGAAAATAAAAGTTCAAAAAAATATTCTTCTATCTAAAAAATCACAAAGTTAAACTCTTAATATCAAAAAATTCAAAACGTAACGCTTCTTCTAATTTCGTTAGAGTATGAGGTTTTATTTGAAAAGAAACTTATTTTTTAACTTCAATTATTTTAATAATTCAATATTTTAGATAAAATAGTAATAATCTTAATATTAATAATAAAATTAATAATAATAAAAAAAAACAACAACACCAACAAATAACTTAATATTAATAATAACAATAATATTAAAAAACTGCTATTGATATTATTATTGTTATTATTATTATAAATAATATTAATATTATTATTATTATTATTATTATCACTACTATGACTATTAATATTATTTATTTATTATCACTACTATGACTATTAATATTACTACCATAATTCCATAAACAGAATACCCTAACGTAACACCATTTAAGGGGTAAAATTACTTCACTACCCCTCTCCACATTTAAACTATATTACACCTTCATTAGCTCCCTAAAACAAACACACCCCCTCCCTCCCCCTTCACGTAATTTTGATTACTTGTCATTGTTGATTTTGTTAACGCATGATATCACCTATGAATTGAATTGATTTTGATTCGGTTTATTTTTTCTTTTCAATTATGAACAAAAAAACGTTGATTTTCATTTTTTTTTTGTTTTCGGATAAAACAACCGCTAGAGCTTAGCAGATGTTTTATATTAGTATCGTAAGTGTGTAGCGAATATTTTATATTAGTACCGTAAGTGTGTAGCGGTTGTTTTATAAAAATCTGTTTTTTAATAAAATTCTTATGTAATATATATGTGTGTGTGTGTCTATATATATATATATATATATATATATATATATATATATATATACTCATTGTGTTGGAGAGATTGGTTGGTTGGGAAGAGTAAATGAAGGGTGGATATCTACTAAATATTAAAAGGGGTACTTAGGTCATTTTATGCATTAAATGGTGTTACTTTAGGGTCACTCTTTCATAAAAGTGTAAAGGTTAACTTTTTAAATCCTAGTATGAAAAGATTAATTTTAGATTTTAGAGATTGAATAGTTTTTTTGGTATCATTGTGAAATAAATTTTGTAAATAGATTTGTGGTATTTAATACTAATATTAATGATGATAATAATAATAATATTTAATACAATTCTTCTCATCATTGTCATAATTAAAAAAATCATTCAAATAAAAGCTTTTAACATAAGTCATAATCTATACTTAATAAGCAAAAAATAAAAGTCAAATAAAAACGCTGATACCATTTATAGTGTATGTAGTATACACATGCACATAAAGATTCGATCGAGTATAGTGTAGATACACAAATACACATAAAATCTCTCGTCCATGATCAACATAAGAATTGACTCTCATTGTTACAACAACGTCGTGATTCCCTTGGCACATACTTGAAATGCTTTTAAACCACACATATGACACGTCCACCCCGCATATGTCCAAGCCAAAATCTGATACTCCATTACTACAAAAGCATATGAAATTCGGCTTAGAAAACCCTAGCATATTCTATGAAGATAAAAGTTATCATAACTAAGAAAGAAGGGATGAATAATGTCAAGAGTTGCAACTTTTTGGTTAAGGACTTGTAACTTTCAAGTTTCAACTTTGCATGAAAATTGTCATATTTAAGTCTCCCACTTTATGTGCTCTCTTCCTTGTCAAAAGGGGTTAACTTTATAGTTTATAACTTTATACTAATATGTCACCCTCCCTTTCCATGTTTATTATTTTAGTTTACGTGCAAGAAACAATTAAAAAAAAACAAAACAAATGGTTTGGTCACAGCCGTACTAACACCACATTGTACTCTATTAATTTAATACTGTTCTTTTCAAATTTCAAGCATCTTAGTACTAATTTGATCTCTCTCTCTCTCTCTCTCTCTCTTTAGTCGGCCTTTGCCGTTTGACAGTCCTAGAATGAGTATGAGTGGGTTCAAATAGTCAAATAATGCGTCGTTGATACCAATATAAAATGCAAAGCTCTCTGAAAAGGCAATCACTTGTACATTAAAGAGAAACCTTCTCAATTAGGGGAGGGGTAATTGTCCCTTTAACAATCAATAGAAGCAATGTGTTCTGTTATGTTTATTTTAATCGTATATTTTATTTAGACATTATTATTTGTATCGACGAAAAGTATAACCATTTTTAAGAATATTTGTTAAGCTTAATGTTTTTTTGTTATTTCAATTCACTATTCACCCTTGCCCTAAAACCATCTTTTTAGTTCCTATGTATTACACCGATCAATCGTTATTACCTTCATTTTTATAAACATCCTAGTTAAGAGTAGATAGTTACGGAAGAAATAATGTTTACTTATACCTTCTTCAATTGTACGAAGATTATTACTTTATCCATCTCAAAATAAGTATCGTCTTTCAAATATACACTACTTTTAAGTGAATATTTAACTTTATATAATTTTTCTTTAGTATCCCCAATTGAATCAATAATCTATTAGTTTTTCCATCTCACAAATAAGAAGACATAGAAGACAAATTACTTTTAAAAAAAACACTTTTCGAATATGCAAAGGTGACAATTATTTTAGGACGTTTCAAAATAGAATATGGAACACATATTTTTGAAATAATGAAACTATTCTTTTGGGACAAACTAAAGAAAAAAGAGATTTTTTTTGAGACAAGGGGAGTAGAGTTTATTAAATTTGAGATATTACTTTTTACATTATTTTAATATTTATTCAGATTAAAGATTTCATTGTTTCCTTTCTCTAAAACTCAACCACTTAATGAAATTCTGATGCATGAGTCAAGACACATGGTAAATGGTAATTACAACAAAATTTCATCTGCTAAGCAACCTTCCATCTTTGAATTATTTGGTTCTTTATCTGCTAAAACCTTCCATCTTTGTTATTTGGTTCTTTACAAAATTAGATAAAGGTTCTTTACATCTATATTATTTCATAGAATTTTTATGGTTAAAAATTATATTGGTTTAAAAAGTTTTTAGATCATATATCTAACATTGGTTACAAAGAGATGTAACCCACATAATTTAAAAATGTGTATTGGTTATAAAAGTCATTAGATAAGAGAATTTTTATGTTATTATCAATAGAAAAGATGTATATACCATATTGTTTAGAAAGAGATGTTGGTTTAAAAGTCTTTAAATAAAAGACTACTATTATTACTAATAGAAGATATGTATCTCACATTTGTTAGAAATTGATATTGATTTTAAAATACTATAATTATTACCAATAGAAAATATGTATACCACATGCTTAGAAAGTGATGTTGGTTTTAAAAGTCTTTAGATAAGACACATAAACTTTTATTACCAATAAAAATAAAAAAATCTCACATCGTTTAAAAATGAATAATAATTTTAAAAGTTTTTAACAAAAAGACTTATACTATTATTATCAAGTTAGATGTTAGTTTTAAAAGTCTTTAGATAAAATATTTTTACTTTTATTACCAATAGAGAATATATATCTCAAATTAGTTAGAAAATATAACGATTTTAAAAGTCTTTAGGTAAAACAAACGTTTAATATATTAGTAATATTAGAAAAAAATAAATTATTATAACCATTGAAGAGTTTAACAATCTAATTATAATGTTGAATTCCTGTTTTGGCTGAAATTCATCTACCTACTTAAAATTTGCACCTGCTAAATTTATGGATAATTCATTATTCATCAGCTGCCACGTCATCTACTGAAATTATATTATCACTGATGTTAAACAATGCAGTAAGTAAGTTAGTGACACGTTATCACGTCACTAAGCATGTAGACTCTAAACTAAGACATCAACCGAAAAGTATCACTTTTGATTATCTATATTACTTAAATGCTCATTAAATATATGTGAGTGCACCGTTCCTGACCGGATCCGCGCCACATGAATGGCGGGGTGGTTTCAAAACCTTTTAAAGCACGTAGAATACGTTCGGCCTCAATTGTGGACTCAAAATATGAATAATAAAGTCGTTATCTTTATTTTAAGGATAAATTAAAAAAAAACCAAATATGCCAAATTTGTAAGGATTCGGAGGCTAAGTTACGAGTTGAGAAGGGGTTAGACACCCAACTCGCCCTTTCGGACTCAAAATAGTTTTTTGGCTAAATATAATCTTTGTATAAATTTAACAACTTAAATAAAACATTTTAAACATAATAACGACTTATTTTATATCTATTTATTATAGAAATTTGAGCAGTATAACAATTTATTTTACGATATTTTACTATTTAACTAGCATCATTTTAAAGACAAAAATAATAAATATTTAAGGTACATACCTCTTGAAGCATGTGGAGTTTATCCTTGACCAACTTCTTTTCTGATAGGTTTTAGGGTATGCTCTGTCCCTCAGGGAGAGGGAGTTTTTTTTCTGTTGTTGTTGTTGTTGTTGTTGTCGGATTTCGGGCAGCATGACTGCTCCTTTTGGTTGCTTTTCGCCTCGGGATTTGGGCGGTACAACTGCTTGCTTTTGCTCTTTTTGTGTTGTTGTCGAGTCTAAAATCGGACAGAGCAGCTATTTGCTTTTGCTTGATTTGACGTCTGGATTCGGGCAAAGCAACTGCTCTTTTTGGGATTTTGGAACCGGTGAAATAGTACGGAAACCTAGCAGGGTAACCAGGGTTCACTTTGTCCGAAGAGTTTATGTGTTTATGGGAGATTTTGGCAGCCTAACGGAGCTTCGGGGTTTGATTGTAAAACCCACAGCGTAACTGCTCTTCAAAAATTCTCTCTGCAAATTCTTCGTTGTTTTGGCAGTGCATTGCCTCCGTATTTATAGGCTGAGATCGGGGATTCCTTAACAGCGAAGGTTGATCAGATATTATCTCTCTGTGCATCAAAGTGTTGTACCATGCACAAAAGGAATTGCACCAAAAGCAAACTATAGCAGTGAATTGGAGACTTGTGGGCGCTGCCTGTAGCTCTTTTGGGCACAACGCTCAAATTGGCTTAAGGCTACTCCCATTTTGTTTCTTCTTTTGTTTTTGGTACTTTCGCCCCCTGCAATTCACTGTTTGTTAATTTTTCAGTCTTTTTGCACTTGTAACCCTATAACTTGACATCCATTAGTTCTTTTAACGTGTCTTGATATTTTATGGCATGTCATAAACAGATGTACGAAATTGAAGTATCTACAATATATTAATTATTTATATTAAGGATATTTCGATCGGTTCCCGCTATTTCCTGTCTTGAAAACTCAACCGACCCCCATTAACTCATTATTTCATTGACGGTTGACAAGACACGTGCGTACAAATCGCCCCAACATTAATTGAGCAAACCCTTTTCAATACTCATCATTAAACTCTTTAATGTTGGTTCAAAAATCCAAAATTCTTTTTTTTTCTATCTCAAAAAACTTTTTATCAAAAAGGTCCTCATAATTTTACCTTATTTACTTCAAGGATTTTTGATAAAACCCCTCTTTAATCTTTTTGAAAACTTTACAATCTTAAAAAAAAATTTGAAAGTTTTTCCTAAAGTTTTCTATCTCTTGTCTCTCTGTCATTACCGGTACTTCATCATCTTCACTAAAACCTAATATCAGTTCTTAATTAGTTACTCTTCTTCAAAAATTCCGGCGTCCTTCCCCTTCTTACCTTCAACGTCAACACCTTCAGTGAAACCCTCACTAACCTCTTCTTCCAACAAGATGAAACCGACTCCAAACATTCCCTACTCTCTCTGGAAACATTTGAGGGACAAATGTGATGTTTGATTCTCAAACCATTCTTGCCGCCTTCCCAACACTATGGTTCCCCATCTCTGAAATTAGCGAAGAAATTGTCTCTGGGGGATGGATTAGCATGATGGGAAACGTTCCTGAACCGAAGGCGCTAGGCTGCGATAGGAAGAAAAACATATTCCAGCCACTTCATTATGCCCTAGCTTCTGTGCTAGACAAGTGCCTCATTATCAAATCTGGGGCAAAGGACAAAATTACCGAACTACAACTGGCGTTGATGGCTGCAGTTGTTTTGGGTCACAACATCAACTAGGAAGTTGTTTTGGTAGAGCTAGTCCATAACAACATTAAGAAGAATAGGATGACCCACCATCTCATCATCACCCATTTTCTACGACAATATCCAATCATTATTCTGAGTGTGACTGCTGATGATGTAGTCCACAATTTGGTCGGAAGGAAGTTCGGTTCTACTGAACTCTTACATGGGCCAAGAAATCCAACAAGTTTGTTGCACCTACTATTGTAAGGGTTGTAAATGCCCCATTGGAAGAAACTGGAAGAAGAAAGAAAAGAAATCCCCCTATGATTGAGGAGGAGACCAATGAAAAAACCACTGCCACAACAATTGCCATTCCTGATGAAGAAAACATACCTGCCGTTAGCTCACGTAGAAAAAGACGCTTGCTAGATGAATTAGCAGATATTGAGGAAAAAGCTGTTGAATCTGAAACAACAGATGCTACAGCTGCTGCAGCCACCATACCTATTGTTGGTGATGCACCAGCCAAACCTGTTGCTAAGAAATATGTGAGGAAAAGGCAGAAGAAAATTGCACCTTCATTCCTTTTCCCACATCTACTGAACCTCAAAATCAACAAACCTCAATACCTAATACCTACTGCTCCACCTACCTCAAAACCCAAACAAGCACGAAGACCATACTTCCTTCCCATCTTCAACCCAACCTTCCATCCAAAAAACGATCCTTTTCTGAAAACCAAGAACCTATTCTTGCAAATTGGGCTTTCCCAATTGACCACCTACCCTACTTCATTCAAGCCCTTCTATCCTTTCATGAGGAGAAAGGAGGACAAACCAAGGGTAGATCCCATGAAATATGTGGACTCAAACAGAAACAGAAAACAATGGGTTCCCTACAAAAACCCTCAAGAAAATCTGTCTGCAGAAAAGATTGCCTTCAATTATGGCAAATACTTCGACCTGCTGCCAAAGGAGTGGAATGCTTTCTACCTTGCACAAGACATGTTTGTGCAAGATAAGCTAGTACTAGATGTTTGGGAGATACACAATCAAGCCTATGGTCTGCCCATGATACCTGCAGATGACCCTTATGTTGTTGGTAGACCAGCCACGGTTGAAGATACCATGAGAGGCTTTCTGAAGGCGCCTGAATGAACAAGGAAACTCAAGTCTATTCAAGAACATGCTATGGAGTTGATAAAGATAAAGGTAGACCTTGCTCTTTGCCAAATACTTGTTTATCTTTAACAACAGATCCTCACAATACCCAAAGTAGGATGAGAGTCACATTTACTCAACCATCTACTCAACCTCTAAGAGATCAATCTGAACCTACTCGTGTTCAACCTGCACCCGTTCAACCTATAAACATCAACCTACCTACTCCTAACTCCCCTCATTCACCCTCTCCATCACCCAAACCAATTGTTGATCTAAACCAACCCCCTTTCACTCCATCTGGATCCTCTCAAAGCCAACCAACCATTCTTTAGAAAAAAACTATCTCAACGACTAATCAACACATGAGAATGAAGCTATTGATGATGTCTCTCCTACTCTTCCTCTAGTCGATTCGGTTCCGGCTCATCGGCGAGGAATCTAAAGAGGATGAAAATCGAATAAGAAGAGGATGATGAAGTTGTTGTTTTGTTTCATGCTCAACTTGCCTACCAAATGAGGCAGAAACAACAAAGAGATCATTAAGGGTTCCTTCAACAAGCCAAGCGGAAAGAAGATTGTATTTGAAGATACTGCTACAACATCTTCTCCGGTTGATGACACACATGTTGTTCCCTATACTACTCCAACAACAATGCTCTTTGTGAGCCCAAACCCATTACTTGCATTACTTGTTCTATGCCTTAATAACATGCTTGTTTCATGCCTTAACTTTTGTTAAATATTTCTAATTGTCCATAATAGAAGCTTTATTATATACATATTCTTTCCTTGTAAAACCTTCTATGCTTAGCAGCATACCTTTCAGTTATGCCTTGAGTGTTGCCTTAGCTTGATTTGCGCTCAACAGAGACTTGTTAGGGTTCTATTGTTTTCATAGATGACTTAGAACACTCGCCTTGATCCTAGTAAGCTTGATCGAGATGTAGAAACCATCTCGCTTTTGTTTTGGCCTTAGCGATTTTCCAATCTCGTATTGCTCGTATTTCGGCGTGCGAATTGTTCCTTGAGTTCGGACTTGTATTCAAGTCATAACCATGATTAAACAATCTTTTCATGCCCAGTTACCTAGTTTTATTAACGTTTGATCCGGGTTTGATTCGTCCAACCAATCGTCGCTTGACTCGAGCCTTGTCCTACCTTGTTCATGTGATTGGACATGTTTTGAGTTGTGTTAGACCTAGAATGGTTGCCCATGAGCTTGGGACCATTTAGGACTTGTTTAGGTCAAGTTTTGGTGCTCAGTTCAAGCGGCACGCCTCTTCAGTGAGCGCCCGCCCAATCTGAGCAATGAAAAATGGCAACCTTCGATTATCGAGGCGGCATGGCGAGCTTGAGGCGCCCGCCTCGGCCTCTTTTATTTCACGAGAATTTTCCCTCTTCTACATTATGTCCGACCTTTAACCCTTTAAACCCCTTCCTAATTGGCCTAATCAACCTATTAAACCCTAATCAAGCTAGATTAGTACTAATCCCAAGCAATCTCCGCTTTGGACAAGTGGAAAATGGGAGCCTCTCCCCTTGACATGTGGAATTCCACCAAAATCATGCAACATATAAAAAGCCTCTCTTGTTGACTTTGCCATTAAGCTCATTTCAGATTTCTTCTTCCTCTCTCTTGCCATGGTTGGTGTGTGTAGAAATAGGTGAGATTATGTGTGTGATGCCCCTAGTTTGAGCTCCCAGGCCTCAGTTTGCCAAGCCGAGACTACGGTGAAGCTACCGAGGAGATCGTTTCCATCCGATTACTTTGTACTTCAACCTTCATTTTCCTTGGTGAAGGTAAGCTATTGATTTCCCCCTTAGGTTGTATGATTAGACTTGCCATGATCCCCCTTGTCTATTGATCCCCATGCTTTTCCATGCCCATACCATGATCTAGGTTGAATTGGTCTCTTGAGATTTTGATTAATATGTCCATCTTGTTGCTTGAGGCCTATGCCTAGAATTAAGTATGTTCTATGCTTCTTTAGGAGCAACTAATGTTCTTGAATTAATGAATTTTGATAACTCTTGGGAATTTTAAATTCTAGGGTTTCATATGCCTTGTATTGATTATTCTATTGAATTGGGTCCTAGGCCTAGAATAAATTGTGTTCTATATTTCCCTACGAGTAAATAACGTTCTTGGACCCTTGCATTTTAATAACCTTGAAAGAATGATTCTAAGGTCCCTTGAATTCGAATTATCGACAATTCTTAGCTACGGTCGTTAAATGGATTAATGACCTACCGATCACATACGAGAACATGAAAGAGGGTTTGTGATGCATTTGCGTCCTAACTCCATTGGATGAATTGTTAGAGAGCGACTCAAGCAGTCAAGATTAGCGAGCTATTGAACAATACCGGCTCACAGATGAATCCCTACGACGTTCTAATCGCGTTTCCCAAGAATAATAATTCTAGACTTTGAACTTGAATTGATTGCCTTGCTTGATCTTGAATGTCATATTATAGAATGACTAATTGACATGTGAGTTAAACTCTTGTCGAACTCAACCCTACTTGGCTATTGATAAGAATAATTTACTTGTCTTGAGCGAGATCGCTCTTGTCGACCTCGTTCTACTATGAAATTTTGTTAAGTATACATTACTTGGCATTGCATGAGTCCGTGGCATCACGTCTTTGTGCACACACGCCTCCAGTGGCCCACGGTGGGAAGTAACTCCCATCTTTGTAATCATATAAGGCATCACTTGGTGACTATCCGGGCATCTCCTCGGAAGATCGATGTGCTTACACACATTCGATACCCGCACATTCCGAATAACGCTTGTATGCGGGAACTACGTAGCGGCTTGGCTCTCCCTATATCCTTATCCTATGTGATTTATTTATGCGCACTTATGTGAAACAATGTGCATCCTGGATATATGACTCTATGCTTGTGTGACTATATCTTGCCTTGAATGTTGCATCTTGCCATGACATGCATGATTAATAGCTTACAAGTCTTTATGACTTACCCTTTTCCCCTCTTACTTGCTTTAGATCCTAGCAAGGCAGTCCCGCGTTGACTAGCCGTGTTCGTGCCTTGGCCCTTTTTGGTGACCGTTGATTCTTGAAGAGGTGGTTTTTGATGGCCTCTTCCTCTTGTCTATAATTTTTGTAAGGGCGGCCAGGTTAAGCAAGTCAACTAGACTATGCTTGGGTATTTGTGTAGAACTTGCTTGTAAATCTTATTAACTGCTAGTAGTTTAATACTTGTAGTACTTGTAACTTTTGTGCCGGCATTGTATTAGCCGAGCTTTGGTTAACTTGTTAGTATTCCTCCACGTATTAGTCTTCCGCTGAGCATACTATTAGCTCCTTATTAATTCTTGTCTTTGAACTTAGCTTGGGTTCCGCATGTAGTGTCGCCGAAGACTTGGTTGTTTTGTTTAACTTGTTTATCGGGTTTAAAAGTTTTAAAAATATCCTACCGGTTTGGTGCCGAGGCGTTGCGACTCCAATGTTGGTCACGTCGTTTTTGTAAATTAAGTCCTTGCATGTTTAATTGCCTACTTGTTTCCTTCCTTATTTGGGCGGTCGG
Organism: Codonopsis lanceolata; assembly: GCA_013146195.2. Classification (NCBI taxonomy): domain Eukaryota; kingdom Viridiplantae; phylum Streptophyta; class Magnoliopsida; order Asterales; family Campanulaceae; genus Codonopsis; species Codonopsis lanceolata. Next base: position 45,210,843 of record CM028384.1, on the reverse strand, counting down.
GCCGACCGGTCCCCATCTCGGGCCGGGCGCCACTCTTTTCTACCCGCTCGATCCTCACCGATTTTTCTACTTCAACTCCTGCTGCTCTATTTCCCGAAGGATCAACATATAATGAGCAGCTCGACATGCTGAGGATCACTCAAGTACACATCCAGGAGGATGTTAAGGAGGTCAAACAGAAGTTGGAAGGGATGCATATGTAGATACAAGTTCTTTTGCCCTCTCTCCATGACACTATTTATACCGCAATTCAAGCTACATTTGTTGCAAGCGAGTCTTCTCAACTTAAAGTATTCAAGGATGAGGAAGAAAAACATAGAGCTAGAGCTAAAGCCTACAAGAAGGAAAACCAAGAGCTTAAAAGAAGACTAGCCAGAGCTGCTGCTCAATTAGGTACTACTGCAGAAGCTGCTGCTGCTGTTGTTGTTGATGATGATGATGATGATGATGATGATGATGATGATGATGATGATGATGATGATGATGATGAGGAAGCAAATGAAAAACAAGTTGAAACTCAAAGTTGAAGATTTTTTAGAAACATTACAACGCACTTTCTATCCTTTAAACCTTTTACATTAAAGTTTTGAAATTTAAATTCTTTACTTAATGTGATTACTTCATGTATTGTTGTTTTACTAACATCTGTTGCAGGATATGTTTTAAGAATATGCTTAAACTACTTAGTTTATCATGCTCTCTGTTTAGGTGAATGGATTTAAGTAATTAGGAGGGGATTGTTGAAACATAGATGTTTAGAATGACTTAAACCCATTAATTAGGCCTTAGAACATAAAACAACAAGTACGAATTAATTAGGACTCACAGAAACTCACTTACTGAACCAAGATCACTCTAATAGATATATCTAAGTGAAGTTCAATAGGTTGAGTTAATTATAGTCTTGCATGATTAGAACATTAGTTAGTTGTTAGCTAAAATCAATTTTATTAGACTTTAGCAAGTCTAAAGTTCTTCCTGCCGAAGATTCAACAGGAAGACCTACAACTAATGTTTTGTCACTTTAATGCAAGATAAAATAAGCTTAGACTAAGGTAGGCAGCTCTCTCAAATCTTATTAATCTATCTGTCGTAACTTAGTCATCAGCAGCTAAGCTAGTTGTTGATCTCCTTACTTAACAGTTGTAGTTTTCTAAATAGTCTCTTACACCTACTATTAACTAGACTCAGTTTTTAGTCGTTATGCTTTCCTATGCCTAAATCTCTATATGCTGAAAACTATACTCTATTGAATCAATGCGCTTCAATCTAATTTCAAAATCAATGCTTTCAAGATTTCCTAAAAACAATATTTTCGAAAACACGTGAACTATACCTTAATTACTTAGCTAAAAGCCAGTTGTTCGTTAAAAGATAAATTCATCTACTGAAGCTAAAGTAATCAGCAACTAACATCTACTGATAATCCGTGTAAGATACTTCGCCAAGATATTCTATCTACTTACACTCTTTTGATTAAAATACATAAACGATTTATATATATATATATATATATATATATATATATATATATATATATATATATATATATATATATATATATTCCTTCAAACAATATTTTAAACAAACGTTTTTTAAAAACACTGTTGGCCACTCTAAACGCATTTAATTCATGGTCATCTAAATTCATACGATAAACTATTCAAATGAGACTTTTTGGTAAAAATATTAAATTGCTCAAACAGTTTACCATTGTATTAAATATTCCAATATAGCATATCTTCTAGCCAACCACTCTCTTTAAATCTATCATGCTAGAGATATCTACTCTCCTAATTTTACGGAAGAAGAGATTTAACCATTCTATCCTTGAATTTATGATCTTATGATAGGTGATATCTTCCATTTCAGAAATCATTTTCAAGATCTCAAAGCTTTGAAAGATAGACTTCATCATCACTCTTCAAATAGTATCCCTACTATTTCAAACGACTACTTTCAAGTATCTCTATATAAAGCAGTTTGGAGCAAGGATTCACACACTGAGAGAGAGAACTGGGTACAAACATTTCACTTATCCCTTTAAGTTACTCCTTCCTTGAAATGTTTCAGTTCACATAATATAAGACATTAGAGTATAGAAGATAGAAGGATTGAAGAAATCATTCACCACTCAAAAGATATTCTTTCTTTGATTTGCTTCAATACAGGGCTGGACACACATCAAATTCCTTCAAGTAATTCTTCCCTTGATGTGATCCAGTCCTCAAACAATTACTTGATTCATATTTCCTTGGTCCAACACCAATTAAATTTTTAGTATAAGTTTGATCACCTAAAAATTATGAATTTAGTTAAAGATTGATATGTTAGGCTCATAAGATTTTAGTTTTTTATGGTTGAAATAAGATACTCAATTTTGATCAAGTGTGGCATATAGATTTTGTTATCTCTTTTTTTTTTTTTGTAAAAAATACTGAATTTCAACATTATAGTGTTGTGAATTTATAAAATTTAATTATTTTGTATTAATATAGATTAAGCATCCGTTTGTTTCACGGAAAATAACTTCCGAAAAACATTTTCAACATTTTTCGGTGTTTGGTAACATTTAGAAAATGTGGTCAATGGAAAACATTTTCCAAGTCAACGGAAAATCACCCCAAAATCAGTAAAATGATTTATTGACCTCTTCCTCCGTAAATCAATTTCCTACACTAGGGAATCTCTCTCCCTCTCTCTCTGCCTCAGTCTCTCTCTCTCTCTCTCTCTCTATGATCTCTCATTCATCACTACTCCTAATGTAATACCCCAATAATTTTAGTAAAATATTAATTTTTTCGTTAATTAATATTATGATTGTTTTGGACCTATATAATTAATGTTATAATTATTGTGTTAAATTAATGCTTTGAACCTATTAAGTAACTAATTAAATTGGGTTGGGCTTGACCCACTTGTTACTAGGATTAATTACAGAGTTGCCCGGCCCAAGCCATAAGTCGCGTGCCTGGCACATGATCACAATTTAGTCAAGTGAGCATCCTAAAGTCAACGTTATGAGGAGAAGACTAAATAGTTCTTGTATATCACGAGCAGGGTCTCAACTTTCAGCAAGCAAGAGATGTCAACAAGTTGGGGCCTTGACCAGCGAGCAGGAACATGTAGCGAGCATGATGTGTTATGCTCGCGAATTTAAGAGTTGTTGTCAGTTGAGGACGGTTATATCCGGAAAATTCTCCATTTGACCGTTGCGGTTAATGGGACAGTTAATAGGACAGTTAATATGCCCGTCATTAATGCTATGAATGTTAGTGAGCAGTTATGATCGGTTATTCTCTCCGGCAACTATAAAAGCCCCTCAAAATGAAGAGGGAGGTATGTGATTTCAGATAACTTGCCTAAACTCTACTGAATTTTTATACTCTCTTGTATTCTTGTGCTAATTCACACGCCGGAGGGCTTTTGCAGGGAGTGCCCCTGCCTAGTTCACAATTTCTTGGTTTAATTGCAGAGTTGGGCTTTTGAAGATTACATGATACGTTGAAAGCCAGGTATCCTTTGGACAAGTCCAGTGCGTCTAGAAGATTTTGGACGCATCAATTACTATTCCCTAATAATATTACCCAATTAAAAATTGGTCTTGGTCCATTTAGTTTCAGGGTTAGGAAACCTAATAGGGTTTCTGTATAAATAAAAGGTTAAAGGAGGAGAAAACCCTTTATCGGTTAACGAAGTACAAAAAAAAAAAAAAAAGGAGAAGCGACCAAAGATTGAGAGAAGCGGCGCTGGAATTAAGCAACAAGTCGTGAAGAACAATTTGAGGTATCAATATTCTATAGTTAATGCATTCAATTCCTTTGTGATGTGAGGTAAAAGGTAATCAACCATATTAATTAATTTTTTTGTCTGAATCGTATAGTGAGGACAATGGCAAAAATAAAATATTAAGCTTCCGCACAAAAATCAAACAGTGGACAAAAGTCAACCGGTGGATTAAATTTTTTTTGATTCAAGCAGTGGTGTACTATTCAGTGTAGTGTGTGTGTGCGTGAATAGTGTGTGTGTTTTGTGTGTGAAAACAGTGTGTTGAATAATTATAAGTATGTATCAAATATTATATTATAATAATATGATATATTATTTATGATATGAGTTGTGTACATTGTAGTGTGTGTGCGTGAATAGTGTGTGTGTGTTTTGTGTGTGAAAACAGTGTGTATTGAATGATTATAAGTATGTATCAAATATTATATTATAATAATATGATATATTATTTATGATATGGGTTGTGTACAGTGTAGTGTGTGTGCGTGAATAGTGTGTGCGTGAATAGTAGTTAAAATAAATAAATTAATAAGCATTACAACTATCATTATTATTATTAGAAATTAATAAGTGTTAATCGATACAATTATAGTTTAGTAATTAGTGTATATTTGATTATAGAATTGGACAAGCAAGGTTAGGACGAACGCACGTGTTGTGTATATTACATTCGCTAAGCATTTCGAGGTAAGAGATTATACCTCCTTTAGGTCTCCGATCTTTTATGTATCGTTCGTTAGGTTTCCATTAAATTCCTTGACTTCGATATTTCTTGAAACGTACGCCGACTTTAAATCGGTATTTGAATTTGAACTCCGTCGTTTACGCTTCTTTCGAATTCATGATTTGATTATTTGTTTATTCTCACATAATTATTGAATTTCATGTGAGATACCATTTATATGAAAAGTATGATTTTTGGCAATTCCTGATTTGTAAAAATATTGATTACTTGAAATTCTACCATGATCACTAAGTTGAATTTATGACACTATGAATTATGAAACTATGATTTATGATGCTTATGAACGTCACTTGGCCCGTGGTGTGGTTATCCAGA